>NQVE01000162.1:175000-775000 GCA_003260385.1 Cuscuta australis | reverse complement strand
ACATGTAGCATGCATAGTTTGTAACGCTCTTATCCTTCCATCGTAAATCTCATCCTATTTCTCCTAGGTGGCCTTTTTGCTTGTGATGCCCGGAATGCGATATTTGTCCTTCTTGCCTTATTGGCAGAAATATCGGATATTTCTGCATAATTAAAATCATTTAGAAATATCAAAAGTCTAGTATGGCTGGCGTAGCACATCTGATATCGTTGCAAGCTATACAGATGAGAGACACAATCATCCACATGTTGCCTGAAAGAATGGAACAAGGAGTGCACATAAACGCAGGGAATCTCGTCTCCTTGCCATTGTCCACAAGTACGTACACAGCTCACTCCCAAAGTTGATCGCGAAACTATACATATGCCATGGGTTAGAGATGGAAGCCCTAGAGACAACATATTGATTTCTGCCATAATGCATAGCTTGAAACATTTGTTTATGTTTTTCACGTTCTTTAGAGATCTTCAAATTTTTTGGAGTAAATAATATATTTTTCGCTGCGAATAAAAACAAGACCTGCGTCGTGACTCAAAGAAATCAACGATTTTATTATACGACATGATGATATAGCACTCACCGGAAGCATCTGACAACCTTTTAGGATATTGTTGAAGCTCCCAGAACTATTCGTGGTAAGTATCCCACATCAACTACCACCATCGTATCCTAGTGTCCACAACTCCTACGGAATCTCAACAAGATATGATATGCTAGTTCACTCTGACCCCAAATTTCTTGCATACGTTCTTGGAACTCTTGGACACTCAGAGTGATAGTGTAAATTACCACCCGGACAAACTACTCTAGACTGGGTCTAATGTGATTTGCTGAGTTTAAAACCTGAAAATACACAAAAAACAAGAGTTGACCGAGAGGACTGTAGGTGGGAACACCTGTAGTCCAATTGTTATTAAGTATGGGAAGAGTACGGGGAGATACTACACAATATACGTTTAAAGAGATGAAATTTAGATCCCTTCTACTAAAGGTTACAAGTCTGTTTATAATGGGATTAGATGACAGGCTGGCATGTGCCCATGCCTCGCACGTGATAGTGCACAGGTCCTACTGCCACTTTTGGCTTGTAGTGTTTTTCTCTTATTTCTTAGATGTTTCCCTTTGTGACTATCCCCGTTTGGCGCGTAGCGTTTGGTTGGGATGTTTAAATGTATCCATGTGTAGGGGAATTTAGTTAGACCAAGTTGCTTCCACATCTCTACCTCACAATGCACTGAGTTGTCATTACTACGCGTACACATCTCAAAGAACCACATGGATGCTTTCTCGAATTAATGCCTTGTCAATCTAAGGATCCCTTCCGCAAAGTCATGCTCCCTAACTGGTAGTGTGATGGGTACTGAACCACCCAGGTGTTCACTCCCACACCGATCAAGTTCTGGTGTGGCCCAACTTTCTTGGCACGTGTTTCTCTTAGACCACCCAGCCGTTTCTTCTTGCATCCGACACGGGTCGGGTCTTGGGTGGGAATACTCACATCACATAGTACTCTCTGCCAACCACATGAGGTCCTTGAGTTTCTTATTGTGAAACTTTGAATTACTTTTTTTCATTCTAAATTTCAAGTTTCACCGTCTGTTCTTAAACCCATTAAACATTCAACATCATGTTAAGTGATACCAAGTTCACCAAACAAGAAGTAAAATGCATCCACTTCGGGCCTTCACCTTTCATTGAGGGTCATAATCAAACTATGGTTTATTTTAATGGGGTGCACCCGATATATGTACCCCATAAAATCAACACCTTAAAATTTTCTCAACACGATCATTCCTAATTTTTTCTAAAACATGATAATCGTTTTGAAATACTGTTACACTTTTGTCTGCAAAGCCTGGTTCCACCCAAACACGACAGAATTGATGAGTGTCTAGGAGGGTGACCATAGCTTCATTCATCGGACTGGTAAGTTGATGTTGTACAGGGCCACCCTAATAGGGGGACAAGCAGTCTGTCTGGACCAGGCCCATGATTTTATGAGGCCTAATTTTTTTAAAAAAAATATATTATATATATGTTTATAAAAACCCCAGCACCCAGCCCATTATGTCAAAGCCCACTCTCCTTAGAAGGTTAGCCCCTTCCCTTCTTACTTCGTAAACATAGACAATTGGCTTTGGTGATATGGCTCAAAGTTGTGTTAAAGGGAGGAACTTTTTTGGAGCCATCTAAAAAATTTATACTATCTTTGCACATTCAATTAGTCGATGGCAAATTTCGAAAGATAATCTTAAAGGTTGGAGTCTTAAGCCAGTATCTCAAACTCGTTGGGAAAGTCATGTGAAGAGTATTAAGGCAATTAGAATGCAACTTGCCGATGTACGAGAAGCTTTACTTGAAGTTGAAGAAAAAGCTAGTGATAATGCAATTGTTCATACAACAAATTAAAGTCACTAGGAGAAAATCAGTGAATTTGAGTTTTTGGTATCAATTGTTATTTGGTATCAAATATTAAACCATGTAAATATAGTGAGCAAGAAGTTATAATCAAAGGATATGCATCTTGATATTGCTATTAAAGAGATAAATGGATTGATTGAGTACTTCAAGGATTATAGAGAATCTGGTTATTCAAAAGAAAATGATGAAGCAAAGGATCGGAGATAGCTACTAAAATAGATATATCTCCGATATTTCCAGAAAAGCGTTTGATTTGAAGAAAAAAAGAGTTGATGAGAGCTCAAGTAGCGAAGAAGTTTCATTTACAACTGAAGAGAATTTTAGAGGCAACTTCTTTTCTTATGTTGTGGATAAAACCATATCTTCTCTTGAGATGAGATTTGAACAATTCAAAGACTATGAGAGATTATTAGGATTTTTGTTTCTACATAAGTTGAGTGGAATTAAGGAAAAAGAGCTTAAGTTATTTTGCCATCAACTTGCAAACGTACTCAATTTTGAGGGAAAATCGGATATTGATGCTGAATAGCTTTATATGAAGTTAAAATTATAGCTACTTTTTTTAATTTTTATTCTTTTTTAGACGTGTTGGATTTTTTTCTAGTACTTTATTTTTCATTGTAAAATTGTTATTAAAATGACTTCTATTTTATTTTATGTTTTTTCTTGATGCATTTTTGGGCCCGAAGCCCGATGGGCAAATATACCCACCTAGGTAGGCGGAAATTTGTATAGCTTTTAGGCCATGTGATTCGGGTCGGACCTGGCCCAGCCATAGAAATGGGCAATTATTTTGTGTATGTCGGACCCAGATTCGTCTAGCATATGTAATTTTCTTATTGTATATAGCTTTGTTCTACACCAGCCATGTATTGTTCTTAATCTTGTCGTTGTGTAGAATACCTACGTGGATTGTTTTTTTATCAACATTTTTTTGGTCAAGAATAGCCATAAAATTTTAAAATTGTAACGGTTGAGAGTAGTCGAGAAATCCTTGTGCAAAGGGTCGAGTTTAAGTGTTTAACCTCAAACATACTTGAGAGGAGCATTTAATTTGAATATAGCTTTGAAATCTTCAATGTATACTTTTCAAGATAGCCATTGTAAAACCCATGTGGAATCCAATTGGGAAGGCCAGGGTTGTTTGCTAACCTAGTTTGGTACTTTGACGAGGTGTAAGAAATCGAGAATTAGTATATTTTGTTAGTCCTTAAGAAAGAACCTTAAGATAAAGATACTAGAGTAGGAGTTTTCAAACAAGTATAAATTGGCGTGTTCTTATTTTATAATTTTTATATCTGTCGTATTTTCAACTCTTCCACGTTTGCTAAACACCAATTTTATTAAATTCTAAAAAAATTGAACATCTTATTCACCCCCTCCCCCTACTCTCTCTAAGGTGTGAGCACATCGAACAAGAATAAAATAGTATTGTTACCACTTAATTTATAAAAATTTAAATAATTTTAAATATATAAGTTTTATTCTTTAATTCTACATTGATATTTATATAAAATTAATTAAAATAACTTCGACCTAATATCATAATCTAACACTAGAACTTTATTTATAGGAATGAAGGGAGGGGGCATTATTATTAAAGTTATTTAATTAACTAAATATTATTTTCAAAATATGACATATTGAGTAACAAATATATTTAGAGAAAAGGAAGAAAACATGTCTTATTTACAAAATAAGACATAGAAAAGATGTTTTAGGGGTTGTTTGTTTCAGCCTCTTAATGGTTCAGATGTCTGAATGGTTCAGCACTTAATGGTTCAGACTGTTTATTTCAGCCTCTTAATGGTTTAGATGTATGAATGATTAAGAGATTTGCTTCTGAATGGTTAAGTATTATACAGAGTTTGAATGGTTAAGACCTCTTATCTGAATTGATCAGACATTTGCCTCTGAATAGTTAAGCAATATACTAGCTCTTAATAGTTCAGACCTCTTACTGATTCAGCACTTAATGGTTCAGACGTTCAGCACTTACCTATTAAGAAGTTGTCAAACAGCCCCTTAGTATTATATCGAACAAATTTTCACTTTTTATTCCATCACAATATATTGAAAACAAAAAACATTTCAAGGTATACAATAAACATGTCACCAACACAATTTACAACCAAATGAACCAATGAATCACAAATGTAAAAGAGAAAAAGAAAAGATAAACCCCAAAGTAATCACAATGAAGAAAGTGTATACTCGTATATGTAAGTGGGTGAAAAATCACACCTCCTTGAGACCGGCGGCGTATTTGATTCCGGTCGACGGCAACCAGGTGTTGCCGCCAATAAACTTAGCCACCGTGAACTCGTTGGCCTGATTGTAGTCCTTGATAATGTGGTGACCCGTCCAGTTGACCCGGTTTCCCAACCCGGATCCGGGTCCGTAGTTCATGTACTCCCCGTAGAACAGAGTATTCAACCCGAAATTCCCGTTCCATTCCAGCCATCCACGTGGACTGATCACAGCGCTCAAGAACGACTGCATCACCACCGTCCGGGAGTAGGGCTTCCACGGCCGGCCGAGGAACGTTTCGCTGGCCTTTCCGGCGGCCGTCAGCTCCGGGTCCCCCGTGATTTGGCAGAACTGGATGGAGAATCCGGTGGGCTCCGACGATTCTTTCCGGCCGTGGGCGGTGATGGTGTTCTTTTGCCCCGGCAGGCCCTTCCTCGCCTGGATCTGGCAGCTCTGGAAGACGACGGTGGCGTCGCCAAAGATGAAGTCGACGGTGCCGGAGATGTGGCATTCCCGGTAGAACTGGCGCATCGCGTGGGCGTAGAGGGTGTCTTGGTAGCCGGTGATGGCGCACCGGTACAGCACCGACAGATCGGAATCTGATCGGAGTGCCACCGCTTGGTGCTTCTGCGGCCCCGCCGTGTTCTCGATCGTCAAATCCCGTCCGATAAATCCCCTGCCTTTCACCGCTGCGAAAACACAAAAGTCACCCACGTTTAAATGGAAGTCTAAAAAATAGAGTCTTTCTTTCAGAAATATTTTCATATTAGTGGGACGAAAGTCCATTTGAATATTTACTTGAGAAAAGTATCAGTCCCACACATACTCCGTATTAAAACTTTGATTAAAAAAAGTTTTACATTTTCTTTTTTATACTCGTAAGTCCTAAACACATGTTAAACTATCCATATTACGTAACCTTTTTGAAACTTACTCGTACATTATAAGGAGTATCTATCTCACATTTATCATTTTCAATCATACCATTTAGAGTAATGCTAGAATCACAAATAAATAGTTAATTAAATTCACAAACTAACTTCTTGTGGATTTTAAATTAAAATATCTTTTATTATTCAAGTACATTTTATTTCTAAAAAAAATATTAAAAAAATAAGTTTGTAATTTTATGAATTATTTATTTGTGACTCTACTAGCATTACTATATAAATTAATTTTTGTTTAAATTTGGTGTACGATAAATTCAAAATATGGAATGATGAGGAACGTTAAATGTGTATAGGTAGGTACTTACCGAATGTTGCAGACCTGTAAGTGGTCCAACCGTCGACAACGCTCCGTTTGCCGGTAATAACGGTGGCGCCGATGCCGTCTCCGATCATCATTATATTCCATTTCTTCTTGCCAATTTCCACGTTTTCTGTGTAAACTCCCTTCTTCACGTGTATCACATAACGTTTCCCGCTCACAGAATCAGGGGCGGCAGAGACGGCGGCCATTATGCTCGTGGTGTTCCCGGAGCCGTCGAGCGCCACCACCGCGTCCGGGTTCAGCACACCGGCGGCGGACTGCAGGAGTCTCCGGTCATCGTGGTTCAGCCACTCCGGGAAGTCCTGCCCGCCGCTCACCATCATCCCTAGCTTTCTTGACTTGTGGCGGCTGTGCTTGCCTTTGCCGGAGTTCTTGCGGCGGGATTCCGCCGGGAGGACGTTGTCGAGGATCTCCCGGACGGAGGAGCTTATCTGGCCGACGCATCCCGCCACGTCATTCTTGACGGTGCTGTTTGTGCCGTCGAATCCTTCTATGCACGTCCATTGGTTGCTCATGGCGGCGCTCAGCCATGTCCTCAAATCCTCGCTCGCCTTCCCGGTGCCGCTCCTATTATCTCTTTTACCTGTCCATTTCCCCAAATTCATGAATGAAATTTCAGAGAGAACTTATTACCTAAATTGACTTCGATTTTTGGAATTTGATTACATTCTTTCTCTTAATAATTTTTGTTTATTTTTGTTTTTTCATTTATTATTTAAAAAAATAAAATATTCTTATCATCTTTTATTTTATTTTTTACTTACTCCGTCCCAAAAAGATATGGACATTTGGACTAAAGTCATAAAATAAGGGAGGGATAGTTTTGTTTTGATTTTCCAAATTTTTTTTGATGTGATGGGTAAAGATAGAATGTGATTATAAATTATTAGAAAAAAAAGTATGATGTGATAGGTATGCTATGAAAAAGTAAGGGGTAAAAGTTATTTTTTAATAGAAATGTGAAGGACTTTTAAGGACACGGTTTTTTAAAACGTAGAGGACTTTATAGGATGGAGGTAGTAGAATTTTGATGTACTTTTTTAATATGTTACTCCCTCCGTTCCCCATAGATTTTCTCAATAGTCCTTTTTCTTTGTTCACAATAGATCTTCTTATTTCATTTTTTAACAATTAAAATATCATAACTACCCCTACTTACTTTATTTATTACACCTCACCCACCTCATTTAGTACACTCCACTCATATTTCATTAAGGGTATTATGATAAACTTTCACCTTTATTCAACTCTCCTTAAAAACCACCAAAAGTCAAAATGAGAACATCTTAGGGGGACGGAGGGAGTATTTTTTTTGTATAACAATTTATAAATAAAATGATTTCAAAATATGAGAGATTTTGCCTTGTAAATCCCAATTTATAATCAAATTTGGGACGAAAAGAGTATAAAAATGAGTCTCATTCTGTTCCAGGCCTTTCAAAATCGGTGGATCGAAACAGTCATAGAAAGAAGATAAATTGAATTTTCATCACAGACAGAGTGAAAGGAGGTGAAGTTTATACGAAGTATATAGTACTTGAAAGATCCCTATGTTTAATATAGTCGGCTTCCAATACAAACATTAAAAGTCGAAACAAATTGAGGGAATTAAATTAATTATAACCTCGATCTCATTAATAGAAACTGAGATGAGTAGTACTCCCATTGTTTCAATAAATTCTTCTTCTTTCATTTTTTTCCATTTTCTTAAAACATTTTTACTTTTTATTAAAAAACCATTTTTTACCTCTACTTTTTCATACCCTACCTATCACATCATACTTTTTGACTAATAATTTAACTATCACCTCTTGCTTTTATCCATCACATCATGGACAAAATTGAAAATTCAACTATGAATATACTTTTATTATTTTGTCTTAAAGTCAATATAGGAAGCCTTTAATCTATGAGACCTCCATTTAAAACATTCTCAATTCTTTACCATGAGATTATTTATGATTGACCAAAAAAAGTAGATGTGACATTAAATAAGGATGAAAGAATTTATAAAGATGCTAGGGGTACTCACTTTCTTTCTTTAAAATAAATTTTGCAAAACTATTTTGTATTTCTTCCTTCTCAATTTGTTTACCAAATCACGTAATATTGACATAGAAAAATATTTTGGGACAGGAGTAAAATCAATTTTTTTTTGGGACAGGAGTACTAAGTTTTAATACTCCATCTATCCCAAAATATTTTACACTTTACACAAAACAAAGCGAATCCTCATATTTTTAAGAATAATTTTATTCAAAGATTGGTGTTAAATATAAAATTTACATATTTAAAAATTATGTTAAAAATATACTCTTATAGAACAAAATTGACAAGAATATTTTATTTTATTAAATAATTAATTAAAACAGTAAACAAAATTTCCGTAATTTTTGAATAGTTAATAATGTAATTTTGGGAAGTATTTATATTTATGTAACATCAAGATATGATATTGAAAATTGTAATTCAAAATGATTTTAATAATATTAAATTTATACTACAAATCATTATAGTTTATACTTTATATTTTTACGGTATGTAACTAGAATTTAGATTATAAGCTTTGAAAAATAAAATATAAATGAGAAAGTTATTAGGGAGCGGACAATATAATGGAGTAATAAAAAAGCAAGTAAAGACTATGGGAAAAGAAAGGAACCATGAACAGTCCAAGAGAGTTCGTCAGCGGAGAGGTCGAGCAGATCCAGGCAGTCGGAAACCGCCGTAGAGAGCCTGAAATCCCCGGAGTTCTGAACACCGCTGGCGATCCTGGCCACCGTGGCATTGACATTTCGGATGCTGTCCATGGTGGACTTCACCGACTTCACGAACTCCGCCGCCGGCACCTTCAAGCACTTCGACTCATAGAAGAAATCCCCTTCTCCGCCGCTACCGCCGCAACTCCCACCCGGCAGTGTGCCCCACATGCACACCAGTGTTCCCACCAAAAAGACAGTCCAAGAAGGAGCCATTATATGATACAGTTCTAGTATATCTATATCTATATATATATATATATATATATATATATATATATATATACACGTGTATATGTGACTATATATATGCGTGATATGATATGATGATGTTAATGTGTAACAGAGTGAACTAAGACCGTACGATGAGAAAAAAACAAGTACATGCAAGCAGTTGGGAACACAATATATATATGTGTGTGTGTGTATGAATTTGAAAATATATTTTTTTCAATAAGATGAGGACAATATGGTAATTAACATATGAGGTAATTAATAAAATGAAATAAATAAGTAATGGAAGCTAAGGTAAGATATATATATATATATATTCTTCAATGGAGTAGTTGGTTGATAGGTGTGGGCATTGAATAAGGGGAGAAGAGGGAATTGAAGCAAAGGTAATTAAGATATAGATGGATCACAATTATATTGAAGAGAACGTGCATTCATAATGGATGTATATATACTACTCATTACGTATGGGGGGAGGACGACCAGCCCTAGGGAATAATATTACGAGTATTAATCACTCCATCAAACAAAAACTTTATGGATTATTTTATTTTGAAAATAATAATTTGAAATTTGCAGTAAATAGGACTAAAACAAAAGGTACGGTATTTCTCAATTTAGGACAAACTTTTTTATTCTGTAAATAAGGCTTAATAATGACTAGTGAGAAGAATAATGTTCAAGTGACGCTGAACATTTAGTTGAATAACGACTAATACATAATGACCAATGGTCCTACATTGAAAAATAAAAACATATGATCCTATATTGAGAAAGTCATTATGGTTTATTAGTTCTATTTAGATATATTACTCAATAATAATTACATCTATCTTTTGAAATTTAGGATATTAAGATCTTGTTCTTTAGAGTTGAAAAAATTAACTTCTAATTTTTTTTCAATTCTTTCAAGTTTTTTCTAACTCTTTCCAGTTCTTCCAATTTTTTTCAACAGTTTCTTCCAATAACAACTTAAAAAAAAGAAGAATCCCCACTACTCTTTGTGATTGTCATGGAGTACCTTACTAGGTCTTTATTATGGTTTGCTTCTAAGGATAAGTTTGGTTATCACCCTCGTTGCAAAGCCCTTAAGATTATAAACATAGTTTTTGCTGACGACCTTATAGTGGTGTGCAAGGCTGAAGAGAACACAATCAGATGTATCATGAAGGCTCTGCAGCACTTCAGAGGTACCACAGGGCTTAACATCAACCATACTAAGTCTGAGGTTATTTTTGGGGGAATTGATGCCAAAGTTGAGACTAAACTGCTGCAGATTGTTAACATGAAGAAAGGAATGAAATTCCCTTCACCTACCTGGGGGGCCTATCACTGCATCTAGGATTAGCTCAAAAGACTGAAAGAATGGTGGAAAAAATGACCATCAAGATTAACTCATGGGCTTCAAGGAACCTGTCAAGGAACCAATTCAACCAAAAGCTCAAGCTTGTGGTTGTGGCTCAGGAATGATTGTTATATACTCTAACACGCCCCCTCACGTGCAGGCGTGACCTCTTTGAGTCTTGCACGTGAAACCTTAATTTTTTTAATCTGGGTGGCGGTGAGTTTCGAACCCGTGACCTCTTGGTCATCAAGGCTCCGATACCATGTCAAGGAACCAATTCAACCAAAAGCTCAAGCTTGTGGTTGTGGCCCAAGAATGATTGTTATATACTCTAACAGAACCTTTCCTGTGCTAGTAAATGCAAGCTTATTAACTCTGTCCTATATGGAATCATAAACTTTTGGAGCAGAATTTTCCTAATCCCTACAAAGGTCATGAACAAAATCCAAGCCCTTTGTAGAAACTTCTTATGGGGATGCACTTGATAAAGTCCAATGCAGGAGAATTCAGAGATGGAGAAGTTATGTGAAATGAGATTAAATGTCTTCTTATTCCAACCACAGCTTGAATACAAGTATATAAAGGCCCTAAGCCCCCCCGAGCTTAGCTAACCGTCTAACAAACTCAACTACCATCTAACCGTATCTAACCACCACACACGCGTGGCAAGGCAATGCCTGTATCATTCCTTCCCCCTTAAAGAGAAGGGCCTTTATTCAATTATTTACAACCAAATTGACATTACACAATTAACAGAAAAATTCAGGAAACCTCCGCTCCATGTCCTTGGAATCCCTCCAGGATGCATCCTCTACATTCTGCCCTTCCCATTGCACTAGGTATTGGACAACAGCTCTGCGACCTTGCTTGATCATCCTCCTTTCTAAAATTGCTGCAGGTTTAAGAACTTCTCCAACATTTCTTCCCTGTAGCCATCCTGGTATATGTGGTTGCTTTGGCAGGACTTCCTTAAATGCTTTGAGTTGAGATACATGGTAAGTGTGGTGGACTTGAGCTGATGGGGGCAGTTGTAGCTTGTATGCTACTGAACCCACCTTGGTCAGTATTTGAAATGGACCATAAAATTTGGGAGCTAATTTTTGGTTAGACCTTGCTTGCACTGTATGTTGTCTATATGGTTGTAGCTTAAGCCATACCCAATCCCCCACTTCAAAGTGCCTCTCAGATCTGTGCTTGTCAGCCTGCACCTTCATCCTACTTTGAGCTCTTAACAGTTGAAATTTCAGCATCTGTATCATGGACTCCCTTCTTTGTAAGGACCTATCCACAGCCTCCACTTTTGTTTCACCGAGAAGATATGGAAGATGGATGGGGGGCGGTTGACTATATACCACTTCATAGGGTGTCATCTGAATGGATGAGTGAAAGGAGGTATTGTACCACCATTCAGCCAAAGGTAGCCAGCTACTCCACTCCTTTGGGTGTTCACTGCACATACACCACACCTTAAGTAGGCCTCCAAACACCTATTAACCACCTCTGTTTGTCCATCAATTTGAGGATGGTAGGAAGTGGACAGCAGCAACTCAGTACCTTGGACTGTCATCAAAGCCTTCCTGAAATCACTTAGAAATATCTTGTCTCTATCACTCACAATAGTTTGAGGCCACCCATGTAGCTTGAATACATGATCCAAATAGACTTGAGCTATTTCTGCTGCTGAAAATGGGTGACTGAGTGCCATGAAGTGTGCATACTTACTCAATCTGTCAACAACAACAAAAATGACTTCTTTATTGCCAGATTTTGGAAGACCTTCTATGAAGTCCATAGAGATATCCTTCCAAACTTCATTGGGTACTGGTAGAGGTTACATTAATCCAGGATATGAACTATTATCATACTTGCAACTTTGACAAACCACACACTGTCTGATGTGATGCTGTACATCTCTATTCAAACCCTTCCACCAAAACAACCCCTTAACTTTCTTCAATGTAGCATCCCTACCTGAGTGTCCTCCAGTGGCTGAGTTGTGCACCCAATTCAGAATTTTGGTTTTTAGATTGGAATTTGGTCCTATGACCAGTTTCCCTTTCTCCGTAGCAACTCGTCTTGGAAACTGTATTTATTCACTGTCTCTCCTCCTTGTAGTATGCGTACAACCCCACTCAAGTTACTATCCAAGTCATAGCTCTCTTTAATGGTTGTTAATACATCAGAATGCACCCTAGATATAGCTAAGGCTAACAGTTCCGACCCCTTGATTCTGGGGTATGGGGCCGCGAAAGTGTTGGGGCTAGTCACTATAAAAAGTTTACCCTAGCACAGTTTTGTTGTGGAGTTAGCCTTCCAGAGGAGAGGTCTTGAGTTCGAGTCCCACTCTGCGCCAGTGGAACTATGCCTCCCCTAAAAATCCTTCAAGTGGTAGGGCCAAGCGGTGTATACTAACCCGTAGGGCCAAGTCAAAGTTGGGTTTCTGGGGTATGGGGCCGCGAAAGCGGTGGGGCTAGTCACTATAAAAAGTTTAATGGAATCAGACGTGTTTCTCTCTCTAGGCTGGGCAAGTCGCGAGACACTGTTCATCCATGGGGTTGACCTCTGATTTCATCTTGATTTTTGATGTTTTTGACACGATTCTTCTTGCTCTTGAATCGTTTTGAGCCAAGGATTCCAATTCTAGGCTCAATTTCTGGATTTCGTTGTTGGATGGAGGAGAAATCAGAAGTCAAATACTTCGTGTCACTATTCATCAGCGGCACTGGATTGCTCGATTACTCTCTGTTGAAGCACGTTTGATTGCTGGATTTTGAGGGATTATGAGCGACTTGGGTTACTCTTTCAAGGGCTGAAGTTGGATTTCCGTTCCAGTTCATGTCTCCTCTGATTTGAGCGATTTTTCTGGATTCTGAGCACTGTTCACAACGAGGTTTGCTCTCCGGAATTAACCAGGTTTTTTGCTTGTGATTGCTTCAATCCTTTGGTTTCTTGGTCGAATTCTAAGGAGATTCAAGATTCTGGTCTTGGTTTTCTGAATCAAACAATGGATTTTGGTCACCTTTGAATCCTTGCTTCGTGACACTGTTCATGTTCTTCGTTACTGTTCCTTCAACACTGCAATTTTTGGTTTGCCCTGGCTCTTTGCTAGCCTGTACTCCCTTATTGCAGCTGCAATGGTATCTGAAATGTTAACTAAGCATAACTCTTGTGGAAGGTTTTCATCTTGAATTTGCTGGTTTGTGACTGTTCTTCATCCTTGGCCTGCACGGATTCGGTTAGGACTGCCCAGGGGTAGTTCCTGCCCATGAAGCTGGTATGGGAAGTGTTGAACATGGTTTGCTTTACATTTCTTGCTGCCTGTGCAGTGGCTTTAGCCAGCAACTTCTACACTGTTGCTGCAATACTTTCATTGGCTGTTTTGGGATGGATTTTATTGATGAGGGAGGAGCCAAAACCTCTTCCTACACCTGCTAATTGCACATGCTACGAACAGGGACATATTTGGCTAGTCTATGGGCTGGATTGTGGAACCATGATGAACTGATTTTATGGAAGACCATACCCTGTGAAATGGTGCTCTTGCTGCTGCTGTTTTGGATTTTTGCGCATGACCTAGGGGTCAGGTTCTCACCTCCTCTTGAAGAGAGGTTTGCCGCAAGAAGACATTACCTAGAGTGTGCGTGTAGCTTCATTTCCTGGCTGAAAGTTGGTCTTGCTGTTTGCTTTGGGTTGGAAGGCCGAAGGGAAGATGGAGCCAAGTCTTGCCGCATGCTTAGGTCCCTGGTTTTGGTCTCGGTTTTTCTTTCCTATTGCTTGGCCTGCCATGGTGTGTTTATTTGCTTTGTATTATGATCTTGATCATGGGCTGATTTTGGATTTGCGCTGGAATTGTTTTGTGGTGGTTCTTGGGCAATTGAAGGGTTTCCCGTTGTCCATGGTTTTTGCCTCTTTTGGGAGGTACCACCATTTGATTTGGAGCTGGGGTTTATGTTTGTTATTGCATTTGGGTCTTGCTGGCAGGCTGTCCGCGCTCTTCTTGACCCTTTCGGTTGGGGTTGTTGGAAGAACCAGGACTATCTTGGCTATGAAGTGAGCTTCTGGCTAACTGGGCTTCTTTCTCGGGTTTCAGAGGTCGTTTTTGCTGGTTGCCTGCCTATCTATGTATTGTTTCTGAACAACCGAAGGCAATAGTAGATGAAGGCTTGTGGGACAACCTGGTGAACTTGTGCCTCGTCTGTATGGGGATGCTTGCCAAATACCTGGGGGGGCACTCTGGCCGTAGACCTAGGGGAGGGGTTTGTATGGCAGGGTGAGGTCACTTTGGTGTTAAGTTGTCCTCCTCGACAATGGTGGACAACTTCTGCTAGTCGGGACGTGGCCCTTGGCATGCCGGTGGTATCTATGGCAAGGATAACATAACTCTTGCTTCTGTTGGATGCAACCATAGATGAAGAAATTTGGACCGACTTTTGAAGTAGCTTTGCGATTCACCTGTGTGAATTTATGCGATACCTGATCCTTGAGAGGGAGTACGTATGGTTGGAGTTTGATTGTGCCACCAATATATACTCCCTCTTTGCTATTGCTTTGCCTACCGTATTATTGCCGTTGATGGTGCAGGGGACTGGAAGCTGGAAGTGGATTCCGCAAGAGAATGGACGTGCTGGATTACACTGTTGATTTGTTTCTGGATATTTATTTTGTACGGCCTGTGTGCCAACTTTGTATTGTTGTGTGTTTGTTACCCATTTGGGCTTGTTGTTGTAACTGTCTTATACATGCATGGAACCATTTTTATGGTTCAGCATTTGACATTGATATACCATTCTGATTAGGGTAATAATAATTTACATTTTACCCTTGATAAAGCGTCTGCAACCACATTTTCAGTTCCCTTCCTATAATGTATTTCATATTGGAATCTCATAAGTTTGGATAACCAGAATTGTTGGAAAGGGGTTGATGAAATCTTTTGCTCCAAAAGCCACTTCAAACTCTTTGGATCTGTAAGGATCACAAAGGAATTGTCACTTCAAACTCCTTCTTTTGAGAATGATATGGACTGATTTCATTGTCCCACACCGGTTAAATGGGGAACTTGGTGATGGGTTTATATAGCCAAGGGTTCTCCCACCTTAACAGCTAGCTTTTAGGGTGTGGCTCTCCCTTGTGCTGTATCAATGGTATCAGAGCCAACTCGGAGTGGTGCCCTACGGAGTGGTGGCCCATGGAGTGGTGGCCTGGTGAAACCAGCCGTGACTAACGTGGCCGTGACCAATGTAGCCGTGACCAACGAGGATGTTGGGCCTTATGGGGGGTCGAATGATACAGACTGATTTCATTGTCCTACACCGGTTAAATGAGGAACTTGGTGATGGGTTTATATAGCCAAGGGTTCTCCCACCTTAACAGCTAGCTTTTAGGGTGTGGCTCTCCCTTGTGCTGTATCACCACTCCTGATCATAAGAAAACTGCCTTGGTGGCTTGAGAGGAAGTTTGTTTACCAAGAAAATATGGAGGACTAGGTTTTAAAGACTTGATTTCTTGGAACAAAGCAAATGTCATGATTTGGTGTGGGATATTGCTATGAAAAAAGATATATTGTGGATCAAGTGGATTCATAGCAATTATCTCAAAGGAGTCAGCATATGAGATTATCACAATAGAAATGATGACTGTTTCCATTAGAAGAAGCTTATCCAAGTTAGAGACAAATTTAGGGAGATGAGGAACACCGGAAACTACTCCCCCGATAAAGGCTATCAATGGTTGCTAGGTCAAAAACAGAATGTAAAATGGAGGGACTTAGTTTGGAACAAACTCTCAATACCCAAACATAAATTCATCATGTCGCTCCTGTGTAAGAACATACTTCAAACTAAAGTCAGGTTGTCCAAGATGTTTGATATTGACACAACATGTCCCTTATGCAAAGCTGCCCCAGAAGATGCCCATCATTTGTTCTGTAAATGTCCCTTTACTGAAGAAGCATACAACAAGTTGCACAATTGGTGCCTTTACAGTTTCAAAAGTAATAATCTGAATGAGCTGTTTGGAGGAGTTAAAAAGGCTCAACCAGGAAAGAAAAGACGAAAACTATACTCTATCCTAGCAGCAACAATCTACTTTGTTTGGAAAGCTTGTAATCGAGTGGTGCACCAAGGCTTGCATATGTCCAGTGAGGAGATTACTCAGCAAATTAAGTTCCATGTAGATACCTATATGAGATCAAAAATAGGAGTAAAATAGGAGTATTTTCAGTTAATTGTGTTGGGTGTTATAATTGATTGTACCTTTGTATTTTGGTATGCTTTGTTGATAATATATATTTGCATTTCTGTTAAAAAAAAACTTAAAAAAGAATTTAGATATTACAAATACACAATAATATCATATATCCATATTTACAACAAACCACATCAAACACGAACAAGGATGAATTCTTTTTTATCTAAAATTAAAGTTTTCTTATAGTACAACTTTATTTGGATAATCATTTAATAGAGTGACTTTTTAACACATAAATTCTTCTAACATTTTTAAACTGTATCCAGTTTCTTCCAAATTTTTCTAATTTCTTTTAAATCTTTCGAGTTTCTTGTAACTCCTTCTAGTTTCTTCCAACATCCATCTCTGAAATTCCAACCCAAAAGAATAGAAACTGAAAGGTACTACAAAAAGACACGGATTTGGCATGGAAAAATTGGCACGGACTCCGGTGTGACGAGAGGAACACAGAAAAGTAATCCAAATGGCGTGTTTCCATTCGTTCTTGTGTTGACACAAACTTAAGCGTGCCAAACATCGTGCCAATGTAACAAACATTGAATCTATGTCTCAACCGTGTGAAAATCTATATATTTTTTATTGGTCGTGCCAAAATCCTTAGGGGCGAAGATCAATATCCATGCCTAATAACGAAAATTGAATATTGAATTTTGAAATTTGAGTGGCACCAAAGTGAAATTTGTCGTGTCCGTGACAAAGTCCGTGCTTATTATCTAAAATATAGAATTTGAATTTTGACTGGTGCTAATATTGCTCCCTTTTGGCACGACACGTTCGTGCCTAAATCTGTCTCAATCTATTTTGTGACAAACACGTCAGTTTCAGTATTATCAATTGTTAGACACATTGAAAATATAGATTTTGACACGAACACGTTTGTGCCAACATCTGTGCCTAGACACTAAATATATAATCAACACTTCACACTTTTTCTAAACTCTAACCTATTTTTCTCTCTAACTATGCCACGCTCTCCTTTCTTATGCGACTCTCTCCTCTTTTCCCACCTCTGGGGACGCATTCCGTGCTAACATTTCAAAACTTGAAAATTAAAATTATGGTGGATTTCTATTGGCATGAATTTAAGTTGTGCCTATCTGCCACGTAATTAAACATTACGTATGTTGACGCGGATGAATTTTGTGCCATATTAAAAATCTGCACCGTGAACTTGGCACGGAAAACTGATGCCAAACGGTGTTCCAACTTTTGGCACATCCCCCATGTCAATGAGTTTGGAACTTCAAATTGGCATCCTCTCTATCTGTGTCAAATAGTCTAGGCACAGAAATTAAAATTTAAAACTAGTATGTGTGCCAAAAAGCCCAAAATTCGTGCCAAATCTGCAATTTTTAGTAGCAAGAGTTAAATACTATATTTTTAATCTTGTTAACATATGTGATTTTTTGTTTTTGGTACCTTTGAAATGATTTTTGTTTAGTCATTCTTACTAAATTTGTTATATTGAAAATGATCCTTAAACATATAAATAATAAGTCTTCTCATTTGTTGAGATAGCATAATTTTGTGTACTCATCAGAAGTTTAGTCTGGCATGTGTGATCTATTTGCTCCAAACATATTTCTCATGCCCTAAATTGCATCTTTCATTAAATAACATCCTCAATTTCCAAATTTAACTATATCATATTCCCAATTAATTTGAAAATTAGAAATGTAATATATGAATAAAGACAAATTTTAAGGCATGAATATTAAGTCAATTTAATTAAAAATGCAAGACTACAGTGTGAGTATGAAAACCTAGGTGTGTCTCAACTAATTAAACATGCTAAATACGTTTAAGGACCATTTCCAAAATATAATAAAATAAAATTGTAAGAACAATTTAAACAATTTTTATAGTGACAAAAATAAGTAGCTTATTTTATACGGACTAAAAATAGATTTAACCCATCATACAACATTATTTTCATATTTTATTCTTCGAAGTTATCGGACTTTACATGTTAAGAGTATCCCACATCGGAAAAGTGTGAGAAAAATAATCGGTATATAAGTTCTTGAGTTAAACTAACTAATCGATTGGATTCAATCTTTTAATGTGATTCGACCCAAGTGTCTTATTACCCAATCATGTTGTCTATACCCCATCCCAAATTCTATCATGGTATCGGAGCAGGTTTTGGCCCACCTCGTTTGTAAAGGTGTCCGTCTATACGTTCATTCCTAGCGGCCCGTTTGTCTTTAGCCCAGTTGTCCGTGTGGAGTTTGTATCCAACGACCTGTGGCCCGTTTAACACGATTGCTCGTCTGGAAGTCCATACCCAGCGGCTCGTGGTCCTTTAGGTGTTGGCGCTCAAAAAAAATCAAGGGAATGAGAGTTCATTTGCAAGTGGTCAACCGGTTAGATTCAAAATGGCCCGGTTGTCCACTTGAGGGGGAGTGTTAAGAGTATCCCACATCGGAAAAGTGTGAGAAAAATAATCGGTATATAAGTTCTTGAGTTAAACTAACTAATCGATTGGATTCAATCTTTTAATGTGATTCGACTCAAGTGTCTTATTACCCAATCCTGTTGTCTATACCCCATCCCAAATTCTATCATTACATAATCATTCCAATCAAACTGAGTTGGTTTCAAGTTTTATTGCATGGAATTATTTTTTGCTCATATGACATTTAAAAATAGTGCATTGGCAACATAATTCAAGTAAACATTCAGTGCCAGTCTGCCACGGGACATTGTTCAAACTAAATGTTTATCATCATGGTGGACATTATTCCCGCCATTAGACATTATTTAAGTTATTTAGAAAATTAAAAAGTTTAAATGTTACATTGAGAAAGGACATGCGTTTTAAAATTATTTAGCATACATTTCACAAATTAATATCATGTTAATGAAACGTTATAGCTTATTTAATTTGTATACGTCCTCCGTCTAAAAATCTCCTACCCATTTTGAATTTTATGAAATTTAAAAGATGAATATTTTTGTTTTTTACTTTTCCAAATTATCTTTAATTAATCTGATAGAAATATATAAAGCGTGATGGTAAATTAGTATTAGTGAATATATATAATAGATATTGAAAGAATTAGTACGTGAAAAGTGATATTTAAATAGAATGCGAAAAAGACTTTTTATAATGGATACAAATGAAGGAGAAAATTATTTTAAGAATGGATGGAGGATAAGCAAAATGGGAAAAAAAATAATGGTTCAATTTGAGATTCTTACCTTTGCTCTTGTATTTTCATCTCCCACTCAAAAGATGTAAAATTTCTAGTGTGCTTTAATTTTCTACTTTAATAATGTAACGTATTAAAAATATATTGAATAAAATAGAAAGAAATTAAAAAAGTACAGTAAAATATATATGAATATTATAAATTACATTTAAAAGTACTAAGATTTCTTAAAATACTTTTAATTTATATCGGGTAACTTAAAATGATAGAAAAGCAAAAGGATGCTATATAATTTGTTCAAATAAAAATATTGGCATGTCTTGTTCTACCATATTACAGTACTATAGTAAAAAAAGATATATACTTGGATGATGTTTTGAAGTTACTGGCATTTTTTTAATATATGTGAATTGGAATTTATTTAACATACCATGTCAATCTGTGTTCGTTGTCAAAATTATATACTCCATTTATATTTAGTTATCGTATTAATCTGCAAAATACTTTCTCTGTCCCTGAAAATCTTTCTCCTTTCTTTTTCATCCGTCCCAAAAAATATTTTTCATTTCTATTAAAAAGTCACTTTTACCTTTACTAATTCTTAAATATCTATCGCATCGCATCTATTTGCTATTAATTTACCTATCAAATCATACTTTACCCATCACATTCAATGACATTTTTGAAAACTCAACACTAAAATACACTTTTCTTTAATCCCTTAAAAATCACAGCATCCCATGTTTTTAGGGACATAGAGTATTTAGTAAATTATTCCCCCATCCCACAAAGATTTGTTTATTTACTACAAAGGTCAAATTGGAAAAGCTTTTTATATTTAATTTTTCATAACTCATTTGATAAAATAATACGTAACAGTATATATATTATCGTCATGTCTTGCTTTAAGGTCTTTAATTTTGATATACTCGGTAATTTT
The DNA here is from genome assembly GCA_003260385.1 of Cuscuta australis. Lineage (NCBI taxonomy): Eukaryota > Viridiplantae > Streptophyta > Magnoliopsida > Solanales > Convolvulaceae > Cuscuta > Cuscuta australis. Next base: position 754,375 of record NQVE01000162.1, on the reverse strand, counting down.
TAAACATATTATTTTTTTATATTACCCTATTTTTATGTAAATTAAATTTAAAATTAATTCAGTCAAACATTCTTATGTATATTGCAAATTCAACCTAGCTAGATAATAAGATGGGGGTACTCATGCATTAGATGGTTAATAATTCTTTATAAGAGTCATACTCGGATTTATCTCTTGACATTTTTTTCTCGGCCTGTTGAATTATGCCTCGAGCAAATGAATGAGTCTTATGCCTTAATTAATATTTAGGGCTGAGCAAGTACCGAATTGATAACAGAAATTTCCAAAAAATTGAGAAAATCAAATCGAAAAAATATCGAACCAAACAAATACTGCAAAAAGACTGAATCGTACCCAAATCGAATGATCAGTTTGATTAAGGTACGAGGTAAATTTTAACATCGAAAATCTCAAACCGAACATACAAATTTTATTATGCGTAGTTGTGTACATTGTACTTTTATTCAATTTTCAATTTTTTGTGGATGAATTTAAAAATGTTAACGCGCATTTGAAAATATCAATTTGTTATCATTCGTTATCTTTAGTTTGTGAAATACTCCGTATAAACTAGGTTTTATAAGCAATTCTTGCATTTAATTATTCATCTTTTAGTTTTTTATGTTTCGTTATTAAAATGTACTTTGGACTTCTCAAAATTGAAAGGTTCTTATGACATTTTAAAATGTAAATTGCATGTTTTTATCCTAAAATGTACCAAAATCAATACGGAAACATTCTAAATGATACCAAATAGAAATCTTTGGATCACAATCGACACGATAAAAAATCTCATATCAGCACTTCCGTTCAACTTATTTTTTCTGATCTGATCTGATTTTTGTAGTTCTGATCTGATCTAATCTGATCAGATCTGATCAGATCTGATTGGATCTGATCTAGTCTGGTTTGATTTGATTAATTATGATTTGATTTAAAATTCAAATCAATAATTTGATTTGACTTTATAATAACGTTTGAAAATTGTAATGATAATTCATATTATAATATAATCGATATTTTTTATTTTATGATTATTTTTTTAATGAAATAAAATTAGTTAATTCATATATTAAAATAATCATTCATATTATAATGTAATAATATTTTTATTTTATGATTATTGTTTTATGAAATAAGAATATTGATTAAATATTTTAATAATTAGTTCATTTATACAATAGAATAAAATATCTTATCCTTATAAAATATCAACGTGTGCTTTGTACTAAGAAACTTTTTTATGATTAATATAACACCATAAATATAATAGTTATTTCCGTTACACTAAAATATACTCCATATATGAATATCAAATGTTAATTTTATTTAAATCATGATCAAAGTTAATCACTCAATGTAGTAAAAGATCAAAACTTTAGAAATTCAAATTACAGGTAGCAATAAAAAATATTTTAAAAGTAGAACTAAATTGACATTGTCAATGTATTTTAAAAATAATTTTTTTAGCCTCTAATAATTAAAGATTACTTTCTCAGTTTTCTATTTAACTTGTTTCCAAAGTTTATTCTTTTTCATTTTTAATAATAATAATAATAATAATCTTAATAATCTTAATAATTCTTGATTGGATCTGATCTGATCTGGTCTGATCTGATTGGATTTGATTGAATCTGATCTGATTTGATTCGATCTGATCTGATATAATCTGATTCGATCTGATCTGATTAGACCTTATCTGGTCTGATCTGATCTGATTTTAATAAGAATAAGAAAAAAGTAGAAAAAATAAGTTGAACGGAATGGGGCCTAAATACCGAGTACCGTGTTCACCCCTATTAAAATCTCTGGATGCACTTCATGTTTTAGGTTCCAAGGAATACTTTTTTTGAATAAATTTCATAAACGGTCCCTAGTTACAGGTAGTTTTCTATATTAAGTCCCTCTTTATCAAATATTACAAGCATAGTCTCTACTTTTTTGGTTTTTTTCACGACCAGTCTTCCGTTACTTCTACTGTTATCTATATGTTCAATGTAGGGTTGAAGCGATAATATCTCGCATCAGTCTCTCATTTAAATTACCCCTCCCTGTCCTCAGCTATCTCTTAGAATCATAATCCCATCTTTTGTCTTCATCGCAAAATCATAGAGCCCCAAAGTTACTGTCTTCGTCGCACATTACAATTTGAATGATGTACCCTAACCATGCAAAGAAAGGCATATATGAGGAGGACTGGTGAAGTCTATAATTGAGAGGTAGAGGTGGAAAATTTCTTTTTTAATGACGTATTTAACAGGTAGACAACATGAGTGACGAAGGATTGAACATGTAAAAGAATCAAAAAAAAGAGGACTACGTTGGTAATATTTGATAAGTATGGACTAAATATGAAAAATCACGTATTAGTAGGGATTATTTATGTAATTTATTCACTTATTTTTGTTTATATAAAAGATTGTGATTGAGGGGCCGAAGTGTGGGAATGGACTGTCGGCGCACACTAATTTTGACAATAAGTGAAATTAAAAAAAACGGTACTCTCCATTAGATAAAGAAAGTTTATACTTCACTTAGCATTGTAAGAGTGGAATCAAACGCTTTTAATTTGGAGTTAATTATTTGCTTCTTTTAATTTCACCCAAAGTGTTACTCTTACGCACCATTTACACGATTTCATAAACATTTTTTAGTGACAACAACACTTCTTCTTTTTTTTTGAAACCCTAAAAATAACACTTCATATAAAAGACTTCTCTTGGATTCTACCCAGACCCGGCAAAACAGAACCGGAACCGATTACCTGAACCGAAATATCCGAAACCGAAACCGAGATGATCCGAAAAATGAAGATCCGATCTATAACCGAAAACCCGAAATGATCCGAGTCAAACCGAAACTGAACTAAATAATTCATATCCGATTTAAATCTGAAACTGATTAGATCCGAAACCGATAATATCCGAACCGATTAAACTTGAAACCGATTAAATCCGAAACCGATAATACCCAAAACCGATTAGACCCGAAACCGATAATATCCGAACCCGATTAGAACTAAAATCGATAAATTTGGAACTATGTTTGCCTTTCAATAAACATATTATATTTTTAAATTTTTACTTTTATTTTACCATTTGAACTAATTACATTACTTGCTCATTCCCTCATAAAATGAATTATTTTCTTGAAAAAAAGTACAAAATTTCATGCCTTAAATTTATTATATGTAGAAATTAAAGATACATTATACATATAATTAAATGATGACGCACAAATAAACAAAATTTCCGTAATTTTTAAATAGTGAAGAATGATATTCTTTTTGGGATGAAAGAATTATATGATGAATTGTATGGAATAACTAGATTTTATCCTAATTTCATCTCATTACAATAAATTTTATTGATTTGAGAGTTAATTTGATTAGTTTCAAACCAATTCACTTAATATTAGTCAATAAAATTAGATGCTAGTGTTAGCATTTTGAAAAACTCTCTAGCGGCAGCATTTAGTGTTATCATTTTCAAATTTGATCTTCATCATTAAATTTAGGTGTAAAATTAATTATATTTGACTCTATTAAATTTAATTTTATCTATTTTCAACCAAATACACTCAATAATTTATAATTTTTGCACATAATTGAATAAAATTTACTTAATTTCACCCAATTTTTACCAAATAATATTCAAATGGAACATAACACTATTTGAATTTATCTTTTATCTTTTCATTTATAAACATAAGTATATTAGTAGATGTGAGAAAATTTTGATATTTCAAAACTAAATTTTAAAATCAATTTAATTATATTAAATTTATATCATAGTTAAATATATATGTTTTCATAATTAGTAGTCCAAATTTGTAAAATATGACTAAAAAGTCCAAAAGGGAAGATTATTTAGGGTTGAGATAATATAATTAGAAAAAAATATAAAATAGTATGAGGTATTGAATTGATGATATATTGAAAAATGTGATAAAACGTAAAAAGAAACATGGATAGTTAAATTTTAATTAGAAAATAATATATCCAAAATATATTTGATCCGAAAAAGAAATATATCCAAACCGAACTAGACCCGAAACCGAAATATATCCGACACAAATTGCATCCGAATCGAAATCTATTCGAACCGATTTATAACCGAACCGTATCTGAACCGACTCCAAACCGAACCGAACCGAACCGAAAAATGTATAGAACCATATCAAATCCGAACCGAAATTTAACCGATCTGATCCGAACCGAACCGATTACGGAGTATAACATATAACCGAAAGATATCTGAACCGAAAAAATCCAACCCGAAACTGATCCGGTTGATCCGATTGCCACCTCTACCGAGTAATATTTACACATTGAGAGAATTTGATGAGTCAAAGTGCTTAGATGAACAGTTCCAAAAGTCAAATGTGGACAAATACAGAGGGACGGAGGGAGTATTATTTACTCTATTCCAGTTTTCGCAAATTTTTTCAATTTTTACAGACTTCCGAATTCTTCCAACTCTTTTAATTTTATTCAACCCCTTTTAATTCTTTTCAGGCTTTCTTACTCTTTTGAATTTTTTCAAATCTTCTCCGACACTGACTATAAAAATTATTTACAAACATTCTTCATATCATTCCTATTTCAATTATTATTACAATTGTTATTATTGTTTTTTGGGCAAATTTTTTTCCATGAAACTAAGGTTCATTACAAACTATGACATTCTTTAACCAAAAGTTGTGAATAAAATATAATTTACTTAATTATAATATAAATTCAATATAATTAGTTTCATGTTAGATACTCGTATAATTTTGGTTTATCAAATTTTTATAATTATTTTTTTATTTAAATTATATTCAAATTATGATTAAAAAAGTGACAAATTTGATGAAAAAATCAAAATAAAAAATATTTTATTAGGATGGAGGGAATATTTATTCGGTTAGGTTCCGTGGCCACTGGATTCCCGTGGCCATGGAAGCCACTGCCCCCCTTACGGAGCTCCGTTCATAAAATTGATGATTCATATCCCCCTAATCCCCCGGTAAACCCTTCCGCCGAGTCCCGACCCCAACTCATCCCCCACCTACGTTCATTGCACCTCGTAAGTAAAATTGACTTTAAAGTCAAAACTTTTGACTTTAAAATCAACTATACTTACGAGGTGCAATTGACGTAGGTGGGGGGATAAGTTGGGGTCGGGACCCGGAGGGGGAGTTTACCGGAGGATTATGAGGTAGGAATCATCAATTTTATGAACGGAGCTCTGTAGGGGGGCAGTGACTTCCGTGGCCACTGGAATCCAGTGGCCACTGAATCGGGCCGATTTTAATTAGTGTAATAAGCTAAATATCTTGTAAGCCCGGTTAGTTTGGGGTTTGACAAAATGTATAGTCCATATTGTTTATATGCCATTTAAAATGTGGAGAAATTGCATGATATGTTGGTAACAATCTTCAAATCCTTAATTACGAAATAAAGAAAACATCTTTGCATATAATATGCCCATTAATGGATCATAATGACTTAAGTCATATGATGATTTGATACTTGTAGATCTAGTCTTAGCATTACTTCGGGAAGGGGTAGGATGTTCATTTAAATTCAATTGTACTTTGAAAATTACTCCAATAAATATCATCCTTGCTATTTTTCACTCTAAAACTTGCACGATTCACTAGTATAGGGTCGGTTTCAAAATATGAAAAATATTGATTTCGGAAAAGAATTAAGCTATTTGTACACTAAAATTTGTATCTCATTTTATACTCCAAAGACATTCACCAACATTTTGTGCTAGTCTGATGTTAGTGTGATGCTTTACATTGGTAAAAAATGTCAGTGCAAATTTTTTTAATTGAACTAACGTTTCCTGCCAGTGTCAACCGTTAAAATGTCGGTGCACTTCTTTGAAGATAAGTTTTGAAAATCTTCGGAAAAATAAGTTTTGAAGATGTATTCTATAAAAAAAAATTCATGTATTTACTTGAAAGTTTGGAAAATGAAACAAACTAGATTTTGTTACAACATATAAACTCCCTATGTTCCTACATTATCATCTCTGTTTGAGATTCTCACATCAAAAAAAAATAATGAAATAGCATTAGTATATATAGAAATGTGAAGTTCTACCAATCAGCTTAATTGAGTTAAAAATATATCCATATCCAGATTTTATATGCAAATGATTTTTTTTATCTGACACCCGATCTACTCGTTGTTCTATGCGAAATGTTGAGATGTCACCGTTCGTTATGTGATCTAGTTATAAGATATTGATATGCTAGACACCTAGACCACTTTACCTAAGTGCTAACTAGGTCAGACTAGTTACCACTTGAGAGGAGGAGGAGAGGGGTTAAAAGTTCCCACATAGGAAAAAATAATGAAATACAACTAACAAATATAGAAGGATGAAGTTCTAAATATCAACTTAAGTTATTAGATTAGAAAGTGGATCATGACTTTATATGCACGGAAATCATTTTCTGATATTTACTATGTAGTGCAAGAATGGATTAATCTAGAATCATATATCACACATGAGTTCTCCAATAGGTCCTTTCCAAATATTATTTTTCATATTTTAACCTCTTCAAACCCTAGATAATTATTATTGATTTTGTCGTCATTAACCAAATTTGTTGGCCGGACATTAGTTGCTAAAACTCGTCATCAATCGATCAACATCTTTATCAATCCATGACATTTTCATCAAGCACCAACACGTATATTGAATAGCGTGTGATTAACTTGCTCTCAAATCTGACACGAAAGAACGGGTGGTGCAACATTTTTAAAAGTTCATGGGGCATTGGTACAATTTTTAAAGTTTATGGTGAATCTGTGTAATTTTCAAAAAATTTAGGATAAATGAAGCAAAAAAATTATTATAACTATTATTATTATTAAATACTAATACTATAATACTATTGTTTTACTATACACATATTATATAAATTTTTTACCATTCATATTAAACCCATATGATTGTCATTACTATTCTGCAATAGATTCACGACGATTCGTCGATCTTGAATCATTAGACCAACGATGGAATTGGCAAGCCAAGGCTCCCTCCGGCTCCGCGGCAAACACATCCTAAGGACAACACTCTGCCTCCCAAGCTTACCCGTCGCTGTACACATACTTACCTAATTCCCAAGCTTACACTCTCTCTCCCAAGTTTACGATTTGAGCAATACGTTAGCAATGAGGTCTTGCTTCAATTCATTGTGGATAAATAACAATGTGTTGACAATCGCCTTATGGTCGATATGTTCGAGGTGTCGAGGATGATGACAAGGAGGAAGAGGATGGGTATCACTTCTAATTGGATTGATGATGAGCTAGTGGCGAATGCATATACGTTTGCTTTCCTTTCGTGATTTTAATGTGACTCATAACGTTGTGAATATTGTAATCTTGATTGACCAAGTGTTTGCTGAATATAATTTGGTTAACAAAGTTTTTGCCTTCAGATTCGCCAATGCAAGGAACAACACTGCTGCGGTGAACGAACTATGTGACAATTTGCCCCGTGACTCCGACTTGGGTAGATTTCTACACAAATGTTGTGAATGTCACGTGTTGAATTCGGGTGTGCAACATGGCCTAACGATCATGGGTGGGCTAATGATGCATGCCAAAGCGAACTTACGGCTTCTTTGGAGAGTCATAAGAGCTCGGCGCTGTGGAAGCAACGCCGCGAGATAAGGGTGTTTGATCGCATACTTTCCCTAAAGACATAACAATTAGGTGGAATAGCACATATAGGCTAATCAAAAAATTATTAGAGTACAGAGAGCATTTTCAATACTTTCTTAGGATTCAATTAAGCCAACAAATTACTAGTAGAGAACTTGATCTGATTACTAGTATCATTTTTGCTTTAAAAATAAGTAAGGGGCATATGTGCTCTATTTGAAAACCATAGGAACTTTACAAATAATTTTTGAAAACAAAACAAGTTTTGACTCCCTTTATGTAAACCACAGGGCCTAGGTTTATTTAACGTGGAGTACTATGGTATCTTTGTTTCTCCTTGGTGTTCGGGAGCAATGCACTGTCAGAGAGTTAGGGGGGTTCAGCACTTAATGGTTCAGACTGTTTGTTTCAGCCTCTTAATGGTTCAGATGTCTGAATGGTTAAGAGATTTGCCTCTGAATGGTTAAATATTATACAGAGTCTGAATGGTTAAGAGCTCTTATCTGAATTGATCATACATTTGCCTCTAAATAATTAAGCAATATACTAGCTCTTAATGGTTCAAACCTCTTACTGGTTCAGCACTTAATGGTTCAAACCTCTTACTGGTTCAGCACTTACCTATTCAGAAGTTGCCAAACAGCCCCTTAATCTCTTTTTTTCCTTCGCACTGCCGCACGCCTTCAATCTCCATATTACTTTTCTACTTTGTATAGAGTATTAGTTTTTCATTATTTTTCATAATTGGTTTCGAGTTTTGAACTCTTCCTCTTTACATTACTTTGAGGCACTTGAAAGTTACGTGTATTTTCTAAAGTGGGTCAGGTTGGCCCGAAGTCCATGATTACCATGAGAGCAGGCTCGGGTTGCAATTATTTGATACAACACAAGAGAGAACCACACCTAAAAAGTTACCTGTTAAGGTGGAAGAACCTTTGGTTATTTAAACCCATCACCAAGTCCCCAATTTAATCGGTGTGGGACAATGAATCAGTCCATATCATGCGATCCCCCATAAGGCCCAACATCCTCGCTGGTCACGGCTACGTTGGTCACGACCACATTGGTCACGGCTGATTTCACCAGGCCACCACTCCGTAGGCCACCACTCCGAGTTGGCTCTGATACCATTGATACAACACAAAAGAGAGCCACGCCCTAAAAGCTAGCTATTAAGGTAAGAAAACACTTGGCTATATAAACTCATCACCAAGTCTCACATTTAACCGGTGTGAGACAATAGTAACAGAGCCAACTCGGAGTGGTGGCCCACGGAATGGTGGCTTGGTTAAACCAGCCGTGACCAGCATGGCCGTGATCAACGAGGACGTTGGGCCTTATGGGAGGTCGAATAATACGGACTGATATCATTGTCCTACACCGGTTAAATGGGGGATTTGGTGATGGGTTTATATAGCCAAGGGTTCTCCTACCTTAATAGCTAGCTTTTAGGGCATAGCTCTCTCTTGTGCTAAATCATTATTTGGCTCATTGAGCGCGATGGAACAGGCTCGAGGCTAGAAATACTCCAAACCTAGCACCTTGACCTAGCCCGACCCGTACTTTGATCAAGTCTAGCTACGACCAAGTTTATGAAACATAAAGTTCTGAGCCATGAACTCTCTCCACTTAAACATTTTTTTTTCTAGTCAAGCTAGATCAGTGGGTCCCTGGACCATATCTTGGTCTTCCTTTGTATGACCAAAGCTTCAACAACCACTAAGGAAATTAGTACAAATGTTCTTTTTCAGGTAATTCTTTCTTCCTTTAAGCTCTCTCTCAAGAGGCAACTAAAATCCTCCTTTACAAGGCATCCTAGTCGTCATCGACGATGCACCCTAGCCTTCTTCGTGTATAGGTTAAGATCTCCTCCTCAAGGAACAAGCACAACTATAAAATCAACACCTATCCAAACAAACAAGAAAAGTGTCATCGACACCCTTTCGTTGGCCAACCTACCCACATGGGCATGGCTCAATTTGACTTGCTAAGAACAACCATTGGGAAAGCAAGAACACACCAAATCATCAAGAACTCCTCGACAAGGTCACTAGTACGAGGATTGACACGTCTCCATTGCCACCCAAATCTACATTGGTCTCTATCTCTCTTCTGGAGCAAGACCGTGGTAGTCAAGGGTCACTTAGTGAGTCGCAAGTCATGATTTCTCTCTAACTAAAATTATAGCCCAATTCACATTCTTTGAAATAACTATCACGGCGGTCATAAGAGACATTGATTGCATCCTTTTTTAACAACTCTACACAATCATATTCGGAAGATGCAATAACAATTCATGGATCATCAATACCTAGCGACTACATTACTTTCATCCATTTCTGTAACATGTGCCCACAAGTTTTGAAGTCTAATATAATAAAGAAAATGACATGACTATTAAGAAAAGATTGAAGAGAAACCCTTTTAAGAGATCACCAATATGAGCGGCCAAAATCTTGGATGTCCACGACCACCCAAAACGGCAACGTTAAGATTACCAAGGGCACCAAATGAAGAAATTATCTTGATTTCCAAACCTTCACACTTTTGAGTATTTTCGATTCCACTGCCTTTACTGCCTTACCATAAACATACACTTGGGAAAACTACCCTAACATAAAACTTGATAGATTTACTCTTTTGATTGGTAAAATTTTTTGCACTATAGATAACCTTGTATTCTGCTAACTACATAGGATGGAACAAACAGGCCATAAACAGTCTACAAAAGGATGGCGAAAAGGTTGAACAAAGGGGGGAAATGACAAGTAAAAGATATTGAAAATGGCTTCACACATTACCATTTCTCGGGATTGAGAAGTTGTTACTTCAACAGCACAGCCAACTGGTTAGTGAACAGATCTGAGAGAGCTCCGCGCACGTCCATCTGAGAAATGTGCATTGCAAAATGACAAATAGCCAATTTAAGACCAAATTAAACATAGCAAGTGGTGAGAAGATAGAGAATGCCAAAGTGTTCTATTGACTCTACTCCCTTTGTCCCAAAATTAAATAACACCTTCTCCAGGCACGGGAATTTGTAAAGAAAAAGGTCCAAACGAAATGAACTTTTATATATTATGCATAAAAGTTGCCTTTGTTGAAAATATATTTAGTTTATATTATACTACTTGTATGTTTAAACAAAATGGTCCTAAGCCTCTAATGGACTCTGACTGTCAAACCTTTTTGTTACACATTTAGGACCCCTTGTTTAATTAAACATAATCTATCAAATCAAACATATTTTCGCCCAGAATAAATTTTTATGCATAATATATAAAACTACATTTCATTTGAGCCTTTTTTGTTACAAATTTCTAAAACAGAAGACCTGATTTGTTTCGAATCATGGGTTTTGGAGCATTTAGCAAAAAAAAAGAGGTTTTTTATGTTCTATTTTGCAAATGAAAACGAACTATCAAACTTGTTAACTTGTGTTTGCATATGTTTAGACGGGCGTGATGTTAAGATGCCTAATTCTAAATGTACTACACAAGTACACATAAATAAATGAAATAAGTATCAACAAATATCTAAAATAAATTTATTCAGTTTTTTTAACTCTTATTATCCCCCATATTTTCTTTCCAGTTCTATTTTATGTTTTGCATCTTGTTTTCTTCCCCTAATGTTTTCCTAGGATCCAAACAGACCCCAAAAGATGGAACAAACAAACAAAAACAAGGGGGGTTGGGGAGAGGAGGGGAGGGGAGTTATTTAGACACGTAGATGAGAATTACCTGGTCGCAACATATAAGTTTGGTAATCAAAGGATAGAACTCTCGTAGGTGACTTCTGAATATTCTTCTGTTCATTGAGCACATTCCCTTCAACACCTGAAAACCCAGGGTGTATTAATACAAGAATCCTAGAAGATTTACCAAAACTACTTCCTTTTGCAATGTAACACATCTATAAAGAGCGAAGGTACCCTTCATATATTGTCCACAACCCTAAATAAAAGAGCCATGTTTCAGCAAACGAGGTTAACTTTCATTGAATTTGATGTGATTTTCCAAAAAAAAACACAAGTATGCTAATTTTAGTTTAATGAAGAAGTCGCACCTAAAAATATAAACATGAGGGATGATTAACAATAGTTGTACCATTCCACAATTAGAAATGTATACTTTGATGACACACGACTCTTTTGTAGGGACAGAGGGGGCGACTCAATAAAGGTTGAGAAGGGGGTAGCAAGATAAGAGAATACGAAATATTAACTAAAAAAATTTAATCACTTTTTTAGTCTCCCAAAAACCGATCTTTTAAGAAAAATTATCAACTACCCCTACTTCCAGAATCCCTCAATCTAAAGCGTAGCGCGGGAGTCTGTGTATAAAGAGAAGACAACAATCTTGCACGCTTTAGTACCAAAATAAAATGTGGATACTTTTGACTAGTCCTTAGCTCAAGTGATTATGAATCTAATACCTTAACAATGATGGGAGACCTTAATTCTAGAACCCGATGAACATCCATATTAGCATCTTCCCTCATGCACGACTGGAAGTCTGACACTTCACTCAAAACCTGTCCACAAAATGACACTAACTTCTCTTCTGCTAGTCCCTGAAGTTTGTTTTCTTCTACTTTTCCCACTGATGTGGCATCGCTTCTCCCCACCACATGATCACCGTTTTGAGAAATACCTTTTTCATCCAATCCATCTTTTTCAGTATAAAATTCTGTGGTTGTCTTTTGTAAGATATCAAGGTAGATAGAAGTTCCAGCTAACTCTTGGCGGAGTAGGTTTAATGGCGGCCTGCAAACAAGGTGCAATACCATTATAGAGAGCCCTTTGTATCGAAAGAGAACAACAAATAAACCATTGCACATAAGGCATAAGCACATGAGCCTGACCTGTCTGCAGGAATTTGGTGCATCCGCATTCTGAGACTTGCATATGAGTTATAAGATGAAGCAAACTCTAGCACTGTGAATAAAATGTCCAGTATAGTGATTTTATGTGCGGCCTTCAACTTGTTCCAGTACTTCTTCTGCATATTTTGAATCCAGATAAGAGGAACAAAATCTAGATTAGAATCATCATAATTAGTTAAATGAAACTAGTAATATAAAAAGAGCAAAAATGTTTCAAAATGTCATTGATCATGGCCTCTTCAGAATGGCACTACAAACATGACCTCCTTTCACACTCTAGCTAAGTTTCATCTCACCTATCAAGACAAACCCAAAAGAGATGGGAAACGAAGGCAATGGTTTAAGAGCACTGAACAGTTAACCTCGTATGAGGTAGTTAGTTTCAATATTCATGTCAAATATATATTTGTCCTTCGATGGAAGTGTATGTTTGTAATGCAATATAATTTAATAAAACTAAGAAGACATCTCCGTAGGTTTAGAAGCTAGGTGAGTAATAACGGGCCGGTTCTGGTGACACTGGAGGACAGTGTCATCCAATGAAACTGGTCCATTTGGGGCAACTACTGTTTGCAAAATTGATGGCTCCATCCTTTGGATCACCCAATTGGCGATCCAAGGGAGGTGGGCAGGGGTGGGAGGAGGGAGATTTAGGGGGTAGAAACCATCTATTTTGAGAATGGAGCAGCGTAGGTGCCCAGTGTCATCGGATTACACCAAACTCCAGTGTCAATGAAGTGACTGAACCGTTCTGTAAGAGGCTGGTTCTGGTTCTAGTAACACTCGAGGCCATTTGGAGCACCCAAAGTGCTCCGTTCACAAGATTGACAGCTCCTACCCCATCTAACCCTTGATTGCCAATTGGCTAAAGTGAAACTGTAGCCAATCGGTGATTAGAGAAGGGTGCTGTGGTGGGGCAGGGGGTAAGAACCATCAATTTTGAGAACGGAGAACCGTAGATCAGGTGACACCAAATTCCAGTGTCACTGGAACCATTCCGTGGTAATAATGACTTTTAAGATAACTTGTGTTCCAAGAAAAAAATACCTGACTAATATTCAAATACGAATAACAGAAAAACAAATGATCTGTTTTATTTTGCTTCTGGGAAATGGATGAAACATGAAAGTTATCAAGTTTAACTCTAAAACTCAGAATTATATCATACCTGAATACTATCCATGGCACCTAAAAGCAACAATTGAGTGATGCATTTGCTTCGAATGGTAGCCAACACTAAACTTTCTTCCTCTTCTCTTGCATCAGGCTCCATATCATGGGAAAACTACAAATTAAGCGTATAGGCACAAACCATTATGAACGCCAAAAACAACATAAATTGATCCTGGTATGGCGTCGTAATGAAAATGCTATGATATATTTATATATGACCATTTACATAATTATATCTACGTTGTCAAAGGGGACCTTCGCGTGAATGATCTTGCTTTAGATGTGGTGCAATGGCATTGTTTGATCCAAGTAGCCTACCACACCTAGTGGGATCGGGTAAGGCTTTGTTGTTGTTCTTGGTATGGCAAAAAGTATTTGTCGAGTTAAAACTTAAAACACCTTATGACCTTAAACACTACAAAGATATTCTTATAAAATGTAGAGTTGAGCAAATTTTCCCTCAAAGTCATCTTATCTGGCTAAAACCCCACTTCAAAGTTATACAGTTTGGTCCAGTTGTACTTTTGGGAGAAAATGAGCACTACAAAACAACCTGGTGCAGGTGTTGGGTTCTTTTCCAGTAACAAAACTTCTAATGTTTTGGGATGTCATCATTAGCAAGCAACATTAAAAAATTAAAAGAAAAATAGCAACATGAAATGCAACTAAGATTTTAAAAGGAGAGAACAACCTAACTACGGTGGACATTAAATGTTAAATACCTTGGGGGAAGATGAAGGTGCCAAAGCTTCAGCAGTTGGACTTCTGGGTTTAGATGTAAAACTTCTAAGGAAGCGATTATCCATCACATTTACCATAATTTTCTGACCTATTGTTTGACTCCGTTGAAGTTCTCCAGAAACTTTAGTTCTTGCAGAAGGTGAGGGTATGCCTGTACATGAGAAGTGAATTTTCCTCTTTAAGATGTCTTTTTTGTGCTTATTCCAGCAACAGGTATTTAACCACAAGAATTATATATTTTTCTTGCTAGAGACATGCAGTGTAAGACTCAAACTATAGCACTTCTGTAGTAGTAAGTAGTTACCTTCATTTCCATCCTGATCAACAGGCCGAATCACCCCTTGCTTTTCATCCAGCTTCTCTGATCCAATATGCTTTGCAGTGCTATCAGAGTCACTGCCTTCTGAAATACTACCAAGTGTACCCCCATCAGACATTTGGGTAACAGTGCGAGCTGAAGCAACTTTAGCATCTCCTAGTGCATTGTCCTTTGCATTCTCAAAACCTAAATCGTTCAGCAGCTCAAGGGGTTGTGTTGTATATGAAGCATCTCTGGGTAAAACAATATATGTTGAGTAAATCAAGCATACAATAGTAAAGACTACAGAGTTTCCAAAAGAGGTATCTGAACAAAGCACCACACATTAGCACACACCTTATGCTTTGTAACAAGGTATCCCAATCGCTGTCACTAAATTGGTGTCCACCAACTTCAATCAGATGCACTAGTGCACCCAGCGAAAGTGACACCACTGACTGATCAGTTTTTTTGGCACAATCTAACAGCAAGCCAAGAAGTGGAGGCAGCATAAAACAAACATCCTAAGATAAAAAAATGATATATCATGCACATGTTACAATCTTAGGGCAGATGATTTGACAGGATCGCAAAATAACCAAACTAAAAAAATCAGAAGTTATGAGTGCATAAAAATTAAGAGCTTAAAGACAGAAATGTCTGAATTCAAAATTTCCTCAGGCAATCAATGCATGTAAACACAATGGAATATACTGATTACTGATACATCTAGGATTATAGATGGATAGCCAAAAATTCAATTACTATATGTTATATGTATTCATTTACAAGGCATATTATCCCTATATGTTTATAGCAGATATCAACTGTATCTGTATCCATTGCCAATGGAGCTAAAAGAGTTGTTATTGGTAATATTATTGTTTTGGTAAATTATGAACTAAATAAAAAAGGCATATGAACTTCCCTAGCTGCTTACATGCTAGTTTTTACAAGGGTATAGTTGCATACATCTTGACCCACAAGACCCCAACAGAGTTTGATGGATTATACTAGGTTTTTCGTTGTTGGTGTTGTTGTGATTAATGATATCTAGTCATAAATGGATTTAGTTATTGTAATTCGATACTCAATTCTTTTAGTATCCGCTCTGAATGCATACATACTCCATACAAACTAAACTTTTAGATGCTTTTTGTAATATGTGATGCTCTAAAGTTAAATGACAGATGGATCTATTGATAGTGTTTGATAGCTTTTCAAAATTAATTTTTCAATAATTATAAGTACAAAGGTTGATATTTTACAAGATATATGTAAAGACATTTGTCTTTTGTGTGTATTGTGTAAGTGCACATACATATGTAAAACTTAGGTGTAATGGGAGGGTATGATATCTGCACGTTTAAGACATCTATGTATACAATATTCGTGTGTGTTATTTTGTAAACAAGTAGATTATACATATACAGAAATACAAGCAAATTAGACATTCAAGTATTAAATAGTTTTCAATTTAATAATCGGATGCAAATATATCCAATATTTGTTTGATGTCCTACGGATGCAGATATGGATACTGATTTTGAACATCCATCAAGATGTGTATGTGATCCAATATTCGATAAAAAAAATTATTCGGATATGTATGTGGAAATGCCACATCTTATCCATGTAGTATCCGTTTACACCCTCATTCACATCTACAAATACAGCTTAACTATCAAAATTGAACACTAACATTCTACATCATAGGAAGTGAGAAGTGGAAATCAGATAACACATCACCTTGTAAAATGTGTTGAATAGGTTGCACAACAGCTGGAGTGAATGAATGCTACTTTCGCGTAGCCACTCATCTCTAGATGTCAAATTCTCTTGTCCAGCATGTCGGATATGGTCAAAAATGGGAAAGAGCACTCTCCGGAATATACTTTCCCAAAATGAGGATGAAAACTTGTTGCCCCTTTCATTCAGTAGATCAAATAAAACTTCTAGTGCACAATTTCTAACTTCTAGCCGAGGATCGGATGTTAGATCTGAGAGACCAGCCAGCATCGGAAACCAATAGTGCTCAGTAACATCAAAAGACGTATCTGCATTATCGTTAATGGGCTTCAAAGCTCCACCTGGTATAAGGCCCTGAAAGTGAAGATCATAGAAATATATTTAAGATGTCATGCAAAATATGATCCAACATACAGCCTCAACGTATACACCCTGCGTCCCAAAACTAAATTCAGGGTTTCCTTCTCAACACTTTTCTTAAGCTCAGTGAAGTCAAGCTAGGAATTTTTGTCTGGGATGGAGGGAGTAGTGATATACTCCACATGTCGTATGTTTAAGTTTTCTTTTTCTTTTTCACTAAGCTTAAGAAAAGGTGAAATTGGGTACAGAGATTTATGTAGAAGTGGCAGAAATAATATGTACCACAGCATCCTTTCATCAAAAGAAATGGGAACTTATTTTGGAACGTCAGTAAAAGGAAAGAAAGAACTCAAAAAATAGGGCATAAGGAGTATAAGAAAAAAAACATGAGTTGAGAGAGAACAAGAACAAGATACATCTTTTTTGGAGAGACCATAAAAATTGATAATTCTTTGTGAAGCCAATATAAAACTAATTTGACAAAATGCATGGAAACAAACCTCCGCAAGCCGATCCTCACAAATGCGGAGCAGTGCAATAGCCTTCAAACTGATTCCGTGTGAGCTCTTATTATTGGCAAACCTAATTAAGCAATTCACACAATCCATGAAACAATCTCCAACTACCTGATCAAAATGTTCCAGGATAACTGCAAGTAGCTTCAGCATTAGTGTTGATGCATTTAAACAAATGAAAACCAGTACAGGATTGAGAAAAATAGAGAACATGGTTTATTCTTACCTTGTTCCACATTTTCAAAGGCATTCTCAACAATTTGTTCTGAATCATCATCAGCTGCAGCTGTAAAAATCATGAATACACTTCTCCAGCCAGATTTTATACTTCCAACTTTGGATTTTATCATCTGGCAATGCACCGAAAATCTTGAATGAGACAAGTTTCAGATGGATCTAAAATTATGTGAATCTTCTCCAAAACAAATTGGGCATACCTGTACTATACAATCAACAATAAGCCTCCTTATGGATTCACTTTGGTTGTTGCGCATAAGAATTACAAATGGCTTTAAAATATCATTCTGAAATGTGAAATTGGCAAGCTCTGCACGCTCTAAATATTTCATCCCAAGTTGCCGCAGAGAATCTATGGCATACATTGCAACTCTTTCATCAGGGTGACTCCCAGCAAAAATGAAATGACTAGCCAGTACAGACCATATTCTAGCCCATACCTGAAAAGGATTTGCAAAAATCCTGAGGATTTAAGAAATACGCAGTACAATGGTATTTACAGAAACAAAATTAAATTGTTTGCACAGTAAATAAGATGAATATCATTTGCATGCATATGTACGAGAGACAGTGTTGTAAGCCTTCTCCAACCTTATAAGCATCATGATGAAAAAATATGTCTCGGATATCTTTCTTGTCACAAACTTCTTAATAGGGAATAATGAAACGGTATTCAGAAACTCTTATCATCATATAGTTTTTCTAAGTGCATGGAAAATACAGCAATGAATTGAAATATTAGTTATGGTCATGTTCCATTGCAAAACTGATGTGCTATTTACAACATGTAAAACATGGAACTTGACTATTGACATGGACATATCATGAGAAAAAATATCATAGGGTACAAGATATGATGAATGAAAAAGTACTCTGTGCTATACGGCATTGTAACTCCGGGCATCTATATGTTTTGTGCCACTTTCAGCTAACTTGCCTACTTCAAAGGTCTATATGAACAAATGTCTTAATATCAAACAACAACAACAACAACAAACCAAGTAAAATCCCACAAACGGAGGGTCTGGAGAGGCTATGTACCCAGAGACATTACCCCTACATGAAAGTAGAGAGGTTGTTTCCAAGAGACCCCCAACTCAAGTGCAGTCAAAGTAAAGAAACAAAGTAGACACAAAAGCACGAACAAAGTAAGAACAAAGTAGTGGCGAAAAGCAAAGAGCAAGTTAAGGGCAAAGAAAGCACAAAGAGACAAGATGCACACAAACATCTTAATATCGTAATGCAAAAATACAAGTGCTTGGTGCAGTTCTAATGAACAGTTTTATTTTAAACATAAAAAGAATAGAATACATATATTACCATTCTTATGCGAGCCATGTTGTAGTAGCTGATCTCAACAAGCTTTTGCAAACCGAACACACGTGGTGGGAGCTGTCTTAATTCCTCAGCAGACACATTACACAAAGAAGTAAAAAATTCCACAACGGATTCACTGGGCAATTTAACACTATTCATAAACACCTGCTCAGCAGGCTTGCCAGCCAACTCTCTCAATGACTGAAGAAGAGAATCTCGAGATATTTGGTTAGACCCTTGCATCACACTAGCAGCCATAAAAGGAGTAGATATAATAAATTCAAGTCGAGAAATAGTCTCAAGCACTGCATTCCAGGACTCCTGCAATGCACCAGGATCGGAATCGCATATTAATAGTAGAGTCCGCAATGCTTCTACATTTTTACTTCTCATATCCCTTGGTGCGTGCAACAAATTAAATCTGCCATGCATTTCCAGAAACAGTGTCACCTAGCAGTTAAATTACATGACAGATTTACAGCAATAATTTCCCAGAACACTAATAAATCTTCGGGTAAGTCATACTATAGTAATTTGCAAGTCAAGTGAGATTTCAAGAACAAGAACAATGAATAGAATGAAGAGAAACAGATAAGCCCAAATTAAAAACCATTAAGCGAAAACAGATTACCTGAAGAGATATGACAAAAATGCATAGCGCATGGTGTCCATTCCAAGGACATGTGTGATGTGAATTCCAGCTTTTAATCCTTCCATACAAAGAACAACCCTGGCTTTATTTTCGCCCTCCTCCATAGTAACTGCAAAAGTAGCAAGCAGTGGCCATCCCAGAGCTTCAACCATTGGGCGCACAAGCTCTATTTTGTGTGAAGTATAGAACACTCTTCTTTTCCCGTCTTGATTCCTGAAAATAGCTTGAGTCTGTTTGATGATTGCTTCATTCTCAGACTTTGAGTCGGTCAAAGACTTCCTTTTCGGAAGAGCTAGATTAAGAATACTGACAAGCCGACCTCTCTCCTCCGACTCCAGCTTGTGTTTGTTATTTTTTGCAAGAGTTACAAGATCATCTTTCATTTTTATCTCTTCTTTGACAATAGAATCATAAATCTCCTCCAAAAGTTCCTTAGGAGCACTCTCTTCAGCTTCATTCATGACATTCATGCGAATAAAATCCTCCTTGGACATTTTGGGCCAGACCATAGGATTATGTGCATCAGTATTCAACATTATAACTGCATATGCTAGAACATAAGCTGTGTCTGCATTCTTGAATAAGTCGGGATTATCTGCACAGTAACTACAAAAAAATAACAATTGTATCTCATCAGCCTCTGATAAAGTCGTTTTATACATAATTTTATCCTCGCATTTAACATATTTTTATAACTTCTTAAGGAATAATTTTTTATTAAAAGTCATATTTCTATATTTTTGAGTAGTAAAATTGAATGGGCCAAGAAAAATAAAAATAAGTTTGATTTCAACAAGAAATTAGTAATATTTTCCTCTTGGAATGGAATTGGAAGTTAGAGCAAGAGAGAAAGGTGTTCAGAATCAAATTTGAAGCAAAATATGAGATAAGAAGCCGAGTGTACGACAGGCGACCAGGCAGGCGGCTGCCTACCAAGCATCAGCAAACGGCGAGGGTTGGCTCCGGCGGCGAACACACGCGCAGATGGGGAAAATTGGCTCTGGCGGGCTAGCAGGCGGCCGCCTGCGTGCCTGTCTGTCGTTGTTCTCGAAGAATCTCCGATCCAGAATCTTCTCATGTTGGCGGTGGCGGGCTGACAGGCGGCCGCCTGTCTGCCCGCCTGTGTGGTCTGCTCGGGTATAAATACCCCACTCGGTCATTCCCTTCACCATCATCCAAAAATTCCACTTTTTCACTTTGCTAGAGTTTGAGAGTTCTTCTTAAACATCTTAGAGTGTTGATTTGAAGATTTGTGCGATTTGTATTCCATTCTTCAAGATTTGTAAGCTTTCTTGTACACTCTTTCTTTATTAAATAAATTATCTTTTATTGCTTAGTTTAAATTGTGTGCTTATATGGCTTTTAGGAGCTAAACTTTTATTAAGGTATGAATTGAATTAAGGATATGGGCTAATGATTATTAATTAAAATTAAGTTAGCAACGTGATTAATTGATTTATTTGTCTAAAATGAGATTCACTAATTAATAGATCTGGCCAATTTATTAATTAATCTTTGGAGATTATTTGTCTGGCTTGTCTATGAGTTAAGAAAAATAATCTAGCCAACCATACTTAGACACATTAATGAGGCCTAGAAATAGGATAAGTTAATGATATAAAATCAAATTAATCAGGAAGTTAATTTAATCCAAAATTATTACCTTAGCCCATATACCTGTTCGATTCATACCTATTTCCAAATTATTGACTGAATTAATCATATTACTGCTATTTATCTTGCTTTGAACTTGATTGCTCTAAATCCCAAATTAATTGTTTTGTTGAATTAAAATATTAAGATAATTAACAAATACTTCCTTTCGCCAATCCTTGTGAAACGACCCGAGTTAGTCTCGGTTAATTTATTGACTTACTGCTATACTTAGCTTCGTCAGCCTCTTGAGTGGTCTGAGTGGATCTACTGGGTTTGGTATGGTTTGCTTTTAGTCTTAATAACCAGACAGTGATATGAATACTATCCAGTGTATTTTAAAAATTAATTCATGTAATGTATAAAAATAAGAAAGCATTTAGATGAGAACTTATTTCCCATTCAGCACACTGAGTGTCATATCTCTTAGTTGAAATATATATGCTATCTTCTTTCTGTGGCCTAATAACGAATGTGCACAACATATATACAGGACAAGCAAGCAGAAAGTTACCGTTCAGCAAATTTCTCCATCATGCGGTCTATCTTCTGAGCTTCCCCAGGAAGTCGAAATCCTCTAAGAAATTCACGAATTGCGATATCAAACTTCATCCCAGAAAAACTCATAGATTCGACATAAGCATGCATGACAGCAAGTGGAAAATCCTCATGTTGTCCCAAATAGTCACCAATCATAGCCTGAAACCTGACAAAATTAAATATTTCCCCAATGTGACAATATATAATGGGGATAAAAGAAGACAGAGTATTTTTGTTTTTACCTTATTCAAGTTGGGAGTACTCCTAAGAAATTGAGCAATTGATGCAGGTGATCTCTCAGCCAACCCACTTGATATCAAATATTCTATCCCTTTACCAGGTTGTCTATTAAACTGTCAAGTGTTTCATAGTTTAAGATTATTCTATATGAAGTGAGCACCTTGACAAAATGAGAGACACACTAGACCAAATGTTAAAGAACATATAGAAATAAAATGAGCATATCAAAACTGGTGAAATACATACTTCAGAAATAGCTGCTTCCATTGTAGATTTGTGTGCCTTTAACTTCTCAAAGTCAGTAGGTACATCTTCCCTGCCTCTTATGTCATTGGGTTCTTTATTCAAACCTTCTCCAGAAGACTGTTTCCCTTGATAAGCTGTGTCAGCTTCTCTATGTTGTTTTTCCCATTCAACAAGGGACTTTAACACGTTTACAAAGCACTACAAAAATGCCAGCAAACAAGCAAAAAGGAGAGTAATGAGCATCAGCTATAACTGAACTGCATAAACTTCAAAACAAAACATTCCAAGAGAAACCTGCAGGGATGCAGCTTTAATCGATCTCATCTGAGACACAGCTACAGAGTTCGGATCAGGACTTTGAGTCCCTTGGCCAATTTTTGATAAGGCGGCCACCTAAAAGAGAAAACAACAAGCAATGAGGATAACTAAACATATAAGAAGCATAAAAGGTATGGCATGTAAAAAAATAATCAGTTGCATAAGGTTATGGAAATCAAGAATACCATTTGCTCAAATAAGTTAGGAGCGTTGAGATCACAATCATAGTTCACATAAAGGTCAACAAGCATCTGTGAGTCCTTGCATATTTTCTCTAGCATTCTGCAAATTTATTTTGGTATTGAAACTTAGAAGAATCAAGATGAAATACAATAAGTAATTCAACTAGACATGATTCTCTGCCTGTCATATAGAATTAGTCTATAATGTCTTTTTATTTGCTCCAATTCAGGGGAGATGCCGAGATGGTGGTGTTACAAGTAAACCTTTCTACGTTCACATTCACTTACATTGTCCAATTCGGGGGTGATGCCGAACTCTTTATGCATATTATACATAAGGAAATACAAGTAAACCTTTCTACTTTCACACTCACTTACACTGGGAACATTTACATCTCTTTGTTTATTTAATGACATTTGGAAATAGCCTCTCTACTTTCGATAGGGGTAAGGTCTACGTACACACACACCCTCCCTAGATCCGACTTTTGTGGGATTCAGCTGGGTTGTTGTTTATTTAATGACAGGGCTAACCATCAAAGACTCAATGATGAAAAAAGCTAGAGAGAAAAAAACACATACTTGAGAACACTTGCTCTTGTGTTCAGGTCTTGTCCATCCAATGGGCGCAAAACAATCAATGGGAAGAAAACCCCAATTTCGCCCTAAAAAGAAATAAAGAAAATGGCATTCACATTCTCATGAAGAAACTAAAATCCAAAGTTTGCTCAAGGAGAGCATTCTAAATTTCAATTATACCTTGAGGCTTTCCCTGAATCTTAACAAAAGTACAGAGAAGATTCCTGTTGCGTACTGTCAGATAGGGAGACAAAGTTAATAGAGATACGATAAAATAACACTATGTTTAATGATGAATAATCTGGAAGGTTTTATAAAACTATACCTGAAATATGACAGGAGTCTGTGACACCGAAGCTCGCAGCAATACATAAGAAATGTATACTTTAACAGAATCGATAAAATCAGTATCTTTCGTGAATGATTGACTAACACCTTCCAACAAACCCTGCAATTACATGATAAAAATTTCAGCCAGAAAGATGCTATAAATTTTAAAGTAAAAACAAAACAAGAATCTGAGCAGACTAGTAAAATCTATCTTTCAGGACATTTCCATGTTTCCGGACCTAATTAGAAGAACACATGTTCCATTCGTAGAAATTAATCGCTTCCAATAATATTCAATTAGCAGAGCATTGCTTTACATGTAACATATGAAAATCAAACAGACTGTTTGATATTTAATTGAATTCAACAACATTAAGTTACATTGTGCAATAGAATAGAAGCATTATAAAAAAGGAAAACAAGAAACAGAAAAAAGATGGTTTCCCTCCAATCTTATTACATTAACATGACAAGAAAGTTAGAACTCAAGTGTTCGAATTCCAATCCTTTTCCATGTTTGGTTAAAAACAATGCAGTAAAAAATATATTTCAAGTATTCGAACTCCAATCTTTTTCCATGTTTTACTTCAAAACAAGCAACTCTGGAAGTCATATATATTTACTAGTTAAGAAAGTTTAACTTCTACCAAGTCCATTATATAAATAAGTCACCTGTAAAAGCTCCAATGATAGAATGCGGGTTTTAGTTGTAACTTCATCATTGTCTTCTTTTATACCCATCTACAAGAAACCAAAGAGAACCATTTAGAATTGTGCTTTGGGAGCATTTATCATGTCAAAACATCAGAAGTTGTATGCATAACAAACCTTGCAAAGGGTACGGAAAAGAAGTAATGCATCAAGTCGCTCAATCCTCTGACTTTCTGAGTCGATTCCTCTGATTAAAATTAAAAATATTGTTGATGATTGCAAAAAAAAGTTACAAGCTGATATATTTATTTCTTTGGGTAAAATGTAAATAATATATTAGTAGCCCAAGCTGAGCTATTCCATCATATTATATCAGACTTGTCCTTGACATGAATTAATACCTTATTGCCTTTTCGCCATCTTCAAGACGAACAGCTTTCTCAAGAGCGGCCTCTAAACCCTTATTGGCAGATGAATCATTGTTTATGTGAGCATAAAATAAAGTTTCCTTCGTGAGAAGAGATCCAGAGAAACAAATTTTGTGGATGAACGTGGGTCGGTGTGTGTATGACTGTATGTATCTTGATTTGAATGCATAACGTTCTTAGAATGGAATACCTTAATGTCAGCCCCACCAGCAAGTTTCTGAAGTTCCTCCACACTTGCAGAAGAAGCATCTTCTAACACCAGATCTTTCTGGCTCTGGTAATCCGAAGGCAACTCCTCAGACTTTGATCTGGTTACACTTTCCGAACCAACCACTTTCTGGTAGATAAAATCAGATGAACTAGATACCTCAATTGACAAGCCAATACTTTTACATGTAGTGATAAATAATGTCTACCACGTGTGTGCCTCAAAAGAAAATATTTTTTCTAATTCGCAACCCAATTACATACCAGGTCAGTTTCTATCCGCCTGAATACAGTACTAAGCATCTGTGTTAACATAGCTTTTGATGTCGCTTGATTTATTGGGGACTTGCTAAACATTTAATCATGATGTTATTAGTTTCGTGAGGCATCAAATCCGCAAATGCTCTTAGATATAAGCAAATACCTGTAAAGAGCAATATTATAGCACACGCGGATCACTCCAAGCAATGGTTCCCCGTGAACTGCACCATACATAAGCCATTGCTTAATTTGAAAATACGGCAACATTTTT
Organism: Cuscuta australis; assembly: GCA_003260385.1. NCBI lineage: Eukaryota > Viridiplantae > Streptophyta > Magnoliopsida > Solanales > Convolvulaceae > Cuscuta > Cuscuta australis. The sequence goes on along the minus strand of NQVE01000162.1, from coordinate 728,868 downwards.
AAAGTAAAAACAATAGTACTTTTATCTGCCTTTATGGCAGTGTTTCTGAAATTCTAATAAGCAATAACATTTTGTATTGGCATGATTCATTTTTAAATTTTAACCAACAAAACCCCTAATAGTAGTCACATAGACACATACCTCTAAACTTGGTGGATGCAACAGCAGTAAGAAGTACCTTCAGTACTTGAAGAGTAGTACTGCGAATTATTTTTCCAGGAGTTACAATTAAGAAGATACATCAAGTTGGAGAAGGAAAAAGATCAGCCATAAACAGACATACCTGTCAGGTGATATATTATCCACACAACTGCAGACCATGTTCAAGATGTCTGAAAACAGTGGCACACTTTTCCCATTTTCAAAACCAATATCTCCCTCCAAATGATCATATGCAATGAGTTTCTGCACTTAAAGGTTTGTGCGAAGAATGTTATGGAACAATTTGAACTGTATGCATATAAGTTGTATTATATTTTCAGTTGCAACTTGTAACAAAGAAATGGGAATCCCTATCAAACAAACAAATATGCAATGAGTTTTAGTATTCTCTGACAAATGCTAGAGTGAAGAATGTAACGGCACTACTTTAAAATAATTACTGTACAGTAACTAATGCTTAAGTTGTCCTGTCCTATTAAACCAATCTGTATGTCTTATTCTGTTATGTTCTCAAAAAATGTATGCTTCATTGCTTCATATAATATCCATAACTAACATCTTTCTGCTTGTTACAAGTACCTGAAATGTCATAAAAACTCATCTAATTATGTAGAAACAACTTAATAACATATGGAGTAATTCAAAAGGCTCAAACTTCAGATACTTTGCATTCTTTTTCTAGTGTATACTTGTGGCTCTAGATAAGAATATTTGGAGAGCTAGGATTAGGTTAGTTGGGTAGGCGTTTTGGACGGGGTGGTAGTTTTCTGACTTATTGTTGCGTCCCTTTTATGCTTGGTGCTTTCTTTTTCCATGCCTTTCTCTCATTAATATTAGTTGTTCTTGGCATTCTCTGCTCAATGTTTTTCCTGCTTTATGTGTCTTCTGTGAGTTTGTGCTATCCGTGTTACTTGAGCTGGGGGCCTTCAGAAACAGCCACTCTACTTTCGAGTAGCAGTAAGGTCTGCGTACACACACCCTCCCCAGATCCTACTCTTGTGGCTCTACTAGTTTAACTTATCACTTAGCTCTTAATCTCTGTGCAAATACCCTGGAAACAGCCTCTCCACTTTCGAGTCGGGGTAAGGTCTGCGTACACATACCCTCTCAGATCCTACTCTCTTGGCTCTATTAGTTTAACTTATCATTTAGCTCTAAATCTATGTGCAAATACCCTAGTCCCTAATCCCTATTATTCCATTATTTTAAGTATATCTGCTGCAAACTCTATTTGATATGCATGGACAAATATTTTTTAGATGTTTGCTATTGAGCATTTAAACTTTGCATAAAGTACATAGTTTGTGTGTTGCGCCTTCTTGGTAATGCGGTATCATGACAATAATGAATTGCTGAGGATAATTCGATATTTTGATCTACAAATGAAAGGTACAAGAAACACAGGATGGCTCTTCAAGGAAGGATAAAAAACAGGCGGGGACAGACTTACATGAAGACAATCCAAAGCAAGCTCCATAATTTTTATATTCTTCGTCTCAAATGCATGTTTCAGTGGACTGAGAACAAGCTCTGCATCAGCTCTAGTTAGTGTGTGACCTGCCTTTGCTAAAGCTGTAATGATGTTCCCGCTTGGTGAGGCTGCAGATGAGTGAGCCTCACCAATTCTTGCATCCATTTCAGGAGAGCTACAGAAAAAAGAAATTCAAGAGATGAAGCTACAAAATGGAGTTGGTAAAGCTCTTAAGACAAAATAACAGTATGTGGTGAGAATGACTATTTGAATACGATCAGTCCAATACCAGAATCAGAAGCAAACATACTAATGCTGCATTTTTGTCCGATTACATACCTCTGACTGTCCGTTGATGCTGCTTCATTACTCTCAACGGGTGATGATTGCTCACTGGACACTTTTGCACCATCTACACGATAAGGACCAAACAGGTTGAAACCAGTATTCATATCCGAACATCAACATCATAAAAACACCAAAGTTGTAGCAAAGATGGTTCAGCCAGGACCACACGCTAATCAAAGAAACAATTTTACCACCCAAAATGTCTTTGGATGATGGATATTCATCAAATACCACCATCTGAAAAATATACAAAATAATTGGAACCCAATTTTAAAACATCAACTGGTTAACACCCAAATTCTTTTCTTGCAACAAGTCCAGAAGAGACTTTCAAGCTCCCTAGGATTGAGGCACAGATGGTATAAGTTAATGCAGTCAATGGAGCATAGAGTAGAAGACTCGAACCTCTTTGAAGAGATGGGAAAGCCATTCCTATGCATCTATTGACAGAAATACCTTCCCAACGACATTGAAGGTATGAATTATTGTCATCAGTTAAATAAACACCAGTGTAGTATAGCATTAACATGCTAAATTCGAACCCACTCGAGTGCAATGAGTTGGGAATCCCATTACATACGCAACCAAAAACTTTGATGCGAAAATGAAGTTCCACAAAAGTAGTAGATCATGGGGTTTGATTTTAGAAAACTTAGACGCGAACCTAAATATGTCTGGATAGCTGTCTGGAGAGAAGAGTACTTCTTGTTGGCACACTCCTTGAGCATGGACTCGAAGGCTCGAGTGACAAACCCTCCAGCAGCTCCGCCCGCCATTTTCCTCTGCGCTACTCGATTCAAAAGCCCTCCAGCTCCGTTATTTGCAGAGATCTACAAAAGCTGAATCCGATCACATGATACAATGGTCGGATCCAAATTCAATAACACAGTGGCAAAGAACTGGGACTGAGATCGAACGAGTTACCTCCGTCCACAGACCACAGTGCAACGGTAAAGCTGAATTGGGGAGAACGAGGGAGATCTGTCTGGGACTGAGGAACGCCGCGTGCCTGAATGACTGACTCTACCCCGTTTGTGCAACGCGTCACCTGCAGAGTATTTTGAGGTGACCATGCTACAATTCCAAGACACCAATATCCACACGGAAAATGATATAATCACAAATAAATAATTCACAAATTTCACAAAATTTCTTTTTATGGATTTTAAATTAAAATAACTTTTATTATTTGAGTGCATCATTTTCTAGGAAAATATTAAAAAAGGTAAGTTTGTGAATTTTGTGAACTGTTTGTTTGTAACTCTAGCATTACTCTATTCACACTATATACTCATTTTTACATATGTTCTGAAAATCACACTTGATATAGGGTCATGGGCTAATGGCTAATGCACTTAACTAGCCATGTCACTCTAGTTTAGTGTAATTTTTGAATTATTTTATTCGTTCTAAAATAAGTTGTGTATTTATCGTAAATAATGAGTCGGTTGTGCCGTATTTCCGATACAGCCAGCAATTAGATCGAAGGAATGTTAGGCGCGCAGACAAAGGGGAGACCGGCAGTTGGATCAAAGGGGAGGCCGAAGCAGAACCCATGTGGGATGAAGTGAAACACACATCGAATGACGGTGGCGGCGACTCTAGCAAACCCTAATTGCGACTGCGTAGGTGGTGATGGGGGCCGATGCAGAACCTGGATCGATTGATTTGCAGTTGTGCGATGCTATGGGATGCGATGAAAACGACGATATTTAAGTTTAATTAGATTATTGAATTATACTCTCTCCGTCCACCTAAAATCTTCTCATTACGCGTCACGAGTCTTGACCGACTTTATTTTAAATTCAATTTTATTGATTATAAGAGTAAAATTAAAAAATACTTCCTCCGTCCCAGAGTATTTGTCCACTTTCATTTTTACACATCATCCAATGCACTTCTTTAATCCATTTTATCTTGTAATTTGTATATTAAAAAATTATAGAAATTATATATTAATAATCTATATGTTAAGACAAATCAAACAAGATCACACATGACTATATTTAGACTTACACATTGAGAGAATTTGATGAGTCAAAGTGCTTAGATGAACAGTTCCAAAAGTCAAAAGTGGACAAAAACTGGGGGACGGAGTAAGTAAATTTTATGTAGTAATAAACTACATGAAAAGTTCTACAAAACTAGAGGTGACAAGATTATATTATTTTACGAAATGACTAGTAAAAATGAGCAAACAAAATGAGTGATATTTGACCATATGAATAGTGTTTGGGAAGATATATTGTGGACAGAGGGAGTACTTTTCAAAATCTGAAGAGAATGAACGGTATGTTATTTGAAAATGGGACTACTTTGTTTCAGAATGAACACTACGTTATTTAGAACTGAATATTATAATTGTATTGAAGAAATGTGTGAAAATGAGTACTACATTATTTCAGAATGAGTACTACGCTATTTCAAAATGAACACTTATATTTTGTGCGGAAAGGAGTATTACTTCACTTCAAAATGAGTACTCTCTGACTACACCTTACTTTTGAAACAACTGGTTGTACCATATACTGTATTAGTCGGTTTAGTCGTTGTGCCCACGCCTTAGAGGGGAGGTGAATAAAGCGTTTGAAAACTTTTCGGAATTTAATAAAAACGGTGTTGGCAAATGTGGAAGCAATATATAAAATGAAAAAATAAAAGCGTAAATAAAATGCACACCGAAATTATACTGGTTCAGGAACTCCCTACTCTAGTACCTCGAGGCTCCTCCTCAAGGATTTCCGAATCCACTAAGTCTCGGTCTCTTGAACTCCGTCAAAGCATCATAATAGTTTGGCAAACAACCCTTGCCAATAGGATTCACTCCGAGATTTCACCACGGCTATCTAGAACCGTTTACAATGAAGATTTAATGGCTATCTTCTACCGTTCCCCCAAGGATTTCAAAGGCTATCCTTGAACCTTTACCCAAGGATTTATACGGCTATCCTCGACCGATACAATATGAGAATTTAACGGCTATTTTCGACCGTATAAAGATGTGTTTGAAGAACACAAACAAGAGTTCTACACAACGGCTTGAATATAAAAATGAAGATCAAAACTTAGCCGGTGTAGAAGAAAAGTATACTCTCTCAAAAATACAATTCAAACTTATGAATATGAGAGTATATATAACTAAAAACACAAGCTCAAAGTGTGTGTGTATAAAATTCAGGATCTTAAGCTCTTGAAATAGCCAAAATAATGAAAATAATTAATAAAAGGATGACCACACTTAAAATATAAAGAATGATGTTTGGAGCTTTGTTTCTTGTTGAAATATGAAGTATTAGGCCTATATTTATAGTGGAAGATGTTAATTAGCCGTTAGGAGGTGATTAGAGTTGAATTAATTCAAAAATCAGCAATCAGGAATAGTGTTCCAACGGTAACGGTACCCTATCACGGTAGTTAGGTCCCGTACGGTAGCTAGGTACCTTCTCAGGCCAAAACTCTCTAGTGGAACCTATCTCTTACGGTAGGGGGGTCCCGTCCAGACGGTAGGGGGGTCCCGTGCTGACGGTAGGGGTACCTTCTCAGATTAACTCACGGTACCTCTCACGGTACCTAGGTACCTTATGACCATTTTGACAATTTTTTCATTTTTGTCCAAATCATTTCCAATTTTGTTTAAAACCTTTTGGATGTTTGAAAATGATTATAAAAGGGTTTTAAACATATTTTGTGAGTGTTTTTGAGCTTGTGAATATAGGTATATAAAATCATATCCTTACATCGGTTTCTACCTAAATTCTACGCTAGTTTAGTGTTTCGACTTCATTCTTGAGAATCGAATCTTAATGGATTCTTGTTGTACCTAAAACACTTAAACAAACGTCAAGTTCTTATATTGTTTGTTAACATCAAAACATGAGGCTTAGCAAACCAAGGCTAACATACTGTAACGCCCCAAAACATATCCTAGAATTATTAATGAATAATTATTCAATTAATCAAATTTGTCTTGATTAAAATAAATTATTGTTGGGCTTTGGGCCGAAATAACATGTGTTTGATATACAATATTACAATCCGGATAAGTCTTATATGCCAATATGTTGACTTATTGTGTGACCTTGATTGGACCTGAGTACAAACCCAAAATCAAGAATAAATGAATAATGTGTTTATGATGTAAACTTTGAAATGGTTTATTGAAATAAATCATGAGAATAAATAATATGAATTTAGCATGAACACCTTTTTGAATAAAGGTCAAACAAATCAATTTTGACTCTGTCTAAGTCAAATACCAAAAGTATAATGTCGGAAAAAGTATTACAAATAAATGTAAAAATTATATCGTTGGATAGAGTTTAATTGTATGATCGCAACGATGCAAACGGATTTGAATTTGGAGAAAGTTGGACCAAAAAGTATACCCCGACCGGGACCCAATTAGTCCTAACCAGGGAGTAACGTGCTGAATCTCTTTATCGTCGAATGAAGATCGTGAGTTGGAAATCCTACGAATCTCCTTAGAATTAGTACCATTGTGTTCATGGTGAAGTAGAGAGTTCATTTATGCTGTCAAATTGGTGTGAAGTCACTGGAGCACAGAGTAATCCTCGCCGGAAGTTTTGCTAGAAAATTCTCAAAACCTTCGATAAGCTTTGAGGTAAGCCCCCGTAGATATATCTAATGACTAGAATGTTCATATAGGTCATTTCTACGTTCATAAATGGTCATTTGGTTGAGTTTTGTGTTTGACATGTTTGAAAAACTAAAAATCATACACCATAAATTTGATGTTAAAAATATGATTGAATGATTATAAAATGATCTATGAACCTTGGAAAACATCTCTATATAGTTTAATTAAAGTTCGGTGACTAAAAATGGTATTTCCGAAAAATGGACCGAAGGTTGAAGAAGATGAACAGTAGCTGAAAAGCAGTCGGGTGGATCGATCATATTGATTGGATCGATCACCTAGAGTTTTTCTTTCACTGTCTCGATCGATCCAGACTACTGGATCGATCCCCTAAAAATCTGATCCGAAAATTTGTCTGAAATTGCTATTTTTGAGCTCTAAAATCCTGTTTTTGATACCAATTGATTATGATTATTATAAAAATGATTTTTCACAATAAAAATAATGTTTTTAACAAATTAAAACATTATGTGATGTATGACGGTAAGTTCGGGTGTTAACATTCGAGACTAGGCTGCTATTTGTTATTAAACATTATATTGAATAATTATGATGGATAATTATGAATGATAAACCTACTGATTAGAATGATTAATGATGATTAAATCATAACTAAAAATGAATATAATGGTGATGATGAAAACGGTGTTTATTGTTAAGGATATCTAGAAGAACTCTAAGATATACCCACTTGTATATTGATGATGATTATTAAGGATATCTAGAAGAATTCTAAGATATACCTCCTTGACCAATTCATAATTCGGGGTTAAAACATACGTACGGGATCCGGATCGGATATCACCCACCCGACAGTTCACTGTTCGGTTTGGTACGTAATCCACATGACTCATAGGGTGGATTATCGATTCTTGTGTTCTGCATTAAACTATTTATAGTTTAAGAGCCTGGTTAGAAATATTGCCTTAGATTAGGAATAGCTTAGAGCTGCTTATAAAATGATGTGGCCTTAGATTAAGAATAATTTAAGAGCATTGTTGAGATATTGAATATCAAATGACTTGTAATAAAATAGTGAGAATATCATGAATGTTTGAATCATATATTGTGTGCATGATATCAAATGGTTGATTATGAATTGAGATTCAATTTATGTCGATGTTCGACGCTTTAGATATGCTTACTCGGTTTCACCGCTGAGCGTGTAGTGTGTTTTATTTGCTACACGCAGGTAGACAGAATGAATACATGGCATATTCCTGGAAGCAAAAGGGGCGAGACAGTCGTGGTGGATTTATTGACAAAATAAATAATTATGTTTGTTATGAGACATGTTTAAAAGTTGCTTCCGCATTTTTATTACACACTTCGTATTTTCTACAGTTATGTATGGAATTTTATTTATGATGAATAAAGTGTTTGAAATGTTTTAAATTATCACGATTACCAAGTTAATACTTTAGTCTGAAAGGGGCTGCAGACCTGGACGGATTAGGGTGTTATATATACGGACTATTTACATGGTCAAATTTATTAATGTTCTTTTACTGTTGTTATTACTCATTTAATAAAATAATATAGTCATGTCACTTCTCTTTTGTTGAACGTTTGATATAGTTTTTTAAATATGTACTCTAAATTTTATTTCTAATTCCAACTTAATTCTCAAATAAATTGTATTGAAAATGTTGGACAATGTGCTATCATGAATATGTATTTTTGCAATGTCATTTGCTCATTGTCTTTTAGGTTTTGATAATGACAAAAGGGTGACAAAATTTCATCATCATATTGTGCATCAAGGCTAAGAATCAAAGCTACAAGAAGTTTATATTCGTCCGTGAAGAAGGGACTTGAGCATCTGTGGAAGGAACGAGGCCGAAGAGGTTGTTTCCTTAGTTAGGTAGTGTTTTAAGTCTTAGATTATGTATTAAAGAGTATGGCATCTCTAAGGTTCATTCCCTTATCATCCTACCTTTAAAACACATTTTTTTCCAGCAAACTATTCAAATAAATTGAAAACTATTCAAATAAATCCTTGAACTTCTATTCTGACTTAGTTGAACAAATCGAGAACTAGTTGAATAAGTCAGATTGCAGTTTCACCAAAACTAGTCGACTAAGTCTTGACTTAGTCAAATAGTTCGGCAGTTTCAATTCTTAAACGCCCATTTTTTTCAAATCTTTGGGTAGTTACTTTGTCCTATCCTTATTTAAACTACCCTATCTCATGTTTTTGGCCAAGAATATACATTGAAAACACTTTAAAAACATATCCTTTGAATATCCAAAGAGATTCTACTCAATCCTCTCCTTATATCCAAGCAAGGCAATTGTTTTGATTGCAAAATCATTTCTTGCTTGAGTTTTTCCTCATTGTTTGAGTCTTTGAGCGGAGAGATATTGCCATATTCTAAAGGACTTCATTGTATTTGCAACAATCTACTCCGTGTTGGGAGAATTACTCGGTTGCGGTTTGTTTTCTTACTTTATTGTAAGGGATTTATATTCTTGGTGTTGGGATTACACCAAGTGGTAGAAATCCTAATGGTTTGTGAAATCAAACGTTAGGTGGAAGAAATCCCGAGTTTTGTGAAATCAAAACTTTGGTGGTAAGATAAGAGGCTTGTGAAATCAAGTTCTCGAGTTGTATTCGGATTGTCAAACTCCGTTAAGCTTGACGGGTTAGTGAAGGCCTGGGCACGATTGCTTCAGGGACTGGATGTAGGCATTTAGGCCGAAGCAGTATATATCATGTGTGCATTGCTCTTATCCTTGACTTTATTTTGTTTGTGATGCACTGTTTTAATTGAATATTCGTGAAGAACGTTTCCGCGCAAAAAAAAACTGGTCCTTTGGGCAACATCTCTATTCACCCCCCTCTAGAGGTGTGCGAGGCATCTAACAGAAAATAACTTTGGTCAACCATCATAAACCAAAACAGGTGAATTAAATTAGGACGGATGGAGTATAATTTATAAATAGTACTCTCTCTGTCCATAAGTACTTATCCAATATTCCTTTATGGTTGTCCCACTTTATTTGTTCACTTTCCTTTTAAGGTAATAAAAATAACATGAGATGTCTGTTTTGCCCTTATTATTAAATGTTATATTTCTTCCTTCTCCTTTGTTATCTGTGTACCATCTTCAAATCCATTAGTCTCACTTTCTTCTTCTATATGGGGCATTCTCTTCTTTACGCAGAGTTTAGTCACCATCTTTAAAGTTCGAGAACTTTTGACCAAATTTTTTAATTGAAAATTTAAAGGAGCATTCGACTCACTTAAACCGCTTTGACTTCGAATACTAACTATATTTTTCATCACTAGTGCAAAGGGAAATCAGCAATTTAGAAGACTAGCATCACACCCGTGCGTTGCACGAGTCATATTTACGTTACTAAATTAAGATTATTTTTTAATGATAGATTATACGGAGTAATATCTAATAGAATATAGAGATTTTATCATTTTAAGGTACAAAAGTTTTTTGCTTAGAAATTTCGAAAGACTTCTTTATAAACTACATTATTCGTACAGTTTGTGGGAACATTGTCTTCGTTACATATCAGAACCTTTAAGCCATTATAATTTGTTATTCTTGAAACTGCAACACAGAGTTTCTTTATTATAACTTACCTTTATTATTATTATTACGTTTATTATTATGATTATTATTATATGGTATCATATTATTACTATATTATTTTTATTCTTTCAAATGCTACCTTTCTTGTTATACACAGTACCAAAATTTATAAGGTATGAAATTATCTTATTAATAATTAATAATTAATAATTAAGGTTTCACGTGTTACCTTTTTTATTATACACGGTACCAAAATTTATAAGGATTAAAATTACCTTATTAAAAATTAACAATTAATAACTAATAATAAATAATAAATATGAAAGAAAAGTGAGAGAGTAAATAATTATGAAATTGCCTTATACACAGCACTTACCATTTCAAGTTTTAGCACTTACCGTTTGTGATCTGAATGTTTAGGCGGGAAAATGGAATTAAGAATTCCTCTCTTTTTAAATATAGTATAGATTGAAGATCGACTTCAATCTTTGAAAAGATCTAAGTTTGTAATGCCACGAAATATATCTTAGAATTTGATAATAAATTTCTAATAAATCATTAAGAATCGTCTATATTAACCAAAAATTGAACTACATTATTATAATAAGGTATTTCAAAATTATCTTTTTATAGTCAAATTTATATTCGAATTGCATGGCTCAAGAGACAAGTTCAATACTGTATCTCGTGTGTGAATCTGAGCTACGAATTTTGGTTACTTGACTGACCCAAAAGTGAAAACACAATAAAGTAAAAGAATAAAATATAAGTATGTCATAAAGTCAAAATAATATACTCCGTCCGTCCTAATTCTTTCTTCACAATTTGACTTTTCCCCATTTTTAATTTTTGGCTTTGACTTCAAATTTTACCCTCCTTAAAAAAGATTTTTCGAATTTTTTTTTACAATCATTCAAAATATATAGTTAGAAGATCAATGGTATAAATACATGAGGGTATTAATGTCATTTGTCATCTTTTTTTTCTAACATGAAGGTAGTTTTAGGACAAAGAAAAAGGGGAAGTGAGAAAAAAGTTTTAGGACAGAGGGAGTATTTGATATTAGTGTTGTTGGGTATTGATGGGTGTATTTCACCCAAGACCGGTCAAAGGAGAAGGCCGAATCTTTGACCGGTCAATCTCGAAAGTTTTGGAAGGGAGACTTAAATCGTCAGCAAAACAATATATCATCGGCCAAAATATGACCGGTACACTTCACAAAAAGTATACCGGTCAAACTACGTTGTCATCCTATTTGTTCCAGACTTCGATGAATTCATCCCTCGAAGATTACCCGGTGTAGTTTCTGGGGTTGGAAAGTGTCGGCAGAGGAGGATCTGCGAGGGCTTGGCGTGTAGCGACCCGTGTCAGTAGAGGACAACTGGAGATGCTGGAGAATCCATCCAAAGCACTACTTGACAAAGGGAATGATCCCCTTCACAAGGCGACAAGGCAGCTTGAGGACGAAACCAGTCACCTCGCACCACATCAGCAACATGCCCCCACGTGGGCGCACGTGGTCCTGTCCCCTTAGCCTAGTATAAATACTCATGTAAACCTCAGAAAGAGGGATCCGATTTTCACTCTCTCTAAACTCCTTTGTAAAAGCACCCGTGCATTCTCCGTTATAATATAAATTGGGCTACAGGTGTTCCACCTAAAGTCCTACCGGTCACTTAGCGTGTTTTTACCTTTCTTACTTTGCCAAATCAAGCGAACTATTCTAGACCTGGTCTAGTATAGTTTGACCAGTCAAGTAATTTACACCATCATTTTTGGCGCCATCCGTGGGACCGTTAAGGTTTCTTCTCCTAAACACAAACCTACCCACCAAAACACTACTCGAAATGTCTTCTAGCCAACAAATCAACGCTACTTCCGCTCAGGTGCAGGCCACCAACGAGGGACCCAACATCCCTGTGGCTGCTACCATACCGGTCATTTCAGCCCCGGTGTTGCCTCTGGGTCTGAGCTCTGTCCCGACGGCCAGCGTGATCAGTCCCTTCGTGACCCCCGTCCCTTCCGCTGGACCGAGGGTAACGTTCCCACCAAGCATGACTCAGTTCATGAATGACCCAGCCAACCTACAAGCCATCTAGGGCTTTGGCCAGGTCATGGCCATGTGCCAACAGAACGGGGGGATGCCTTTCCTCCCTGGTTTGTTCCCATTCGCCCTTCCAGGCGCGGGGACCATGCCCCTACAAGCTCCGATGGCGGTGACGTCGTTCCAGACGCCGATGCCGCAACCATCACCTTTCCAGCCCCAGCTGGTCAGCACCATGGCCCCTGTGAACTTGGCCGGTGCACTTAACGCTGCAGGGCCGTCGCGTCCCCCGCAAGCTACGGATCCGCAGATCACTCCTGATGGTCATTGCGTCTCAATTGAGAGCGATGACGGCGAGTGGGACATCCCGAGGGCCCACAAGAAGAAGAAAGGAAAAAACATCCAGCCAGCGACCTCCCGAAACTCCGCCTTCGAAAGGCTGGGGGATAGGGAGGAAGGCCAGAGGAAGTCAGCCAAGCAAAGGCTGGGGCAGAGCGTTGCCCATGTCAGCGCATTCGCCCGGCTAGGCGAGGTGCGGGAAGCCGAGCCTGCCCGCACCCGGCGCTCCCGGTCTAACCGGCAGGAGCCAGCGAGGACGAGGGCCTCCCACCAGGAAGGGGAGGCAGAAAGCCAGCCCAGGTTACCGTTGGCGAACCGGTTAACCATCCCAAACGACCGCGTCCAGCAGATGGAGGCAAAGCTGGAAAGGCTGGAAAAGAAGGTCGGGGAGAAGAATGACCGGGACAAACCCCTGGCAGGGTCCCCGTTCACAACAAGGGTCCATCTGACACCTTTCCCGCAAAAGGTCAAGATCGACGCCCCTAGATTCACTGGGAAGGAAGATCCGGAAATCCACCTGGACTCCTTCAACCAGAGTGCGACCATGAACGGTTGCACAGATGAAGAAAAGTGCCTACTTTTCTTCCAGACCTTGCAGAACCGAGCCACTGAATGGTTCAATAAGCTTCGCCCGGGAAGCATTGACTCGTTCAGTGATTTGGCCTCAAAGTTCAAGGCCAAGTTCCAGGAGAATTGTACTAAGAGGAAGAAGTTCACCTATATTAGTACAGCCGGGCAGAGGGAGTCTGAGAACCTCACTCAGTTCCTTACCCGGTGGAAGGAAGAGGTAGACAAGGTGGAAGAGATGGACGAAAAGACCGTCCTCTCCCTCCTCTTGAATGGCTTGCGTGCCGGGGAACTATACAAGGAGTTCTGCCGGAAATCCCCAGCCACATACCAAGAGGCCTACCATACTGCATGGGAGTTTGCTGAGGCTGAAACCCAACTCCGGGCAAAAAGAGAAGCTAAGCATGGTCACAAGTCCAAGCCGGTGCAAGTCAAGAAGGAAGAAGCACCGGGACCTAGCCGGCCGAGGCACCACTATGACCCGGTCATCCGAGTGGTCAATACGGAGGAATGCCAAGAAGTCCGAAAAGCACCGGTCATTCCACCAGAAAACCCTACCGGTCAAGTAGGGCGGCAGTGGTCGGGCACCTATTGTTCGTACCACAGGTCTGATTCCCATAACACCTCCGAATGCAAGAGTGTTAAAGGGGTCATCTGGCAGATGATCGACAGTGGAGAGCTGGGCAAAGATTACTTGCAGAAAGCCCAGGAGAAGAGTCATCAGTGGGTTAGGCCAACTGCCCCAGGGAATGACCGGGACAATGACCGGCGGAGGAATAACCGGCCAAGGGAGCGGCAACCTGCCCCCGAAAAAGAACACATCGGCATGATCTTCGGCGGACCCGAGGGTGGAGATTCAGCCGCGCAGCGGAAGAACTGGGTCTTGAGCATTTACGTTGGAGAGGTAAGTGCTGAACCGCCCAGGCGTAAGCATATTAGGAGGGAGCCTATCGTCTTTACTGACCGGGATCTCCCTCCTACCGGTGAAGATCACAATGATCCATTGGTCATCACCATGGACATTAATGGGGTGGATGTCGCCCGGGTACTTGTTGACACCGGTAGCAGTGTCAACATCTTATACCTGGAGACCTTCCAGAAACTCAGGTTGTGTCGAACACAACTTGAACCCCTCAAAACCCCTCTCTCAAGCTTCACGGGGGACACCGTTGAAGCTGAAGGATCCATAGTTCTACCGGTCGAACTAGGATCAGGTGAAAAGACCGTGTGTAAGAAGATGCGGTTCATAGTTGTGGACATCAAATGCGTCCACAACGCAATTCTAGGAAGGCCAGGCATCAATAAAGTCGGGGCAGTGATTTCCATGCCTCATCTATGCATGAAGTTCCACACTCCAGGTGGTGTGGGTGAGGTGAAGGGCGACCAGAGGAATGCCCGGGAATGCTATGCCCGGGCAGTCAAGAAAATGACCAGGGGGGTCAATGTCATCTCCCAAGAGATCACAAAGGGAGAGACCCGGGAGAAACTGGAACCCGAGGCTGAGACGGTGGAAATTGAACTTCACCTGGGTGATTCTTCGAGGATGGTCAGAATTGGAGCAAATCTCCCCGAGGATCTCAAGGAGCAGATTACACGGGTCCTCCAAGAATACACGGGCATATTCGCATGGAGCGTAGCGGATATGCCCGGGATAGATCGCTCTGTTATCTGCCACCGGTTGGCCGTGAGGGAGGGAAGTCGACCGGTACGCCAAAAAAAGCAGTACCTGGCCAGTGACCGGCGAGACTTCGTCAAGAAGGAAGTGAAATTCCTCCTCAGTGTTGGTCACATCCGGGAAGTCAAGTACCCGGATTGGCTGGCCAACGTTGTCCTTGCTCCCAAGAGCGACACGTGGAGAATGTGTGTGGATTATACGGACTTGGACAAGGCTTGTCCGATGGATTCATACCCCCTCCCCAGTCCAGATCAAATGGTGGACGAAACTGAGGGGTGCGAACTCCTAAGTTTCATGGATGCCTTCAAGGGTTACCACCAAATCTACATGGCCAAGGAAGATGAAGAGAAGACATCATTCCTCACACCCGAAGGAACCTACTGCTACCAGGTAATGGCGTTTGGCTTGAAGAACTCGGGGGCAACCTACCAGCGCATGGTGAACAAGCTCTTCAAGCCACTACTGGGAAAGACCATGGAGGCATACGTCGACGACATGCTGATCAAAAGCCAGGTATCTCTGAACCACCCGGCTGATATGCGAGCCACGTTCGATATCATGGCAAGGTACAACCTCTGGCTGAATCCTAAGAAATGCGTCTTCGCGGTTCGTACCGGGAAGTTCTTGGGATTCATGGTGACCAAAAGAGGGATAGAGCCTAACCCAGAGAAAATCCGGGCTATCACTGAAATGCAAGCCCTTACCTCCGTTAGGGATGTTCAAAAGTTGACCAGTCGTTTAGCGGCCATCAGCCGGTTCCTTTCCCGGTCAGCTGAGAGATCCCTGCCCTTCTTCAAAGTTCTGAAGAAGGCCAACGCATTTGCATGGGACGAAGAATGCCGGAGGGCATTCGAGGAGCTGAAAGAGTACCTAGCGTCGGATATTGTGTTGTAAGCTCTGTATCTGTACCTGGTAATTTCCCCAAATGCTGTAAGCTCCGTTTTAATAAGAGATGATGGGGCACAAAAGCCCATTTATTATGTGAGCAAAGCACTAAACGGGGCTGAGAGTAGATATACGGCGATGGAAAAGACAGCCTATGCGCTTTTCATCTCCGCAAAAAAGTTAACATCCTACTTCCAAGCTCACCCGGTAGAAGTCTTGACTGACCAACCGCTGGGTGCAGTGTTGCGAAATTCAACGTCCTCCGGGAGGATGGTGAAGTGGGCGATGATGTTAACTCAATTCCACATTGAGTACCGGCCGAGGTCGGCAATTAAGGGACAGGCCCTTGCCGATTTCCTAGTAGAAATGACCGGTCTAACTCCAGACTTACCGGTCAATAAGCCCACTGAGCAATGGTGGGAGATGGCAGTTGATGGGGCATCCGGTCCTAGAGGATACGGGGGTGGTATCGTGTTCACCACCCTAGAAGGATTCAAGATCTACCATGCAATCGTCTTCAACTTCAAGCTGATGAACAATGAGGCAGAATATGAAGCTCTGGCTGGAGGGCTCAGACTTGCCCAAGCCCTGAAAATCAGCCGGGTCAGTATCAAATCTGACTCTAGCCTGATAGTAGGACAGGTGATCGGTAACATGGAAGCAAGGGAAGGACGCATGGCACAATACAAGGACCTTGTACTTGCCCTGTTGAAAGGCTTCGAAGAATTCAAGATCACCCAAATTCCCCGGGCGGAGAACGCGGATGTAGACCTTCTCTCCAAATTGACGCAATATGCTCCCGAGCATGTTTCGAAACTTGCCCGGGTAGAGATCCTTGACCGTGCAAGCATCGAGAAATTGGAAGTCGCTGCTATAACGGCCGGAAGCCAGTTTGACCGGTCAAACTTGGTCGGGGCGGACGACCATTGGATGTATGATCTGATGGAATACTTGACGGATGGGAGCTTGCCAGAACAAGATGACCGGGCAAGAAAAGTGAAGCTCAGGGCACCCCGATTCCAGATTCTTGATGGAAAGCTGTATAAAAGGGCATTTGGGGGGCCACTCCTGAGATGTCTAACCAACCGGGAGGCTGAGCGAGTCATAGCGGAAGTCCACGAAGGCGTATGCGCGGCGCATCAAATGTCCCGTACGCTTTCCCAGCGCATCATCTTGTTGGGATATTACTGGCCAACAATTGTCCAGGATTGTGAAAGGTACGTCCAGAAATGCAGGACATGCCAAGTATTCTATAAGTATCCTGGTAGACCGGCGACCTACTACCACCCCGTATCGAATGTCATCCCATTCGCTAGATTCGGGGTTGATATCATTGGAGCCTTCCCAGTCGCCCAAGGAGGGAAGAAGTTTGTAATCGTAGCCATCGATTACTTCACCAAGTGGATCGAGGCCGAAGCATTGGCCAACATTACCACGCAACAATGCAAGAAATTCATTTGGAAGAACATCATCACAAGGTTTGGAGTGCCCATGAACCTCATCACCGACAACGGCCCACAATTCCGAAATCCAAGATTCACTGAATACTTAGAAGGCTTCGGGATCAAGCACAATCGTTCCTCGGTAGCGTACCCTCAAGGGAATGGCCAAGTCGAAAACGCCAACCGAACGATTGTGGATGGTCTAAAGAAACGGCTGGGAGAAGCAGGAAGCAAGTGGCTGGAAGAGCTCCCGCACATCGTATGGGCATTCCGAGTAACACCCAGGAGGGCTCACGGGGAAACTCCATTCTCCCTAACCTATGGGTGTGAAGCCAGACTGCCCATCGAAGTTGAATTCCCCACGTTCCGGGAATCAAACTATCAACCCCAGCAGAATGAGGAAGATCACTTGGTCGAACTCAACTTGGTCGAAGAGCGGAGAATGGCCGCGGAAGTCAAAATGAGCACATACCAACAAGTTGTGAAGAAGTACCATGATAACAAGGTCGGGCCGCGGTACTTCCAAGTTGGGGATGAAGTCCTACGAAGAAGAGAAGCAAGTAGACCCGGCGACGGGGGAAAGCTAGCAAAAAACTTGGAAGGCCCGTATAGGGTTAGAGCCATCATTCGCCCGGGGACATACCGGTTAGAAACTCTTGAAGGGGTACCGGTGGAAAGAACCTGGAATTCCCATCATCTTCGCAAGTTCTACAAATGATTGTAAAATTAGGCAAGGCCTACTTTATTATCAATCAAACCGATGATGTTCAATACTCTATTTGGTAGCGGCAGGATTGATAGGTCGAACCTATCCTAGGAAGGCTTCCTAGGTGGATCGAATCCACTTGGCTAAGCCAACTGAGACACAGGCCCGGACCTGGCACGCCGGTTACTACACCGGTCTTGCTCAGTATAATAGAAAAAATATCAAAACCCGGAGGAGGGGCCCAGAAGAGGGTATGCCTGCAAGAGGGCTGGACCTGGAAGAGGGTTCGAACCGTACTTACACGGGCCCATGAGGTTTGACTGGTGTCGGGGAATCAGCCGGCGCCGTCAGATTGATTGGGGACTAAAAAGATGCCCATTAAAAGAAATAGAAGGGGATCGTCCACCGTGGCGCATCCTATATCCCCCTTCTCAGGGAAGACTTGAACGTGGGGGTGAGCTAAGGCCTTCCCGGGATGGTAGAAATCAAAGGGCCATTAAAAGACTTAATCACCCGGAAGAGGGGGCCCTGGAAGAAGGGTGCATTTGAACCTTGGAGAGGGTTCGAAACCATTCGACATGGTTAAATCTCCAGTATTCTTACCGGTTAAGAATACTTCAAGAATTACTAGGTTACAGGTGCTCCATCTACAACCTACCGATAAAAAAAAAAGAATACCCCGGTCGGGTATGGGCACATCAGAACTTCGAAAGTTTTACATCCATCGAAAGGCAAGGCAGTTGACCGGTCAAACCATGGCGTGGTAATTCACTGGTCAAAGTAAATTTTACCGAAAGAATTGGTGAAGCTATCCAAAAGGCAAAAGTAAATTTCGGCCGGTCACACTTTTTAAGTTGGCCAAAATAATGAAGACGTTCGAAAAGCGAAAATTGAAGTTTAACCGGTCAAAGCTACTCGAGCTAATCCTTCAGATAAAATGATCAGAGAGAACTTTGAAGTTCTCCCGGTCAGAAACAATGGAGGAGTGGTCAGATTGGGCTACCGGTCAGAATTTCTATGATGGTTATCCTAAGGAGCAAGATAAAAAAAAAATCAGACAAGCAATGAAACGTGGAAGATTAACCGGTATAAAAAGAAAACATGGCATTCAAACGAAATAAGAATGTTAAATGTTTTACAACTACACCGGGCATCCCCGGGGAAATTTCAAGTTGAGGTTTTTACAAAAACAACCGGGCGCAGCCGGGAAGATCCTAATCTAGGGGGAAGGGGGGAGTGGGCTCTTCCTCTGGGATAGGAGCCAGGCCGTAGGAAGCCGCAGTGAAGGCCGGGTCTCTCTTCAGGAGGATCCGGTGGGAAGCTGCCCGGTCTTTCTTTTGACCGCACTTGAATCCGAATGATCCAACGGCGGTGATCATCTTCTTTCCTTCAGGCTCCCAGTATAGAAGCCTGAAGGACTCCATGGTGGCTTCAAGGCTCGCCGTCAGAACCCGGGCAGCTTCGGCCTTATTTTCCTCAACCCAGGCGGCTGCGCGCCCGGGGAAGTTTTCTTCCTTCTCCATCATCTCCCTCTTGGCCTCAGAGACTTCATCCATGAGCCAGCCATTCTCTTCCTTCAGCTGGGAGATTTCGGTCTTCATGGACCCGGCTAACCCCGACAGCCTGATCAGCTCATCGGCCTGGCTCTTCAAGATGAGGGCCATCTCCTCCTTCTCCTTCTTCAGCCGGGCAAACTCCGAGGGAGAGCCTAAACCAAGCCGGTCGGCTGTGAGGGGTCCAATCTCCCCCGCCTGCACAAAAGGGAAAACAAGCCCGGTAAGAATGGAATAATAAGCGAAGGGGGATCAAGACCGGGATAGCAGCAGAACTTACCTCCTTCAGCCTCAGCCCCAGGTTGACGAAGGCCTCTTCGATGGTCTGGCCGGCCGGCTCAGGATCTGACCAGGCCCTCTTCTTGGCATAGGAGGGGTGCGTGGTGGCCACCTTCTTCACCCGGCGACCGGCCTTCTCCTTCTCCTTCCCCTTAGACCGGTCTTCTTGGGGCTCATCCTCATCCAGGATTTCCACGGTCTCTGGATTGACCGGGAAAGTCCTGGCAGGATTGGCTTGGGAGCCCCCGGTCTCCCCGGCTGGTTTGTCCTCGGGGATAGCGAACTCTTCAAACTCCATATCTGCAAAACGAACCAAAAACGTTAAGTACAAATAGTTTGCCCGGTCCAACTACAAAACACAAGAAAAAGGATAAATACCTGGGTGGTTCTGGCCCTCGGCCTCTACAGTGTTGCCCGGGGAGGGTACCCTGTGCCCCGCTGCTTCCTGGGCCTGGGAGGTACCCTCACCACCCGACTCTACCCTCCAAACCCAGCTTCCTTGATGGAAGATCCTCCCGGTTTGAGGATCCCCGCGCATGAGGATCTCGAGGTTGGCTTCCAAGTCTGGGGAGGAGGCCGGTGCAGCGTACTCTTGATCGAGCAGATGGTCGTTCCACTTCAGACCGGCCAGAGGAGTGAAGAAGGGGGGAAATTCGATGAAAACAAATTTTTCCTTCCATCCCCGGTTACTTTGGGGGACTTCGGAAATGAACTTCCTACCGGTGCGGGCTTTGAAGAATACAAAACCTTCGCAGCCGGCCCCGCCCGGTAGGACTTCGAAGCAAAAAAGGAAAAGGCGCAAAGAAGGGAAGATTTTTAGATGGGAACAGATATTTACGAAGGAGTGGAGGTATCGGTGGGCGTTAGGAGTTATTTGGCCGGGCAAAATCCTAAACGCATGGCAAACCTCAGTAAGGAGGGGGCGAGGGGGAAAAACTATACCCGCGTCCAGGGAAATGGTATGAAACCCTATCCTATCCTCCCGGTGGGGTTCAACGATATTGGGCCAGTTCGGTTCGTAGAGGAGGGTATACCCATCCGGGAGCCTCCTACGGATTTTATTTAAAGCGATTTTGGATACACGGGAAGGTATGTCAAGGACGTAGAAGGTGGGGAGTGGAAAGTAACCAGCGGCATGAAGCCGCGCCTCCCACGCATCCCGGGTTTCGTGTTCGGGATCATAGGGACCCGGTTCGTCATCAACCGGGTCATCCCTCCCCCTCGAAGGTTTCACCGGGCACCTGATTTACAGGATGCGGGTCGGGAATGGGGGGAGTTGGGAACCTGACCGGGCGAAGAGTTCAGAGAAAAAGACCCGGTCGAGGAAGAGGAGTTGGAATTCTCAGAGGAGCAGTCCTCTGAGGAAGAGACCCTATCGCTAAGAGAAGACATGACCGGGAAAGTAGAGAAGGAAGGGGACACTTACTTGGCTCGGAGGGCTGGATAGCGAAAGAGAAGAAACTTGACCGGTGAAAGCTCTGAGACTTGATCGCGGAAAGTGAACAAAGGAGATGGGTTGAAGGCCTTTATATAGGAGGAAAGGATGCCAAAGGGAGCGACGTGGCCACGCGAGAATACGCCGCGTCAGGCGGCGCAATGATGACCCACTGGCAGGCGAAACGGCAGGTCTGCAGCCGACTGATTGCAACGGTTGGTGCGCGACACGTGGCAAAAGTCAGAGTTTGAAATTCAAATTTCAAAAATTTTAGGCGGGAAGGGCCAAAGTTTCAAAATTGGAGTCCTACTTCAGACTTTTTACTTCCCGCTCATGACAAATTGCACGACCGAGAAGTGGAGGGCTTATTGATGGGTGTATTTCACCCAAGACCGGTCAAAGGAGAAGGCCGAATCTTTGACCGGTCAATCTCGAAAGTTTTGGAAGGGAGACTTAAATCGTCAGCAAAACAATATATCATCGGCCAAAATATGACCGGTACACTTCACAAAAAGTATACCGGTCAAACTACGTTGTCATCCTATTTGTTCCAGACTTCGATGAATTCATCCCTCGAAGATTACCCGGTGTAGTTTCTGGGGTTGGAAAGTGTCGGCAGAGGAGGATCTGCGAGGGCTTGGCGTGTAGCGACCCGTGTCAGTAGAGGACAACTGGAGATGCTGGAGAATCCATCCAAAGCACTACTTGACAAAGGGAATGATCCCCTTCACAAGGCGACAAGGCAGCTTGAGGACGAAACCAGTCACCTCGCACCACATCAGCAACATGCCCCCACGTGGGCGCACGTGGTCCTGTTCCCTTAGCCTAGTATAAATACTCATGTAAACCTCAGAAAGAGGGATCCGATTTTCACTCTCTCTAAACTCCTTTGTAAAAGCACCCGTGCATTCTCCGTTATAATATAAATTGGGCTACAGGTGTTCCACCTAAAGTCCTACCGGTCACTTAGCGTGTTTTTACCTTTCTTACTTTGCCAAATCAAGCGAACTATTCTAGACCCGGTCTAGTATAGTTTGACCGGTCAAGTAATTTACACCATCAGGTATGTTTGGAGAAAAGATGGTCAACGACATATTTTTTTGTCAAGTTTGGATTTGTATATAAAAATAATAATAAACAAAATAGACGTCATAGTTCAAACAATAAATGAATAAAATAATTTATGATTTAATAATAATAATTAAAATTTAAAAAAAAACTAAAACTACCCAAGCATTTAATACACTATTAAGGATTACAACTATATTAGTTTTTCTCTCTTTGCTTCCAACTTTATTTCTCACCCTCTTAACCAACTACCTCATTGAAGTTGAGCTTGAGCATTCAAAACTAACATTAAATTCTTCATTTCTCAGGTAAGTAAACCACACTTCTCTAAGATTCACAATGTTTTTAATTTAACGTGCATGATAAGCCATGACAATTGATTTATTATTAGTAATGTCCCAAATATACTAGGGGGGAGAAATACCAATATAGCACTTTAATAGGCTTATAATACGCAAAATAGCAGTGCTATAAGTTTTTGAGATGAATTCTCAATATTGCACTTAATTAAACAAATTTGTATTTTACTCAATTAGGTAAAAAAGTAGTAATTGGCCTCCGACCTTCAAGCAATATTTACCGAAAATTCACGGCCAGAGAACCTGATTTATCCATTGCTTAGAGAGATGTGGTGATTGATGATCGCCGCTGCTAATCGGCGAAGGAATCGCTGGTAATGCGTGAATGAGTGAAGACGTAGACGAAGGAGAGCCGCGTAGGTGGAGTCGCACGTCAAGTGCGGTAATTGAACTCCTTCAATAACCTAATTTTAATGAAAAAAATAAAAAGGGGTAAAGGGTATGATAGGAAGGGTTTGACACCATAAATAGCTAAGTTTGTAAAAACAATGGGTAGTGCTAAATGCGTATTTTTGGAAGAATTAGAGTGCTATGTAGGGTGATTTCTTATATACTAATCTTTTAAATTATATGAAAAAGCCTTGAACTGAAAAAAATTATTTGGGAATTTATCTTTTTTTCAAATCTTAATTCTCAATAATAGACTAAAAATGTACTCATTCAAAAGATAAATAAAATATTTTCAATAATCCAAGTTACTTTAAATTTTTTATTGTCAATTAATAAAAAATGATATTCAATACAGGATACGTGGATAACTCTCTTTCTTGCAATGAGAAAGCTTACCAAAACTGAAAGAATCTGTTCAATACATGATCCAAAATAGGAATCAGACAAAGGTAAGTTCTATTCCTGAAATAATATGTTCAAATATTTCACTCTTAAAAAATATATTTTAATAAAGAATACACACACACACACACACACACACACACACATATATCCATATATCCCTCTTATTATATAAACGTAGATGGAATGAATCACAAGGCTTTGGTTCCAGGTTAGGGAATTGTTTCAGGGTTTTTTCGAATTTACAGACTTTGTTTTTGAATGAGTTTTCTCATCCAATTTTGATGCTTATTTGCAATTACCCAGATTGTTTGAATTCACAAGTGAATAATCGCCATTGTTAAATATATTATTGTATATTTAATATCTATATATTTGGTAGTTTCCTTTATATAGGGTTTCCTTGTTTATATCCTACCATAGTTAGGAGACTTGTGTTTTGTATATATACGGGGCTTGACTTCACAAGATCAATATAGAAAACAATTATTCTTCATGGTATCGGAGCTTCTTTCCTAAACCCAAAAATTTTTTCCTCCCTCTCGTGCGCACCACCCAACCCTAACCCTACCGCCGCCAGCCACCTTCGGCTTTCCCTAGCGCCGACGTCCCCTCTGTCTCCCAGCGGCGCCACCACCAGCGCCCTCTCCCCCTCTATGCAGCTTCTCCACAGCGCCTGCCTCCCGAGCGGCTGTCCACCCGGTGCACATCTGCAGCAGCCATCATGTCCGAGAAAGAAGCAACCTCCGACAAGCCTACCTCCTCCGCCTCCACTCCTCATTTGGCGTTCACGACAATCTCTAATGTGAAGCTTCATGCCTCAATCCTTTTGAGCTTTACGGAACCAAACTACAAAAAGTGGAGCCGCCTATTTCTTCTCTTGGTTCGTCGCTTCTCCCTCGATGATTTCCTCACTGGAAAATCAGCCCCGTCCGGTGCCGACGACGTTGATTAGTATCAACTTGACGTACTTCTCCAAGGGTGGATCCTCTCTACAATCAACGATGAAGTCTCCGATCTCGTGATCTCCTCCACTGACTCGGCCGCGGAACTTTGGCGATCCATTCACTCTCTCTTCCAGGATAACAAACCCGCCCGAGCCATGCAGTTGGAACATCAATTCAGGACCACGAGGAAAGGCTCTCTGTCCATCTCGGCCTATTGTCAAACCCTCAAGAACATAGCCGATTGGTTGGACGACGTAGATGCCCCTGTCTCGGAACAACAACTTGTGCTACAAGTTCTTCGGGGGCTGCCGGATGACATGCAGAATCAAACGTCTTTCCTGCAGTTTCAAACACCGCCTCCGACGTTTCTTCAAACCCGCTCAGCCCTCCTCCTCTTGGAACGTCAAAGATCAGACTTGGATGCCGACTCTCCCACCGGCATGGCCCTTCTCTCCGCCGGCAGCCCTGGCGTCATCCTCCACAGCCCCGCCAGCGGTGGTCGCGGGTCCCACAGCAGCAGCAGCAGCCACGGACAGCAGCAACACAGCAACGGCAGTGGTCATGGCTGTGGCGGTCATCGAAACCACGGTCGAGGTCGAAGCTCTGGATCAAATCCCTGCTCCACCCACAGACAGCCCTGGCAAACACCGAACCCTAGCCCCTATCCCGGTCTTCTTGGCCCTAGGCCCACCTACCCTACCCACCCCCCACCCCAAGCCTATTTTACCCAAAACCCAAGCCCCTACCCACCAGAACCCTACGGCCAGCCCCCCTCCATCCCTACGGCCAGCCACCACCCTCCCCATACTCACCCGTATACCCCCCACAAAACCCTTACACCCACTCGTCAACCCCCCCTCCTCCCACACCCACTACCCTTGCCCATAATTTTGACACCCTTAGCCTCCGTGACCCTACATGGTACATGGACACGGGAGCTTCCCATCACATAGCCTCCGACACAGGTACACTTTATCATGTTCGTTCTCATTCTTTAAATTCATCTTCATACATCACTGTTGGTAATGGTTCTAAAGTTCGCACTACGGCTACCGGTAATTATCACTTCCCTACTTCCCCCTCCCTGTCCCTACATAATATCCTGGTATCCCCCAATATTAGCAATTCACCCGCGACAATAATTGTACCGTTGAATT
Source organism: Cuscuta australis (assembly GCA_003260385.1). Lineage (NCBI taxonomy): Eukaryota > Viridiplantae > Streptophyta > Magnoliopsida > Solanales > Convolvulaceae > Cuscuta > Cuscuta australis. The sequence continues at coordinate 703,431 of NQVE01000162.1, read as the reverse complement.
TGACCCTACTGGTTTTTCTGTGAAGGATATGCAGACAGGGTCCGTGATTCATCGGTCAAATGATGTCGGTCCACTCTACCCCATGAGCCCACCAGCTACCCAGGCCCAAGCCCATGTTGTCACCGCTGACCCAGAGCTCTGGCACCGGCGTTTGGGCCACCCAAGCCATGTCGTCCTTCGTGGAGTTCCCAGTTTATCACAGTGTCTTAATAAACAATTTCAACATTTCTTGTGTCATGCGTGTCAATTGGGAAAGCATGTTCGCCTCCTATTTATGTCATCGAGTCGTATTTCTGTTTTTCCATTCTAATTACTCTACTACATATTAATTTGTGGCAATCCTCCGTTCCCATTGTTACTGGCTAGTGTAAATCCGATTCAAATGCAGACTTCTTAACTAACATGCATTATCCTGAATTTCTAAATAACATACGAGCATCGGGTGTACCAGACCATGAATTGAAGTTAAAGGTCGGAACACCAGTCATGTTGTTGACTAGTCATGTTGTTGACTGTTGAGGAATATTGATCAATCTTCTGGCTTGTGCAATGGGACATGGTTGATTGTTACTCGACTTGGCAATCATCTCATTCAAGGTACAGTGCTTACAAGGAAAAATATAGGACAAGAAGTTATTGTCCCATAGTTGTTGCTTACACCGTTAGATACGAGAATTCTGTTTAAGTTTCTAAGAAAACAATTCCTAATTATGATTTCAAATGCAATGACTATTAATAAAAGTAAAAAACAATCTTTGTCGCATGTTGGGCTTTTACAAAAGAAGTGGGTATTCAGTATGACCAGCTTTATGTAGCACTTTCACGTGTCACAAATCGCAGAGAATTACATATCTTGATTTGCAACGAACACCTTGCTGAGTTGAACCAAACCACAAATGTGGTTTATAAGTAAGCTTTCCAAAATTTATAATGTTATGGTTCCACATTCTATATCATTGTATATTTCCTCCTCTTTAATATTTGATTATATATTCTTACGTTAATTGAATTTTATCATTTTCCATCTTCAATACTTTAACTAATTATTTAGTTTTTAATTAGATTGTGCAAAGCGCACGGATACGGGTCTAAGGCCCCGTTCTGTTCAACTTATTTTTTCTTATTTCTTTCTTATTCTTATTAAAATCAGATCAGATCAGATCGAATCAGATCAGATCCAATCAGATCAGATCCAATCAGATCAGATCCAATCAGATCAGGACTTATTAAAATCAGATCCCATCAAAAATTATTGTTATTATGATCATCATCAGCATCATCATCATCATCATCATCATTTTTACAATTGTTCTTAAAAATGAAAAAGAATAAACTTTAGAAATAGGTTAAATAGAAAACTGAGAAAGTAATCCTTAATTATTAGACGTCGGAAAAATTAGTTTTAAAATACATTAACTGTAACGCCCCAAAACATATCCTAGAATTATTAATAGATAATTATTCAAATTAATCAAATTTGTTTTGATTAAAATAAATTTTTGTTGGGCTTTGGGCTGAAATAAAATATATATTGATATCCAATAAACATATTTGGGATAAATCTCATAGAGATAAATCCAACATGTTGATTTATTGTGTGACCTTAATTGGGAACCTGAGTACAGACTCAAATCAAGGATAAATGAAGAAATTTCTTTATGAACTTTGAAATGATTTATTGAAATAAATAATGAGAATAAATAATATGAATTTAGTATGAGCATTATTTTTAGTAAAGGTCAAACAAATCAATTTTGACAATGTCAAACACAAAAAATATGATGTCGGAAAAAGTATAACGAATAAATATAAAATTATATCGTTGGATAGAATTTAATTGTACGAAAGCAATGGTGCAAACGGATTTCAATTCGGAGAAAGTTGGACCCAAAAAAATGTACCCCGATTGGAACCAAAATTAGTCCCAATCAGGGACGGCGCCTCCTCTTCCACTCAGCCGAATGAAGATCGTGAATTTGGAAATCTACGCAGCACCTACTCAGCAAGTGTCTTCTTCTTCATCTTCTTCTTCTTCATCTTCCCTATAAAAAGAGAAGTTAACTTCCTCATTTCTTCACATTCTTCACAATTCTTCTTCCTATTATGTTCCTGAGAGTGTGAGGAGTGTTATGGTGTTGTCAATTTGTTGAGAGAGCCACAATCCTCGCCAGAAGTTTTGCCTGAAAATCTTCAAAACCACCATTACGCTCCGAGGTAAGCCCGTAGATATATCTAGTGACTAGAATGTTCGTATAGATCGTTTCTACGTTCATAAACGGTCGTTTGGTTGAGTTTTGTGTTTGACATGCTTGAAGAACCAAGAATCATAAACCATGAAATTGATGTTAAAAATATGAATTAATGATGCCAAAATGATCTATGAACCTTGGAGAACATCTCTATATTGTTTCGTTGAAGTTCGATAACTAAAAACGGTATTTCCGAAATTGGACCCGAACGAAGAAGAAGATGAACAGTGGCTGAAACACCACTGTCTGGATCGATCCAGGGGCTTGGATCGATCCCTTGGGAGTGATTTTTCATAGTTTGGATCGATCCAGCCCTCTAGATCGATCCCCCGACCTGTCTGATCCGAAAATTTGTCCGAAAATGCTATTTTTGAGCTCTAAAATCCTATTTTTGATACCAATTGATTATGATTAGGGCTGGACACGGTACCGGTTCGGTACCGTCAACCCGAGCACCGTAACACCAACCGGGACGGTGAAACAGTTCCGAGAACCGGCACCGGTACCGCCACATCCGGTCTCGGTTCCGGTGCCCCAAAATCGGTACCGGCACCGCCGGTACCGGTTTTATTTTTATTTTTTTTTCTCCTTTTTGCTCTCCAACGGTAACCTGCAAAAAAACATAGTTAGTGGGGGGGGGGGGCAGCCAAAACGGCTAAATCATGGGGAGGGGGGGAGGGGAGGGGGGGTAATTTTTTCCTATAAATACTCATTTTTTCTTCTAAATTCTAAAAAAATCACACTCATCAATCCATATCCATCTCTTTTACTCTCTAATCTCTAATCTCTCATTCTCTCAAATTTCAATATCTCAATCTATCATTTTAATTTCTCAATCTTAATATCTTATTATCTCTTTTATACATTTTTTTAAATATATTATATTTTAATATAAAAATTTAGAAATTATTTGAAATTTTCGAAATTTAATATTTCTTTAATATCAAAAAATATATAATATATATTTTAAATATATTCTCTATTTTTTTTTGAAATTTTCGAAATTTTTATATATAAAATTTCGAATTTTTTTTAAGTTTCGAAATTTAATATATTATTTTTTTATATCAAAATATATATATATATATTAAAATGTTGAGAGAGTCCGGTGGATATGGGCGCCGTGAACCGAAGTTCGAGTAGAGGCAAAGCAAAAGTCACCTCCGACGGTTTGACCTCACGCGTTTCTCGAGGAAGACACTCCGTCTCTTCCTTTCCTACTATCCCCGATCACTTAATTGGGGACGCTATGATGGATGAAAAATTCGACCAGATTTATTCTGGTAGAGGGGACGCAAATCTCCCCACTCTTGATAGTGTATTCGAAGATATTGATGAAGCAAATCTGGATAATCTGGACGGGGACGATGAGCCTACACCGCAGAGCAACGACGTCGACGTGGAGGCAGGTGAGCCCACGACCTCTCGAGGTCCGGATAAAGGTAAAAAAATATAAATCAGAGTTATTTGTTTATCATTTTGACAAAGAAACAAAAGATGGCGTAGTTTATGGAACTTGTAAACATTGTGGGACCGTCATAAAAATGGGAGTCTCTGGCGGTTATGGCGGTCCAGAAAAACACCTAAGGTCGAGGCATCCCGTGGAGTTTGCCAAATACGAGGCAAAAAAGAAGGGACGACAAGAAGTGCAAACCCAAATTTCTCTGTTTGCTAACAGAGGTAAGGGCGGCCTTTTTGCTTATAGCGGAAAAAAATGGCCGAAATGATTTGTGAAGAAAATTTGCCATATATGTTTTCTGAGAAACTTGGTTTTATTGATTATTGTCAACAGGCATTAAACCCTCAAGCACGAGGTTTTTCAAGAAAAACAATTAAACGAGAAATTATTCGTCAGTATAAAAATGGAAAAATAAATTTGGCAAATTTTTTTCTTAATTTTAATTCTCGTGTTGCTATTTGTTCTGATATTTGGAGTGAAACTTATCATAATTTGTCTTATATGGGTGTTACTTGTCATTGGATAGATAGTGATTGGATTATGCATAAACGTGTTCTTGCATTTCATGATTTCAATGAACAACATACTGCTGAAAATATTTTCCTATTGCTTCAGAGTATTCTGCGGGAATACAACTTATCTGACAAAGTGTTTTCATTTGGTTTTGATAATGCTACTAATAATACTGCATCCATTCCTAGACTTAGAGAAATTTGCCCACCGTCTACGGCTATGGGTAGATTTCTGCATCAACGGTGTGCCTGTCATGTTTTAAATTTATGTGTTCAACAGGGACTAGAAGCTATGGGCGGAGTTTTGACGAATATTAAAGAAGGAATTAAAAGAATTTGGGGGGCTCGTCTTGTTTCGAAAAAATGGAAGATTTTCTGTAAGTCTAAAGGTAGAAAAGAAATAGTTTTTGCAAAAGATATCCACATTAGATGGAATAGTACATACAAATTGATTCATCAGATTCTAAAATATAAAGAGGAGCTTGCTGAATTTTTTAGTGATGAACTTCGTATAATCATTGATCCTTTTGAATTTGTACTTGTTGAAAAATTGAATGCCGTATTAGAAGTTTTTAATAACGCAACTCTAACTTTTTCTCATGTTTACCAACCAACTACAAATACATTTTTAAAAGAGTGCGTTACAATCGCAACATGTTTTCGTGAAAGTAAGGCTGATCCAGATTTGTACCCATATGTCTCTCCTATGATACAAAAATGGTGTTCTTATTATTTGTACATTCCTGATATTTATAAAATAGGTATTATTTTTGATCCACGCTTTAAAATTGAAAATTATAAAATTTTAATTGATTATTACTACAAGTGTTTTTTAGATGAAAATAGTTATTACTACTCTTATTTAGTAGAATGGAAAAAAGAAAGAGATAATGCTGTAACTTTTTTTGAGAATTTGTTTGAGGAATATCAAGGGTTATACGGCACTGTACAAGAAGAAACACCACCACCTCCGCCCCCGAAATCAAAAAAAGGTTTTGCCGGAATAGTCGGTGGGCTTCTTGCAAAGAAAGGGAAGCGTGCCCAGTCTTCGACGAGTTCAAGTGGTACAACAGTAAGCTCGCGCAACGAACTTGTTATGTACCAGGGTGTGCCATGCGATTACGATGAAGACGATGTGGATTTTGACGTGCTCGGATGGTGGAAGCGGAACGAACACATGTTCCCATGTCTCGGCATCCTAGCAAGACAAGTGTTATCCGTTCTGGTATCAACCCTAGCAGTTGAACGAGAATTCAGTGCTGGCGGCAACATTCTAACCGACTTTCGAAGTTGTCTTAGCGCTGAATCTCTTGAAACACTTGTTTGCAACCAAGATTGGCTCTTGGCAAGACGTCGAGCTCAAGAGTCAACGTACCAACTCGAATCGGAGCATTACATGAATGCAACAACAGATGGAAGTCCGAGTTCTGAAGAATAAGTTATAATTTTTTTTGTTAATGTAAATATGTAATTAGTTTTTTTTAGCTGAGCGATATATAAGCTCCTTCGAGGGTTTCTTTACGGTTCTTTACCTCGTCGCTTTTTTTGAACCGTCAGGATATTAAATGTGGTTGTTCTTCAGTTAGTGTATTATTCATTTAAAATATTTAAATAACAACTACATTTTTAGATAACAACTACATTCCGGTACTTCATTCTTTCCTTAAACAATTGCAAATTTACAATTTTATACTTAAAAAATTTTTAAAAAAGCAAAAAAAAAAAGGCGGGGGGGGGGGGGGGGGGGGGGGGGGGCGAAACCGGCCGGTCCAGTACTGGAACCGCCGGTCCGGGAACCGGAACCGGTACCGGCCGGCACGGTGACGGTTCCGGTGACATGGGGTGGCGGTACCGGAACCGGCGGTTCTGGAACCAGAACCGTACCGTGTCCACCCCTAATTATGATCATTATAAAAATGATTTACCACAATAAAAATGATGTTTTTGAAAAGTAAAAATGTTATATGATGCATGACGGTAAGTTCGGGTGTTAACACTCGAAGCTAGGCCGCTATTTGTTATCGAATGTTATGTTGATTGATTATTATGGTGAATGATTATTATGATGATTACGACTTGATGAAACCAATGATTATTGAGGATTAAATTATGAGTTGAAATGAATATGTTGATGATTATGAAATGATTTGGATTGTAAGGATATCTAGAAGAATTCTAAGATATACCTAGGTTGACATTGGTTTCTAAGACTATCTAGAAGACCTCTAAGATAGCTTAGAAACAGGCCTTTCGGGTATAATTATTAATATTCGGTGGCCTAGGTTAAAACGTACGTACGGGATCTACAAACCAAACTAGAGGAACTCGTTTGGGGATACCACCCAACCCGACAGTGAGCATTCCGTTGTTCGGTTTTTGGATGACCTTGAGCGAAGGTAAGTTTAAGATTTTAAAAACCTCTTTTTGAAAATTTGTATCTTAAACTAGGCCTACCTTAAAAGTTAGTTAAGTGTACCTTAAACTGGAATATAGTTTATCTATATTAAACTGGAATTCGTTTAAGAGTTGGTAAACATCAGACAGATTGGCCTTAGACTAAGAATAGTTTAAGAATATTGTTGAATGAAAAATGATGGTGTAAATTATCGACCGGTGTATCGCTTTTAGTCGGGAAAAAACGATAAACTAGTCTAAAACATATACCAAAATATAAACACGAGAATTTTGACGTGGAAACCCAAATCGGGAGAAAACCACGGGCCTTTTTTGGCGGTACCTTGCCAACGGGGGATTTTTATTAATATCGGGGGTTGTACACGGTACAAGAATTGGGCTCGGAAGCCATTAATGGAGAAAGTGTGGAGCTTCAAGCTCATTGAAAGAATAAATTACAAGAATATCCTAGAGAGAGAGGAATTGGGCAGGGAGAAGGGATGAATTGGCCTCCCCTTCACATTAAGGGAACCCCTCCTTTTATAGGAGTAGTTGGAGCATTTACGGAGGAATATTCTAATATTCCTCCGTTTTATTTAACAGGACCGGTTTGACTGTTTTTCGTAAATAATTGGGAAATGTGGGCGAGCCACGTATTATTTCCCATCAAGAAGTCCTCCAATCATCAATTTAAAAAAGTAAATAAGTCCTCTGAGTGATATCTTCAGTCTTCGTACTTTAGATTCTTGACCGGTTGATATTATTGCTAGTCCTCCGAGCCTTCATTAATTCTGTAATTTCTTGAATCAGAAGTTTTTCCTACAAAAATAATATGTACAACATTCTTTTTTTGACCGGCCTATGCCGTGCTAAAAAACTTATTATCTTTACCGAGAACCTCGGTGTTAGTTGATTAAAATTCACGTGAATAATTATCGTAACAAGAGCGATGTCAGTTCGATAAAGCAACGATGCTTCGAATAGTTATACAACACCGGAGTTAGTACGATGAAGCGGAGGTGCTTCAAGTAGTTACTTCGTCGAGACCGATGTCAGTACGGATTAAGTAAACGATACATAGTGAAATTAGTATATCGAAGTAATCGATGTTACTTAATACGAATTAAGTATGTTGCAGCAACTTTGTAGAAGATCGATGTTAGCCCGGCTAACTGATGCAATCGGGCGTCCCCGATAAAAGCTCAGCTGAGACACCGGTGTACCCAATTCGATTGGGTTCAGACTTACGAGAAAATATGTGCAAGACCGGTGTGTATATCATTCTTGGCCTGTCTCGCGCACAAGAATGATATTTACCAGCGTGCCAGGCCAGGCCTGTGTCACATATTTTAATATTTTTTTATTATACTGAGCAAGACCGGTGTAGTAACCAGCGTGCCAGGCCGGGCCTGTGTCTCAGTCTTCCTCTTTTTTTAATATTGAGCAAGACCGGTGTCGTAACCAGCGTACCAAGCTCGGCTTGTGTCTCAGTCTTCCTTCTTTTCTTTGTAAAGTATTGAGCAAGACCGGTGTAGTAACCAGTGCTAGACCCACTGAGCGCCTTCCGTCTACAAATGCCCAAAGAACCGTAGCCACTTTTTCAAATGTGAGGAGCATTGTTTTTTTTGAAATGGCAGTAATGCCTTGGTGCATTATCTTCATCTCAATCCCTGAAGTTCCTGGAAATATATGGGTAGGCCACCTCACATAAGTTTCCTCCAGTGCTTTGTCTCCACAAATAATTGCTATCTTTTATCAAGTATAGTGGGTCCCAATAGGGAATAATTGAGGGAATCACCATGCATAGCTTTTGGACCAAAGTGAATGTCTCCTTTTTTGTACTCGCATATGATCCTCCATTAATTAAGCTTCATGTTGTCCTCTTCCTCCCTTCCAAGGGAGATGCGTGGGGATATAAGCAAACAGGCAGACCATCCCTGCATGGGCAGATGGATCTTTAGAAATAGCGACAGGGACGATGAATGTAGCAATGATCTTCAAGATGCAGGTTCGAGCAGTAGAAACGGGAGTGGCTGGCTCCTGCGATGACTGCGACTGAATTCACTGGATTTGGTGGCGATTTTAGAGGCGACGTCAATGCAATCGAGCGACGATTGGTCCAATAGATCTAAATTCGGGCGGCAGCAAATAAGAGTGATGATAGATTTGATCTGTACCGCATACCCATGGCAATGGTATTGTGGCTGCAACGGAGCCATCTTCTCTTCTCACGTCAATAACAGCGGTGGTTTCAGTGATTTGGATACCACGTCGTCGCAGCGGTCCACAACTGCAGCGGACGCAACAGTGGGCAGTGGCGGTAGTTGATTTCTACTACAACATCTAGATCCGCCTCTCTCAACGCGGTTCGTAGGCGGCAGCAAGTCTCAAGACCAGCGGCGGCGGCACCAGCTGCGTCAACGGCGGCGGACCTCAATGGGAGTGTGGGTGCATGGATATCCCGCTAGAGGCGATGATAGATCTCCGTCGAAATGATGAGTAATCTCTTCCCACGATGAAGTTGATTTCAATTGAGGGTTGGTTGGATCCATTTCGGGTGGCAGATTTCATAGGCAGTCGGGGCGATTGATTTCCTTAGCGGTGATGACGACTTCAGCTCCCGGCGCTAGATGTGGACGGCGGCCTAACCGCTCCTCTCCCCCCTGCTTCTTCAGTGTGGCGGTGGATTTCAAGACTAGCGGCGGCCACAACCAGAACAGGTTCAGCACCAGTGATGGTGCGTGGATTTCCAGCAGCTTAGTGGACAACTTGAAGAACGACAGTGATGGGGAGAGGAATGCTACGTGAACAAAATCTCTGTTTCTTTTTTACATTAGAATCTCTCTATGGCTCTCTCCTTTTTTTATTTTGCCCACTTTGTGTGGTAAGAGAAAAAAATGGCCGAACAAAAAACACAACTTTTTGTTCGGGTCCCACGGTCGGCGCCAAAATGATGGTGTAAATTATCGACCGGTGTATCGTTTTTAGCCGGGCAAAAACGATAAACTAGTCTAAAAAATATACCAAAATATAAACACGAGAATTTTGACGTGGAAACCCAAATCGGGAGAAAACCACGAGCCTTTTTTGGCGGTACCTTGCCAACGGGGGATTTTTATTAATATCGGGGGTTGTACACGGTACAAGAATTGGGCCCGGAAGCCATTAATGGAGAAAGTGTGGAGCTTCAAGCTCATTGAAAGAATAAATTACAAGAATATCCTAGAGAGAGAGGAATTGGACAGGGAGAAGGGATGAATTGGCCTCCCCTTCACATTAAGGGCACCCCTCCTTTTATAGGAGTAGTTGGAGCATTTACGGAGGAATATTCTAATATTCCTCCATTTTATTTAACAGGCCCGGTTTGACTATTTTTCGTAAATAATTGGAAAATGTGGGCCGAGCCACATATTATTTCCCATCAACAAATGATGAATATTGTATGACGAATGTTGAATAAAAATGTTGAATATGAATGATGAATATACATGTTGAATGATTGAATAATGAATGTTGAAAATTTAATATTGATTATTGAATATCTGAACTAAACATTATGTGCATGATATCAAATGATTTGATTATGAATTGAGATTCTGTTTATATGGATGTTCGACGCATTAGATATGCTTACTCAGCTTTACCGCTGAGCGGGTAGTATGTTTTATTTGCTACACGTAGGTTAATAGAAAGAATGATGTGACGTGATCCTGGAGGAAGACGGAGGCGAGATTGTCAGAATGGATGTGATGATTTTTAATTATGATTGTGATTATGATTTGTTAAGCTTCCGCAATATTGTTGAATACTCCGTACTGTATATGTTATAAAAAAATATTATTGTGATAAATAAAAGTGTTTGAAAAGTTTTTAAATTTTACGATTACCAAGTTAATACTTTAGTCTGAAAGGGGCTGCAGACCTGGACGGATTAGGGTGTTACATTGACAATGTCAATCTAATTCTACTTTTAAAATATATTTTTATTGCTACTTGTAATTTGAGTTTCTAAATTTTTGATCTTTTATAAGGATGAGATATTTTAATAAAAATACTATCTCTTCTATATATTGATTATCTAAATTTAATTACTTTTTAATGTATATCTAAATTAAATATTTATCCTAATGTATAATTCTAATTTTACAAAAAATAATCAAAAAATAAAAAATATTATTACATTATAATATGAATGATTATTCTAATATATGAATTAACTATTTTTATTTTATTAAAAAATAATCATTAAATAAAAAATATTGATTATATTATAATATGAATTATCATTATAATTTTCAAACGTTATTATAACGTCAAATTAAATTATTGATTTGAAATTTTAAATTAAATCATAATTAATCAGATCAGACCAGATCAGATCCAATCAAATCAGATCAGATCCAATCAAATCAGATTATTAGAATCAGATCAGATAAAAAAGGAGCCTAATTGTCTATACACTCAAATTTGCTTCTTCAAAAAGAAAAAAACACTCAAATAAATTTGCTGCTCCTTGTTTTTTTTATGCTCAACCAGAACCTGAAAAATTAAAATTAAGAGATGCGACGCCATCCAGTAGACCCTCAATCTGTTTGAAAATTGAATCTCTCGCCCCCCTTCTCCCTCCTCCATTTATGTAGAGTCACAGGAATCTTCCAGTGGCAATTTGGTCATAAGTTAAGAACAGAGCTTCATCTCCTCGCCATGGAAGCCATACTAGTAGATTGCGTGCAAAACAGCCTGCGCCACTTCATGCACCGCAACGCCATCTTCATGTGCGAACGACTCTGCGCGGAATTCCCATCCGAGGTAGGCTGCAGGCATGGCGCTCAAACATTTTTTTGGATATTACTTGAATCATTCTAGTTGCAGTAAAAGTGTTAATGTGCCTTGAATGCAAAAATTCATGGAAAATAGATTAGGGTTCTCCATTCAATCCTCATGTTCTTTCTTTTTATGATTGAATTCAGTTGATTGGTTTCCACAAGTAAATTTGGGATTTGTGATGTTCTCTCCAAATGAGATCATAATTTGTTTAGCTTAGCTGGATTACTTCACCGACTCATTATTGTTAGGTGGAGCTGGAAACTTGAGCTTCAATGTTTAGAATCATTATATTTAATATCATGTTGCAATGTTAAGAATCTGACGGGGAAGAACTAGCAGGAAAGAAATTGAAATGCCAGAAGATAGGATGTTTTGTATAAGTGGATATGATTAAATACACTTGAAAAATAAAGCACAATGTATAGTAATTTCTTACCCAATGGCAATTACACAATGCCGTCTTTTGAGGATACAAAAATAGTTTAGAGGGAAGCAAGTCAAGGTTGAGCGATTGAGTACCGTTCTATTCGAGTGACATAAGCTGAGTACTCTGTGTCCGGTTGCCCATTTACTGTTGATCTCTGGTTTGCAGTTTCAAATGAATACCGTGTAGAAAATGTGCATAACATAAAAATGAACTAGCATTGAGTTGCTCTCAGGACTTTCTTAAATTTATAGTAACATGATTTGCCAAATGCAGACAAATATGCAATTGCTAGCTACTTGCTACTTGCAAAATAATCAAGCCTATGCTGCATACCATATTCTCAAAGGTATGTACATCGAATTCTTGTTGTTATATGAACTGAATTTAACTTATTGTGAGTTGCAACAAATTTGTGTTTATTAAGGGTGTAAATATATATATATATGATTTATGGACATGAAGCTAATAATGGCGTTCATTTGTCTTTATATTATTGCATGAAGGAACACACATGGCTCAATCACGCTACTTATTTGCACTATCATGCTTTCAGATGGATCTTCTAAATGAAGCAGAAATGACATTATCCCATACTAATGATCCAACTTTAGAGGTACATCACAACTTTAATATTCACAGCATCTCTGTATATTTATTTGCTGAATCTTATACTCAAGTAACATAACCATTACAACTTTTATATTCACAGCATCATTATATAAATATTTTCCAAATCTTACCCATAAGCAACACAACCTAAGAAGTTTATGTTTACCCTTGCTTATACTGAGGGGCGATTTGGTCACATTTGGCTTTTTACTCGCAGGTTCCAAATGGTGCTTCCGGTCATTACCTTCTTGGCCTTATTTACAGGTTTCAATAAACGTTCATGTGCTTACATCCAATTAAATAGTTGACTTATTTGATGATATTTTCAATAGCTACATTACGATATCAACCCTGCTTCATTTCAATGGAATCTCTATCTCTTTAAGCACATGAATTTTATTATTGATCATGAGGCATGCACCCAAAATCATGATGCTTGTTGTCTTGTTGCAAATTTCAATACATAGATTCGTAATAAACTTTTGGCTGACTCTTTACTCTTAAGTAATTTTATGTGACTCCTGGTTTCAAGTAAAATGGACATTCTTTTCGTTTTTGTTAGCAGAACTTAATTGGTTGAAGGACCATATTTGCAGCTTCTAAGTAAAACAAGAGGTGAATAGTATTACTTGGTTTGAAACTTTGCTCGGTTCATAGTACATCCTGAAAAGCCAAAAAATTGCTGGACACTACTATTTCCACCAAGATTGTGCATGAAATACTGATCTCTCTCCTCCACTCTCAAAAAAAACTTCTGCTGTTGCAGCTTACTCTCAGTTTGATTACATCTCTATCAAATTTTTTTTAGTTCTGACAATTTTCCTTCACAGAGCTTTCCTGACAATCCTAAGATCTTTGAAAGTACTTAAGTTGTTCAAGTATCCTTATTTGTGAGATTGGTTCAACTTTCATGTATTGTGATTGATGACCCACTGAAGATGAATAGTGTCTGCCTGGATACTTTCCTTACTGCTTCTAACTATAAGAGAGTAATCATTTCAGGTATACAGACAGGAAAAAGAGTGCTGTTCTCCACTTCAAGAAGGCCCTATTGTTGGATCCACTACTATGGGCTGCCTATGAGGAATTGTGTATACTAGGTTTGTAGGCAATGTATATTGACATTCTTCCTAAGTGTTCCTTGGGCAAACTCTAGCTCTAATGCAAATTTTGTAAATATCAAATAACAATTCAGTCTTCAGCCTTCAATGGTTTGTGATGTGGAAATTCAAAAAAACCAAGACATTGTTCTTAGATGATTCAAACCCTAGGTAAAGCTAATGTTTGTCCCATCTTTGGGTGTTGATTTTGAATTGATACTGTAATGGTTGTGTGGCAGTAGATGCGTGGTGTGGGTTTACAATAAAAGAGCCTGTTTGCTTTGCTTTATTCCATCATACCCAAAGCCAAAAAATAGTGAATCTTTGGCTTAGATACACACACACACATTGATCAAAACTAAGTTTTTCTTGTTATTTGGTGAATTTGGTAGTGTGACTTCATATTTTAAGCAAGGAAAGGCACCATGTGTTTTTAATAAAGTGACCTGTTCTCAAAACTTTCATGTTAAGTGTTGGGGTTCTATTTTAATTTTATTTTAGATGTTATACTGAGTTGGTAGTAAATTTTCTGTGTTTAGATTTTAGAATATTTTTTCTGATTGAGGACTGTCATAGATATCCATATCATTATTTCATTGATTTCTGATATCTTTAGTAATTGTTTCCACTTATTAGTAATCATGCAAAAAAAATATTTCAGGCACTGCTGAAGAAGCAGCTTCAGTGTTTGGTGAAGCATCATCTCTTTGTGTTCAAAATCAACATGCACATCATGGAAGTCAATTTCAAACTCTGTCAACATCAATCGATGACCATATTTTAGCTTCTAACAGAAGTTTTGCCTCTGAAGATGCAAGCCCAAGGCAGTTGCGAAACATACACATCAATAACTCTCGTGAAATTACTGGAAACTCTAATGGATTAGTTGTGGGCGGAGTATCAAGTCAGCCTTTTGTTGGTGGGTCTGCTAGTGCGGTGTTCTGCAATACTCCTTCACCAATGGTTTCACAGGTGTTGTGATAGCTCATCCATTCTATTAAAAAAGTGACAACACATTTCTTAAATTTAGTAATTTTTAAAGAGATATGACTTTATCCATTACCGATTAGCTTCAAATTGCATTTTTCTGCTTTAGCATTTCAATGGTTTTCAGATTTCAGGTGTTGCTCCTCCCCCTATATGCAGAAATGCACAACAAAATGGGGTTCACCCATCCGTACCTGGTGGTGATAACTCTTTACGGTCATCTGTGAATTCAATTGTTCAACCCCCCCGCCGGAAGTTTGTTGATGAGGGAAAGTTGAGAAAGGTTATAACATGGGCGTGGTTTGCAGATTTTTTAAGTCTCTGTGCATGTATTTTGGTATATTTATCATTCAGTGAAATTTTTTATTTAAAAAATCTTTTGTAAAATGATCTGATCCCAAACAGAAGCTTTGAGAAGTTTCCCACATCCCAGGAACACAAATTTTTGCTCCATCATTTCATTTATTACTCCGAAAATCTAGTCTTCTACTGTAATAATGGTGATCACTTCCATGTTTTCAGCAAATGTCTTTTTCTTGTTTGACCTGAGATGCTGATCTCACATCTTTTCAGATATCAGGGAGGTTATTTTCAGATTCTGGCTCTCGACGAAACTCTAGACTCGCTGGAGATTCCACAAGCAACTCTAGCTCAACTGCATCTACATCATCTGGGATTGGATTAAGCCACTCATCAAAATTCCTTGGTAGTTCTAAGCTGAGTTCAATGACATTACGTTCTATGACAACTAGAAAGGCACAGTCATGGGCTACTGATAACTTAGATGAAGGTACAATCATGGGCTGCTTGCATTGCTTTAGTATTTTCTCTTTCACTTTAAAGGCACAATTGCGGGCTATTGAAATTGTAGCTGACACAATGTTTGAGTTTTGAACTTAAGGACTAGTGGTTTTTGAAGTATTTCATTTTAGGGGAAACTGGTTTCTCAATTTTTTTTATTTAAAAAATGGCAGATAAACTCATAAACACAAATTCAAAGTTTCTGGCGTATTGAAACACTGTCAAGTTTCCAAAAGGGGAAATGGTTAGGGAGTTTCAGTGCTTTGCAGACTGACACTAAACATTTCTTGCTACTAACCTCAGCTGATGGTTATGGCCATGATAAAAAGAAGTTTAATACATGTAAACAGCTTCAGTTCCATTTGGATGTATTTCTTGTGGGTAATTTTTGTATTGTACTATTAGTCTTCTTTCAATCTGTTGATTTTTAAGTAAAAAATCTTTGCAACTCACATTCCTTTTCTGTGGGAAGTGAATAACCTTAACCAAAAAAGTCAGGGAGTGAATAACCTTCTTGCTATATCTTTAACATTCTTTCTACAAGCAAGTACCTGGGGTCTTTAGGTTTTGGTGCCTTGAAAAAGATAGCCTCTATACTTGGTGAATCTCATGTGTTTTCCTTGTGTGTAGCTGTATCACAACTATGAATTTTCCTCATTTTGTATCTTCCTTTCATAATGAAAGCCAATTGCAAAGTGTCTGCTAAGATAGAAATAAATGCGTTCCCCTTGCTTTATGTGTAAAAATACTATTCATGCACTTGCATGTTTCACATTGTTCTCTCTCACACAATAGAAAAAGTTGCAATCTTTATATTATGCCAATGCTTAATTTTCCTTGCCAATAACACTCTTTGCTTCGTGAAGACTATCTTGCGTGGGATCCAACCGGGTCGTTGTTGTTGTTGCTGCTTTGTGAAGACTATATAATCCCAAGGAAATGCTCTACATATACACCACACTTACACAAAATCCTATTTTTTGAGACAAATCTTGTCTTTTTCACACATTGTATGTAAATTTTTGGAGTTCAAAATTTTAGGTGTGGTGTAATTTAGTGTAACTTACATGTTTCACATTATTCTCTTGCATAATAGGAAAGATTGCAATCTTCATATAATGCCGCTGCTTAAATTTCCTTTCCATTAACACTCTTTGCTGCATGAAGACTATTTTTTTTGAAAGACTATATAATCCCAGGGAAATGCTACATACACACCACACTTACTCAACATCATACTTTTGAGACAAATCTGTCTTTTTCACACATTGTATGCAAATCTCAAGGGTTAAAAATTTTTCGTAATCCTAATTCTACCTTTGCAGTTCGGGATGTCTGTGATGACTTGCAGTTAAATATCCGTGCTGTGTCCCCATCTGGAGATGGTATACCTATTGAGCATGAAGGGGTTGTTAGGTGTCCAAGTATTAACACAACTGGGACAAATGTTCTCTCTGGAGCCTCAGAAATAATGGCCCTTTTGAGGATTCTTGGGGAAGGCTTTCGATTTTCATGCCTGTATAGATGCCGGGTAATTGATTTTTTTCTTAAAACACAGATTTTAGTTGTTTTGTTTCCCTATTATGCTTTGGTTCATTTTTTACTGCCGAGTCCTGGTTATGCAGGATGCATTGGATATGTATAACAAACTTCCACACAAGCATTATAACACTGGATGGGTACTTTCCCAAGTGAGTTTTTTAAAATGTATTCTTTAATAGTTTTATGCCCTTGTCATTGCATTTAGTTTCTCTACCCTTGTTATGAAATTGATATGAATGTACTGTGCTTCAATTTTTTACTGTCCATTTAATTAGCATGGCTTGGTTTTTGGGTTAATTACATTTACCATCACTAGGTTGGTGCTGGTCAATTACCAAATCGTCCATGAGGTTATTGAAAATTACAAACAAATCCATTGAAAACTCACTTTTTTTATTAGAAAATTAACACAAATAAGAATTTATTCTCTTGCATGTTAACTTTTAACTAATAAAATGTTTATGGTTTTTCGAAAAAAATAATCTGGTATACATTTTAAGACTAAATTAGTTGGAGACCACTAGGTTCCTGCTCATATCATAATACTCTATCATCTTTTGTTGTCATTTATGCAAAAAATGACTTGATCGAGATGTATTTGTGGTTTTCAGAAACATTGTGGTTGATTTGGTAGTTGATCTAACCTTGGGGGAGTCAAATGTAATTAACCCTTAGCTTTTTTTGAAGTATATGGGGCAGCAAGACATAAAAGTTGAAATATTGCTGATCTTTTTACATTTTGATAAAGCACTTCTCAAAAATCATTATTTTCTTGTGACATCATGCCAAATGCATTGGTTGTGGTGTACTTGCGGGTTCATCATCCCCCTCTACGAAGTGTTGGAATCCTTAAGTTGTAATGGTTTATGGCCTACTTACATCTTCTTTTGATCTTTTCTTTACTTCTTGATTCATAAAGAAAAAAGGGAAAGGAGGGAGGGGAAAAATATGGTTGAAGACAACAGTTTTTTCTCTTGAAGACGCATTCCAATCTCAAATTTTATTAAAACCAGATCGTAGTGCATCAATTACAAAATCAGGTGGGTTACAAACCCATTTAAAAGAACCAAACATAGAACCAGCCCAAGCAAGCACAAGAGCAACTTGATTTGCTGATTTCCTAGTAAAAGATAAATCTAAGGATGTAAAATCTTGCACATGAGTTTCACACTCATTAATAATAGCAAGAAAATAAGACTCGTTTTCCTGTAGACTCAATTGCCTTCTTGACCAAGAGGCAGTCTATCTCGAACCCAATTCCATCTCCGATAATCTAAGTATTGTATTGTTTTGGACCATTCTTCCATTCCTGATTTCCATTTTAGACAGAAACCACTGTGAGAGACTGACAAACCACCAATGATTGTATCATTGTGTTTGAACACTGTTACACTGATTATGATATAATCAAATAATTGCTCATCTATTTAAAAAAACTGCTCATCCATTTGCATCTGCTCATAAATTTTATGCTATAAACTGCTGTTGATATGTTTGTATCTTTAGGTTGGGAAAGCGTACTTTGAAATGGTTGATTATCTAGAAGCAGATCGTGCATTCAGTCTTGCACGTTTAACCGCACCTTATAATTTGGAGGGATTGGACGTATATTCAACAGTGTTATATGTGAGCTCCACTGCTTCAACTTCTGAATGTTATGCTTCACACCTTGACTATTAGGACGAGTGTTTTGGTTTTATTGTGCATGATATTACACACGTGGTGACTGACAATACACAGCCTAAAATCTCACAGTGTGTGCGCGCATGTGTGATTTATTTTATTTTTCAAGAACTTACCGTTTAAAGTTTTCCATCATTCCATGAGGATGGAACACCTAGAAAGTTTACTCAACAAAAAACCTATTTTATTTATGTAATCTTGCGAGGCAGCAATTTGTTACCGGTTTGATATTCTTCCTATCCCTTTCTTATTAGATCTTCAAATGTATGAAAGTAAAAATTGCAAACTAATGTTTCCTCCATTTCAGCATTTGAAGGAGGATATGAAGTTAAGTTACCTGGCACAGGAACTGGTATCAACTGATAGATTAGCCCCTCAATCTTGGTAATATTTCTGAACTTGCTAAATGATATTCAGTAATTCAAACATTGACTTTACTAATGCTTTTTGCTGCATTAGTTCCAGTCTCTTATCTTTTCTGAGAAAAAGTGCTGCTGCCGCTTTTGAATTCTTATCTCTCAGGATTGGGTGCATTGGACTTGAACCACATGGGTGTAAATGTCCATAGACAATCTAGATAATTTAATCATTTGAGGCAGTCTGTTACTGCTATTTCAGGGAATATGCTTTTACTTCATTCCTGCATACCCTCACATTTCTTGCAAGATCTTTTTCTAAAAAGTAGAAAAGTATTTTTGTAAAACAAACCAAAGTATATTAGTGGGTACATTTATGCTGCAGGTGTGCAATGGGAAACTGTTATAGCTCGCAGAAGGACCACGAGACTTCTCTTAGAAATTTGCAGCGAGCTGTACAACTAAATTCCAGATTCGCATATGCTCACACTCTCTGTGGTCATGAGTATGCCTTCAATCTTCCCATCTTTCACATCTTTTCCTTCTCATGACACTTTCTGATGTTACATTTATTCAGAACTTGTAGTTTCTAACCCTTTACTTTGGTTCAAATGAAGTGAGGGAGGGGAGGGGAGGAAAAAGGAAGATCTTTAAAAAATGTTATGTTCAATCAAGACACGAGGTTAAGATATTAATTTGGATAATGAGAAATTAGTATTTTAGAAAATAGGTACAGGTTATTTATTGTGTATGTTACTTTGTTTAATAATGACAATGTAGTATTATTTTGATTTTAAAAAGGTGTAAAAGGTACAGAAAAAAGAACTCATCCAAAGTCTCCCCCCAAATAAAATAAATAAATAAATACAAATAGGAGTGTGATATGGTGAGTTTGGAGGAATTTATAGCTCTTGCACTTCCCTCTCCCCTCCTCATGAGTCACCACCTCCATGTTAGATTCTACTACAATATATTTTAAAATAATTTTTTTGCTAGTTTTGTTTGGTCTTAGGTGCTTTAGTTCATATTTACAATTGCATTGTTATTTTTTGTTTCTCAGGTATGTTGCAGTTGATGACTTTGAGAATGGTATTAGTAGCTATCAGAGGGCGCTTAAGATGGACGACAGACATTATAAAGCCTGGTATGGTCTTGGGATGGTCTATTTACGACAAGAGAAGTTTGAATTCGCTGAACATCACTTTCGTAGGGCTCTCCAAATCAATCCACATTCTTCTGTTATCATGTCATATCTAGGGACTGCTTTACACGCTATGAAGGTCAGTGATTATCTGTTGACCTGGAAAAAAACATTACCCCCTCCCTTCTTCACCATTGCCCAGCTTTATTTAATGTGCATCCATCAATGTACAGAGACATGTGGAAGCATTAGACGTGATGGAGAAGGCTATTGTAGCTGATAAGAAAAATCCACTCCCGATGTATGAAAAGGCTAACATCCTTGTGAGCATGGAAAAATTTGATGCGGCTTTGGAAGTGTTAGAGGAGCTTAAAGAGCACGCTCCTCGTGAGAGCAGTGTGTATGCTTTGATGGGTAGGATCTACAAAAGGCATAACATTCACGACAAAGCCATGCTATATTTTGGACTAGCTTTGGATATGAAACCATCTGCGACAGATGTTGCGAATATTAAGGTCATTTCTCGGCCCTCTCTCTCACTCACTCTCTCTCTCTCTCTCACACACACACACATACAGATCCATAATTCTCTTTCACTGCAGCTTATATGAATTTTATTTCCTTTGCCTTACATGCAAACTGCGAGAATGTTATGGCATGGTGTTTTTACCAGGGCATTGTTTGGTTAGAAGTAATTTATTTTAAGGAAAATGATTTTTCATGAAATAGGTTTTCCCAAAGAAAAGTAAAATTTCCATTACACTAGAGTGCTTGGTAAACTTCCCGGAAATGATTCTTAGGCCAGTCATATATTTAAGAGTCTATAATAGTATAGTCGCCCAAAACCTGACACTACATGATAGTTGTTATGGTGGTCTTGCCTTGGGTACTCAACTTGTCATAATTTGCCTGAAGAAGCTTGGCATCGAGTGGACACCTAACCGACTACTAGCTCAAGATCCGAACGGAAACTGATCTATAAGAAGAAAACTGTTTTCGTGAAAAACAATTCCTTTTGTGCCAAACACTGCGAGTGTTTGACTCCCAAAACGCGATTTTAAGTAGGATGGTGCCCCCGTTAAGTGTCACTCATTGCTTGTTTGTTTATCCTTTTCTTGTAGGCGGCTATTGAGAGGTTGAATGTACCGGATGAGCTAGAAGAAGATGCATTATGAATCAAACTTTCCCAAGTACAATTTTAGAGTGGGGAAGAAAAAAGAGAAGATAGGGAGCAGAGTCTGAGCCCCCCCCCCCCCACACACACCCACCCACGCAAGTTAAAGCTGTACACTAGTGTTCTTTCTTCTTACTCAGGTTTCTAAGCTGTTGTGCAGTGGTGGAGGCTGTCTATTTAATATATTCTGTGTTTCTTATATCATCATCATCCCTCCGGACGTGAACGCGGCGGTGTATTTAAGTCCTAATTTGATTTGTATTTTCCAGATTTTGATATTAGATAGATAGGTTGGTCAAGTTTCTCTAACACTAGACAAGACTTTTTAGGCTCCCTACATATATGGACTGATTCTTTGTTCTTTAACTGCCTTTCAGATTTGCTTAGGAAAAAAAAGAACAGAGTATTTACTCTCCCCGTCCCAAAATATTTTGCTTAGTGAGCTGTCGATAACTTTTTGTTTGCGTACCAAAAAATGCTTGATAGGCTACTTACCAAACATTTTCTGAATGTTCTTTTAAATATTATTGATTATGTTGCAATATACTCTCCCCCTTTCAGAAAATACTTTCGCCTTGTTTTTTACTCACCCAATGAAATACTTTTATTCCATCTAAAATGCCTAAAATACCTTTAAATCAACTTCTACCCGCAATTGACTACAAAATGAGGGTGTATTTTAGACAATTTAAGTTCAGTGGAAGTGTTTTGAGGGATGCGCAAAAAATTAGGGTGGAAGTATTTTGTGAAACGGAGAGTAGTATTCTGGGTGTATGTTTATGTATACTTTCTCAAACTAATGAAATAAGTGAAGAGAGTCAATATTTTTGCTAGGGTTTGAATCCGAATGAACTTTTCTTCTAGAGTCTTTGGGTGTAGTCCTTATGTCACTTAAGTCAGTGTCAGCTCATTATTTGAATGTTTTGTTCCCCCCTCTTCAACAAAATCAATAACTAAAAGAGGAGAGTATTGTGGGATTTATTTGGTTTGTTGTTTGACTTGTTGTTGGGCCTTTGAGGGTCTTGTTTACGAACAATGTTTCCGATTAGTATTTTATAATGGTACAAATTAGTCGTTAAAAATGTTAAAGTTAAACGATATCATTAAATAATCTTTTCAAAATGTTTAAATTGCAAATGTTAGGCTTCCCTTCGTTTGGTATGCTTCTTTTTAAGTTGCTTTATTAGATATTTCGTGCTTCTTACATTACCTGCAATGCTAATGGGGATTTAAAGCTTATAG
Source organism: Cuscuta australis (assembly GCA_003260385.1). Classification (NCBI taxonomy): domain Eukaryota; kingdom Viridiplantae; phylum Streptophyta; class Magnoliopsida; order Solanales; family Convolvulaceae; genus Cuscuta; species Cuscuta australis. Next base: position 680,928 of record NQVE01000162.1, on the reverse strand, counting down.
GGCATTTTAATGTTTGCAAAATTATCTTAGATCCCGTCTCAATCGCATAATAGATAAAAAGAAAAACAATAAAAAGATGAATCAATGAGTTATAATAAAAATGTAAAAAATGTATTTTTTAATCGATGGAATCCACTACTACTAAATTCCTCCATTCGTCTGGAATTTTTTTTATTTGACTTTACTTTTCAAACTTTATATTCCCACCGTCTCCCCGTTTTTGTCCACTTTTGACTTTTGGAACTATTCATCTAAACACTTTGACTCATCAAATTCTCTCAATGTGTAAGCTTAAATATAGTCATGTGTGATCTTGTTTAATTTGTCTTAACATATAGATTATTAATATATAATTTCTATAATTTTTTAATATACAAATTACAAGATAAAATGGATTAAAGAAGTGCATTGGATGATGTATAAAAATGAAAGTGGAGAAATGGATGGAAAGAGTAATTTTTTATCTTGATATGCGGAAAAAATCAAAATTTAAATTCAATACCATAAATCCATAAATACATAAAAGCATAACCGTGTAAATTGTTTGGAAATAAAATGAACTATTGAAAGGCTGGTTGCGCTTCGCGGTAAATACGGTTTGAACGCTGTCCTGATATCTCCAACCGCCGGCGGATATGGTCGGAATACTCTCATCCGCCGCTCTGCTCACTCAGTACGGAATCACACCCTCGTTGGTGGCCGCCGGTGGAATCGAATTCAAAGGAGCCTCTAAGCGGAAAGGATCGCCGGCACGGATTGCGCCTAATCCGGCAACCAATTTTACAGGCCAACCGGTAACTGCAGCCTTGCTGGCGGCGTCCGTGGTGATATTCGGAGGCTTTGCTATCGCGGCGGAGCTTAAGGAGACCGAGACAGAGATGCCACCGCAGACGCTATCCGGCGAATGGGCGAGAAGGGACAGGATCCAACGGCCCAGATCTGCGCAGGCGGAAGGCTGCACCGTCAAATGCGTCGGCACTTGCATCAGAGGTGGCTACGGATCTCCCGGCGAAGGTCCGCTCAATGTTAGAAGGTAAATTCGAGTAAACATCTCAATTGATCGCTCCAATTCATTGATTTTCACCGTCAATTTCAAAATGCTGTGAGATAATTATACGTTTTCCCCTGTTTTTTTTTAATTATCTGCAGGCCTTTAGTAGTGTTCAAGCAAGGGTTCCGGAGCAGGCATTACTGGTTTTTCTTCCTTTATTAGAAATTGCAAATTCTCCATCTTATTCTTTTTTTTTTGTCTGGGATTCTTTTGACACTCAATCCTAGTGTCATACTATGACACCCGGTCCTTTCGAGAACACTTCGTTGGATTCCGAAACGGTTCCTATTTTTCCTGACCCCTATTGTACCCGTCCCCCATTCCCCTATTTTGCCCATATGCGCTACAGTGTTCGGAGAAAGGGAAGCTGGGGTATAGGACGGGTTGGGGACTTAGGGGTAAAAACGGAAAAACCACTTTGGAACCGAACGAAGCATCATATGACCTTCAAATGTATCGGTGTCATATTATGATACCTCCTCTCAACATCTTAAATGCTAAAGAGCATTAAGCAGATGACAAGTACATTTGATGAAATAGAGATTAGGATTGTTTGTTCAAAAGCACAAACATATTATATGATGAGAAATGACATTTTCATATTAGCTGCTTTTGTACCAGACAAGAGTAAGTTCTGGGAGGAGAAATATACAAAAATGGAGCTAAAAGAACCATTATTGACAATGCATTATTTTTGAACACATAATCGACAAAATCAAAATGACAAATAAAACTTTCCTTCTCAATTTCTATGAGATTTTGGGCAGTATTGCAACAATGCATCTAGGGATTCTAGGGTCTAACAGAAACTATGTAGTAATTTGCAGTTCCTTCTATAGGTACAAATGGTATTTTTGAAGCAAATAAGAAATTATGTAGTTATGGTTTTTTTGTGTGGACTTTTTTTTTGCAGTTTGGTGGAGTGCTCAGATATATGCAATTTGATTAGTAGGGATGGTGAAGATGATGGACCATAGCACACACTCTATCTTGTGTCCATTTTGGCTTCCAATATATTCATTATTGTTGCCTCTATGAGGACTAGTTGTGTATATGCTAACTCTGTTAGTGGTGACCAAGATTTTCTTGTACACAACTTTTCCTAGTAAAATTTGTGTATTTTTCACTCTAAATTGGTTCTGTTTGTAATATTATACTATGTGTTTTTTATTGTTATACTCCGTAGTACGAAGTAATGAAAAGTTCTTTTTTACTCCGTAACAAAATGCGCACACGCCAGGAATGAGCGAATTTATATACCACCATCAATGATGTGAGTACGTGACACATGCCTCGTGACTTGACCAAAGGGGGAGTGATTTTAAGACATTCCGTATATTTTTCTATTTTTAAATTATAATCGTTCTTCAATTTTATAGAGTTTGAGAAAAGTATTGATAAGTAAAACACATACTCTGTAGTGTTTAAAAATTTGTTTAGAAGATAGATTATATTGTGAGTTACGTATCATTTTCCTTTAAAGAAAAATGTGAGAAGTATGACTCTAGTTTTGAGAGAGACAAGAGTAAATTGTGATTGGCATACCCTTGAAAAACCACTAACACTATTAGACCCTCCACACCCATGAAAGATCCATGTGAACTTATGTAGCATGAGATTTTGCTATAGTGCCTCCTAGTTTTACCCCACATTATTTGTTTACACATATATAGTTTCACATGTATGAGCACACAAAGGAAAGAGTTAAAATTTGGAGTAACACTAGAGAGCAATACATCTTTCTCTTTCATTATAAAGTACACAAAGCATATATGTGTGTTGCCCAATGTGTTGGTAGAATACAAATTTTGCAATCTTGCAAATGTCAAGTTAAGTGGGGGCAAGAGTGTTTCCCACCAATCATTCAATCATTTTGTAAGTGATATTGAAATTGAACGAGTGTGGGGATAAAATGGAACAATATTGTAAACATGACGGTTTCTTAGCCGCTGTCTTACAAAGCCACTTACGTTGCCACTGCCAAGACATACCGTGTTCCATTTGCAAAAATGATGGTTCCTACCCCCTAACCCCTATCTTTAACCCCCACCCGGCCCTTGCCTCGCCCCCACTTGTCCCCCACCCTGCCCCCTCTAAATGTAGCAAGGGGATTGGCTGTTGGTTAGCTGAATTTGGGTTCAAAAATACTATGAACCGAAACTAAACTGACAATATCAATAAATTGAAAATTCAATTGGCCAAAACTTGTGATCCAGAGCCAAACTTGACAAATCTATTCAGATAATTTTTTATTCAATCTACAGTTCATATATTGTAGTTCACCCCCGACAAGAATGAACAAAGATGCCAATTCAAAATCATCACCCAACATCTATAAACAATACCTAGTGCTCAAGAACAAGGAGATTAAAAACTCCTCTTCACCTGATTTGATTGGAATACGTTATAATATAATCAGAACTAAATGTAGTTATATTTAAAACTATTTCTAATCAGAACTGATTCTAATAAGAATAAAGAATACTCACTCCGTCAAAAAATTTCTTTCCGAGTTTGACTTGACACAAAAATTAAGAAAAGTTAAGAAGTGTTAAGATTTTCCATGTTTGCCCTTGATGCGATGAAATAAAGTGAATAGTGTAATAAAAAGTAGGAGTATAATGACACGTTCATTAAAAGTGTTTTACCAAAAAAGGAAACGAAAAAAAATTAGACAACCCAAAAAGGGAAGTGAGAAAAAAATTAATGGACAGAAAGAATAAGTTGAAGAGAACAAGCTCTAATTATAACAATTACCACTACAAAACACCACCTTAAAGGCTCCAACTAAATATATATGGAGGATCAAACCACTACATTCAAAATAGAGTCAGTTGCATTTGCATAATCTACTGCTATGCTATGTTACATTACAGGTAGGATCTCCAAAGTCCCGAGTTGATTTTAGTTCAATTTACCTCTTCTCAGTTAATGTCTGGCCAGTCCTGAGGGGACCCTAGAGATGGGGTTCATTATCATCTTCAGAATCCGAGTCCTGCGCCTCACAGTTCTCAATCACTGTACTACTAGGAGGCCGTTTTCCCACCACTGACCAATCATCATCCGCGGGACCCGTCTCCTCATCGGGCAACTTGCTGCTCGCGTGTTCCCTAAAACTTTGCAACTGCATGTTGTAATGAACAAAAGCCAAATCCCTCAGCTTTACTTGTTCAGTCTCATTTCTTCCTTCTGTGAGTAAGGCTTCTGCCAGTGTCCTCTTCAGGTTATATTTTGAGGCGCCGTCACATGTCTGACTCAGAATCCGGACAGCCAGCTTTTGTAATTCCGGGCATTGCGTTCCATACTCTGACCACCAAAGTGCTGCAAACCAGAAATGTTGTAAAATGGTTAATTCATCCATTCAACCCGTCTGTAACAAAAAAAAGGACTTTTAATGACCATTTGACTAAACCTGAGAATCAGGTCACTTGGTTCGGGTCGGGTTAGGTTTTGAGACAACAAGATTCGGGTCGGTTCATTTTCAGTATGGGTGACTGTTGGTTATGATGATTTTGGGTCGGTTTGTTTTTGGTATGGGTGATTGTTGGTTAGGATGATTTCGGGTGCTTGATTTTTGGTTCAGGCTTTTTCGGTTCAAGTCATCTTTGGTTCGGGCTCACTTCAGGTTAATGCCTTTTCGGGTTAAGTATGGGTATGATTTCAAGTCTACCAATTCGGGTCGGGTGGCTTTTGCAATATCTACACATTTAACCAAAGAGGCACAAATGCTTGCTCAAAAAATCTCAAATCCAAACAAAGACTCGAGCAAAACATCTATTTAACTTGACGCAAAATATTTTTTTTAATACTATAACTCTATCAAAATGTACTCCCTCCATTCCAAATTAACTGTCCATTAATTTTTTTAGATACATTGAAAAATAAATGAATATAGACATACTTTATGTCTACATTCATTCACTTACCAATGCATCTAAAAAATCATTATAGAAAGTTAAAATGGAATAGAGGGAGTAGTATGTGTTCATACATAACTTCTAAACCTATTGAAGAACAAAGAGTCAAAGCCTCCACTAGAGTTCAAACCTGTCACTTCACATTTGGGGAGCCACAGTTATTCCGCTCGACCACAAGGTCTTGGCCAACTTGAAGCAAAATATAATAACTGGAGAAGAAAATATATTTAAAAACCTGGATGGGTATTTCGCAGCCGGGCCTCACCACTGCCTATGCCAAAAAGGCCCTTGCTCATCCGGTACTCCTCAATCTGCTGCATGATCAAATCCTGAGCGCTCAGATTTCCGGTCATACGGACAATGCAGCAACAAAGGCCACATGAAACTTCTGCATCGGCAAAGAAATCACTGGAATAGAAAATGCTAGGATTCAGAAAGTACCCCGCAGCATGGAGTGGGCTATGAAGGTACTTGTTCCATATCTCATCTATCGCTTCCCAGAATCTCATATATTGGGATTTCTTGTTCTGGAACTGTGATCTTATCGTCTCTTTGGCTTGGTCTATGGTGTCATATATATAACCATTTAAGGGCTTATTGCTGTTGTTTATCAACTTCAGAACCTTCACAAGGGGGATAATGGCCTTTAAAACCACCAACGCCCCATCCCAGAAAGCCTTATCTCCCACCAGGTCAGCAACCATTTGGCCTTCACTGGTTTTAGCACAGTCTAGGGTCTTCCAGTCGGATGAGAGAAATATCCTTTGCAAGTTTTCTTCCTCCATAACCATGTTCTCAAGGGTAAGGAACGGCACTATTGACCTTATCTTGGAAGGCTCAACAAGGTCATCACTTGAGCAGAAATCCCTCACAAGTTTTAGAACACTCTCGTTGTCGTAAACAAACTCTGTGATGGTTTTCGCTTTTGCCAAGATTTCCTTGAGGTCTTTCATGGTTTCGAGTTTCCTCAGCATGAGTTCTATACAATGGGATGCACTCACTGTCCAGAAGACTGTCTTGTATTTATCATTTATCCTTTTCCCTATGTCCTCCATGAAAGACGAAGATGAGTATGTGACGATTTGAACCACATTGTCAACCCCAACTTCCTCAATAACACCACCCAAATATGCTTCCATCTCAGCCACATCATCATCAATTGACGAAATATCAGAGCACTGATGATATATAGTGCCCTTCGCGCAATCTATCAAGATATTAAGAAGCTTCCGGCCATTTGAATCCACCCACCCGTCTAACAAGATGCTGCACCCAGTAGCTGCCCATACACTCTTGATATCAGATGTGTATTCTTGCATCTCATTCACTGCATCCTGTAGGACCTGCCCTTTCAGTTGTTGACAAGTGGGGATCCTCACAGTTCTGTTGATGGATCTTATCATGTTAAGGAAGCTAGGCGATTCTGACATCTCAAAGTCAACTCCCGTTTCATAAAAGAACCTCCCAATACATTTCTGGGCTTCGCCTAACGGTGAGTCGACTTGTCCATCATCAGGAAAGACTGAAGCAGCAGCAGCTTTAAAGTTGTTTTCAAACAGAGACCCCATTTCGGATTTTGGTTTAACGGATCTTCCGTTTCTGGAACTTTGGACAACATCTTGCTTATCAAGCTCATGTCGCTGCCTCTTCAAAGGCAGGTTTGGAAGGCTAAGCTCCCCGAAATCCTTCCTTGCCTTTACGAATTTCTTCTCGAGTAACTCGTCTCTCAGTGTCTCTTTCACTCCTTCAGGGACCTCTGGACAAGGAGTGACATCTCCGCGGATACCTCCCAAGTGATACTTGAGACGAGTGTGGCCAGTAATAAGTTTGCCACAATAATTGCATTGGTATCTCCCCTTCTTTCGATCCACAAGGGCACCATAATCGTGGCCATTAGCAGTCATTGCCACAAACCCCACATATACAGACTCTATGTATATAGCAGTCTTTTGATTCCACTTAATCAATGCCAACGGATTATAATACCACACTCATCAAGAATCTCTTCATTGACTACCTCAAACAGCTATCTTCAAACAGCAGCAATGAAATTATTCAAAATCCCACATTCCGAGAAGATCTATGAAAAAAAGGAAAATATGAAAAAGGTGTAGCATGAAACACAATCTTGAAAATTAAGGCTCAACCCAATTTTTACCCATTGTCAATGGAGTTAAAAGAGTGATTATTTAAAATGCTTCAGCTTCAGGTACAAAATAGTAGTAAAATATACTCCGTATGAAACATGAAAAGCCCACATTTTTGTCCATCTTACCTGATACGGAGTAGAATTAGAAAGGGAAATTAGCAAAAGCTGAAACATGAAAATCTTGAAAACTAAATAAATTGTGGGCATCAACATTTTTTTTTGCATTCCTATGAACATAATTACATAAAGAATCCGTACTACAGAAGATGGAATTCAAGACGAGTTCTTTACCGAGTCAGCTTGCAGATATGAGGCGAGTGAGCATTAAAAAGCAGATCTTTTTCCGTTTTCTTCTTTCTTCTTCGTCTTTCTCTATTGACTGGTAGAAGATTGTCTGAAATTAGTATAAAAAAAAGAGGGGAAGAGGAAATGAGAAGAGGAAGAAGAAGAAAAACGAGAACCTTTTGGCTTTTGCGGCTGCACCAAAGTGAGAGTCGCCGTGAATAAAGGCGGAGAGCCACCCGCCCCCCGGTGTCAAAGTGCGTGCCTTTGAGCGCGTCGATTTGTGGCCAGGGCGGAGAGAGCGTGTGTGACAAGCCTCACTGCTGCGGATAAAAATTAAAAGGAAAATGCTGGGTCCCAAATGTACCCCACCTTCTCCTTGTCTACAAAAAAAGTAAAAAAATTTAAAAAAAATTAAGTAAATAAAAATGTATGGTTACGAAGGGGATGGGGGAAGGTGTATCTCTAGCATCATCCAAATTAAAAATAGCCCTCACTCCATTTTTTTACTCCCATTTAAGACCCGTTTGGAAAAGGAGATTACTGGGTTTTTTTTGTTTTAAATTCTCGTGTTTGATTATTCTGAAAAATAAGATTGAACGGAAAATGATTTTTCTAGTTTTTTTAAAAATAGATTTTTAGCAATTATACACCTAAATTTTTACTCCCTCCCTCCCGAAATATTCTTCCCGTTTGACTTTTCTTAGTCAAAGTTTATAAACTTTGACTATGATATATTAAAAAAATACATTATATCACGATATAACTTTAATATTAATATATTTCTTTTTATATATAGTTTCCAAATATCAAATTTTTACAAAATATATCTATGTATAAATAAATATATTAGTGGTCAAAGTGCAATTTTGGAGACCGTAAAAAGTCAAATGGGAAGAAAATTTTCGGACGGAGGGAGTATTTAAAAAACCATTGATATTATTATCTCCTAAATTACATATGTTAGAGCTTTCATATAAAAAAATAAAGAAGAATATCAGTTACATATATTAGAAAAATGTTTGGGAGTGTGGTGAGTAATAGAAAAGTAAAAATCATATACGGAGTATTAAAAGTAGAAAGCAAACATTTTTAGCTTTGTTAGAAATCACTTTTAGACCTTAATTTCTATTTCTAAAGTCATAATTCATACAGAATAAGATAAAGCAGATTGCCAAACATTTAAAATTGTGTTTTAGGAAAATAGAACCTATAAGTCATTTTCAAATGTACTTGAAATCTCAATTTTGTTTGCAAGTGGTTAATGTTATTATCATTTTTTTTAGACCCACTGAAATTTTAACAATTTTTAATTATTCATACATAAATTGGCAGCAAAAAATATAACTTAGAATTGATACTTGTAGATGTCCTACGCATAGTATAATCGCAATATATATTGTACAACTAGTTGTACGATGCTTTTCATACATCCAGGGTGGGTACTCATTTACGAGCAATTGAATATTTATTTTTCGAGCAATTAAATATTCATTGTCAATCATTCTCGACTAACTGAATACTCATTTTTCTAAAATTGGGTTATACTATTAAATTGGATATTAAGGCCATCTTCTCAACCCCCACCAACAACACTCCTCATCAGAGATGCTCAAAGCATTTGTTCCCCCACCACTGAAAATGAATGAACAAATTATAAAACTCTTCTACCAATCCATTCCAAGGAAATCCCATAAACCGCATGAGTTAGCCGATCGACTCCGATCTTTGGCAAGCAACTGCATCACATTTCTTCATCTTTACTGGGGGGAATCCGTCTGATCTTTACCAGGTTTGTTCATCCTTTTTTGCTGCTAATTATTATTCTTGTAGATATATATATGCTACTCCCAATAAGCGTCTTAATTGTGTGGTTGAGGGTTTGAGAACATTGAGTACACACACTCTGTTAACAGTATATGGGTCGGTAGGATGTGAAATAGCTGGATGACTTCACGAATTGAGTAGAAAATGCTTTCAAATTAAAGTTGTTTCTGGGTATACCAAAATACCTGTAATCGGATCTAAGCTCAATGAACTAGAACACTTGAATATGGTAATACGATGGGCATATGGAGAAACACAATTTTGGTATCGGCATTTAGTTTTAGTTTTAGCATTCTGCTAAGTTATAACAGAACATCTTTACAAAATTTGCTGACCACCAACTGCTACTCACACTGCAACAATCCTGTAGTGCAGATGGATGACGAGAGGGATGGGTATACGGTGGAGGAAGCGCTTGTCACTATGGGGTTTGGGAAATTCCAAGTTCTTGTGCTCATCTATGCCGGGATGGGTTGGATATCTGAAGCCATGGAAATTATGCTTCTCTCGTTTGTGGGACCCGCTGTTCGATTTGCTTGGAATCTCTCTCCTCATCAAGAAACCTTGCTAACAAGTGTGGTTTTTGTTGGAATGTTGGGCGGAGCATACACTTGGGGAATCGTTTCTGACAACTACGGAAGGAGGTAACTCATTGGTCTATAATTCTCTTTCTGTCTATCCTTTTTCCTTGCACGCGTGACGCAAGCGTGAGAAAGAAAAGTTCTTGATGAATGGCTGAAAGTGTTGTTACGATAGGGGGTTATGCATATGTTTCTCATTCTCTTTCATTTGTCAGGAATGGGTTTTTTGTGACAGCAGTGATTACTGCTCTGGCTGGCTTAACAAGTGCTTTTTCGCCAAACATAACGGTGTTGATCATCATTCGGTGTCTGGTGGGGGTTGGCTTGGGTGGGGGTCCTGTCCTTTCTTCTTGGTTCTTGGAGTTCATTCCTGCTCCAAATAGAGGCACTTGGATGGTAGTTTTTGCAGCTTTCTGGACCATTGGCACCATTTTTGAGTCTTCACTAGCATGGGTACGCTAATTCAGAATTCTCACGGGGAGTGTTTGTTAGGAAGGAGGTTCATTTTCAAGGAAATTTCCATGTAAAATGTTTTTCCAAAGTAAATAAATCCAAGGATTCTCTTAGGGAGTGTTTGCTAGGACCATTTTTTTTGTCTTCACTGTCTAGTTTTTTTAATGTCTGGTAAACTAGAGATGAAAAGAGTTTGATAAATTATCTCATCTTTTCTTTTAAAGAAAAAAGTATTTGGCTGGTATTCTTTCACCCTTAATTGATTTTTTAGACCAAACCTAATATTAGCTTTAATAAAAAATCAAAACGAGTCCCTTCCAAAACTCCACTGAAAGAAGACAAAAAATTGCTTCTTCTCCTTCTTCTTCTTTTATAGCTGAATCCATATATATGCAGAGATTTCTGCTTATTATTGCAGATAGTCATGCCAAGACTTGGTTGGAGATGGCTACTTGCACTCTCCTCCATACCATCCTCCTTGCTTCTTTTGTTCTACAGTTTCACTATCGAGTCTCCGAGGTATTTGTGCACAAAGGGGAGACAAGCAGAAGCCTTACATAATCTTGAAAAAATAGCAAGAATAAACGGAGCAAGACTGCCGCCAGGGGTTCTTCTCTCTGACCGAAAAGTCGCTCCAACAGAAGACAATAATTCACCGAATGGAGATGGAAGTGTGAAGTCTAAACTGGTGGAATGCACTTTCCGATGGTTTTCTTCACTTATCACGCTTCTTTCACCAAGCTTAGCCAGATCAACTCTCCTTTTGTGGGTAGTTTTCTTTGGTAATGCGTTCTCGTACTACGGCATTGTTCTCCTGACTACCCAACTCAACAGTGGTCACCATAAATGCTCCCCTACAGAGTTCGAATCCAAGAATTCAAAGGCTATTAACTACCGCGGCGTTTTCATCACTAGTTTTGCAGGTATGATATGTATGTTAACTTTTACTGCTTTAATCAGCTAACTTGAGCAAAATTATCCTAAATTCATCATAATGAAGCTGATTCCCACTTTTTTTCCTTTGGTTAACTACTTGAAGAGATCCCGGGGCTTATCCTCTCTGCTGTAATGATCGATAGAGTTGGCCGTAAATACTCCATGTCATCTCTATTCTTTGTCTGTTGCATTTTCATCCTCCCTCTTATTCATCCTCAATCCAAAGGTCTAACAACAGGACTTCTGTTTGGAGCTCGAACGTGCATTGCCGCAACCTTCAACATTGTGTGTATTTATGCTCCAGAGGTATGTGAGAATCATTTTGGGAAAAACAAATATTCTCTCCAATGCACTGCACCGTCTCCCACTAAATATGGGTTTGAAAATCACAATAGACGATCCTATGAGCTGTTAAAAGGTTCTTAAAGTACCATGTTTTATTATTTATAAGAAGTCCTGATGGAAAATTATATGGTACAATCGGATGTACCTTCCTCTTGTTACATCATGGTAAACTTGTAATTAAAAAATGTTCTAGAATGAACACTATGTGTTTCAGAATGAAGACCATGTTGAACAAACTTCAGAATGAACATTTTGTTGATTCAAAATGAACATTCTGTTGATTTAAAATGAATATTTGCCGGGTGTACCTAGCTCTACGTACAACCTGTGTACGGTATACATTCTCACCCCTCATCTAATTTGTGTTAGCACATTACACCAAAAGCCATTTGGTTGTGACTCACATATTTCACGTTAGAAACCAAAATAAATTGTGCCGAAACCCTAAAAGGAATCAGCTTTTGAAGTGTAGATAACTAGGTTTCCGACGTGAAAGAATGAAGAATGATTTACGTTATTGTGCTTTTGCTTATGTTTTTTTCCACAATCTTTGGAGTGGACAGTCTAATGCAGTAGAGAGAAATGGTTCCAATTCTGGTGCAGGTATATCCTACAACGGTGAGGAGCACAGGTTTTGGAATCGCGAGCTCGGTGGGAAGGATAGGAGGGATAGTGTGTCCTATAGTTGCAGTTGGGCTGATACACGGGTGCCATCAAACACTGGCCATTTGGCTCTTTGAGTTTGTCATCTTCGTATCCGGCGTTTGTGCTATCCTTTTTCCCTTTGAGACGAAGGGTCGTGGCCTAAACGACAAGTTACCCTCCACAAACGTCGAGAATGCAGTTGAGATCAAGTAATGTATTTCGGGATATACCACCAAACACATTCATATATCTCTTGTTATGTACATGTATCTTGTATAGTCTTTATTGGTAGCGGCTGCCCATTTAGTATTGTATAAACAGTCTTGAAGCCAATTTGCTACCTTCGTAATAAGGTGCTAAGACTCTTGTAACTTTAGATCTCCGGGATAAAACCATTCAAATGGTACTCTAGTCGTCCCGAAATCAACTTCACCATTGTTTTTCAGTCTCAAATGTTCATTTTTATAATTTTACTAATAATTATGGAGTATGATAGAATAATATTTAGGAATTTTGTGCTGACACTAGAGCTGGACATGGTGCCGGTTTTGAATTGGGACCGTTACCGATTGCCACTTCCAGACCTGTTGCCAAAATGGCTCCCCGAACGGCTAATTGAGCCGTTGAGGAGGGTGGGTGGGGAGGGGAGTGGAGATGGGGGTAGCCGGGTAGGGTAATTTTTTCCGAGGAATTTACTTAAATATCACTAAAACATAATGATTTTCTCTAAATAGCACCACATGTGTTTTTCTTCCCAATGTAGCACTTTTAGATCATTATGCATTAGTCATTATTCAAGTAAATATTTGCTATCACAGGACATTATGGACATTATTAAGTGCTTTTTAGGGAATAAAACAATTTAAGTGTTATTTAGGAAAATGACTTAAGTTTTAGTGCTATTTAGTGCAAATATTTCAATTTTTTCCCCTGTAAATATGAGTCATTCGGACCCTAAAATTCACAAAACCGCTTACCTCTCTCATCTCTACTCTCCCCTAAAATTCCGATTTTTCAATTCTCAAATATTCAATATTATTACTTATTTACAACAAGTATTATATATTTATATATTTAAATTCATACTCCCTCCGTCCCAATTTATAGTGTCTGTTTCGGTTTACAATGTTTGACTGAAACTATTTTCAAATCATTTTATATGACAAATGGTATAGAATTAGAAAATAAAAATTACATATTAAAAGGCTACATCAAAAGATCTAAAAAAACTAGTATTGACAATAGTATTTTATTTTATCAAATTGCTAACGAAAATAGGTAAAGAAAGTGAGTGAAGTTTGACCCTGTGAATAGTAAACATGCACAATAAATTGGAACAGAGGAAGTATCATTTATATATGTTATTATATTATTATTATTATTCATATTATAGTAATATAATATAATCTTATTATATTATTTATATAAAGTTGTATATTATTAAAAATGTCTCATAGAATGTCCGTTGGTATGGGAAATTTGAATCGAAAGTGATGGAGGATAGCTCTGAAGGACACGTCAGCCGGACCCTAGCAGCCACGTGGAAGCTCCCCGTTCGACCCATGAGCTCGGCTCGCCCTGTGAGCTCGGCACGCCTCATGGGCTCGGCTAGAGGCGGGACAGCGACCTACGGGACAGCGACTTCCGTGACAACGACCTACGTGATGGCGACCGGCGGATAGCGATTGGCCGCGTTGACTGTGCGAGAGCGATAGGATGAAAAGGACAACTCATGACAGAGATGACGTCCGCTAGGCGACGAGCCTCGATCAGAGGACTTTGACCATATGTAATGTATCTCCTATAAAAGGGGCGAGACCCCTCATTGTAACGGACCGAAGTTTAGAACGAATAAACTCCTACTTTGCATTCTCTCTCTCTAAAACTTTTATTATTCTTCATTCTCGGTGGTTTATAGCCATCAAATTGGTGCTTTCATTGAGAGCTGAGGAACATACTCGTAGGTTAACTCCTCAACGCGAGAATGGTGCAAACCAGGAGCAACGTTCCCACCACCAGCCACGTCGGCGGCGAGGAGGTCGCTCCGGGCAGCGGCAACGGCACGGGTGGCATCGCTTCGACTCCGGACGCAGTCCAGGCGCTGTTCGGGTTGGGGGTGACCACGGAGCAACTCCAGGCGGCCGTTGCGGCACTTTCCGCCATGGGCGGGAACGTACCCGGCGCCGGGGTTGGCAAGGCTCCGCTCGGTCACCACACCGAGCACGCTGCCACTTCCCAGCACAAGGTAAAGAAGACGCGGAGGAGCAGGAGGAGGCCCGGAAAGGGCCCGCTGATCGAGGAGGTGTTGGTGGAGGACGTCCCAGAAGGGGAGGACGATGAGTCCAGTGAGTGTAGAATCTCGGCCTTCAAACGCTTGGGAGGCGAGGATACCCGAGTGTCGGCATTCGACCGACTCAACCGCGGACCGGAAGGCCGTCTAGGTGATCTTCGCCGGCATATCTCTGAGGGTAGGCGGAGGAACGGTGAGGAATCAGCGACCTCGGATGCGCGCTCGGCGAGACCTGAGCGAACCGAAGGCCGAAGGGACGAGCGAACTCAGCGTCGCCAGAGCCCATCCAGAACCGAGAGGACTAAGGTCCCTGAACGGGGTATGACTGAGCTTGCGCGCGAGATTGCCGAGCTCAAACGCCGAGTAGAGACAAAGTCCCCCTACAGCCAGCCCATCTTGCGCACGGTAACCCCGTTTACACCGAGGGTGATGTTAGTCCCGCTGCCGACAAACTTTCGTCCGTGGCAGATCAAGGCTTACAGCGGGACGACGGACCCCCAGGATCATTTGTCAAAGTTCTACGCTTCAATGGAGGCGGCGGCAGCCCCAGACGAGGTCAAGTGCAGGTGCTTCCTCGCGACGCTAGAGGGGTCCGCGTGCGATTGGTTCAACCGGCTCCCAAAGGGAACCATTGACGATTGGGATACGCTGGCGGAGAAGTTCTTGACGCATTTCGCAGCAAACCGAAGGCAGAGGCTCCCTTACTCCCACCTGCTCAACATATGCATCCGCAAGGGAGAAAAGGTCCGCGACTTCATAGTCCGGTGGGAGAAGGAAGCCAGAGACGTGCATGGGGCGGATGACCAGGCGTTGGTTGCCATGTTCCAAGCAGCCCTCCCCCGCGGAGAGGTGAGGAAGGAGCTCCGCAAGAATCCTCCCCCCACGTACCAAGAGACCATGGCGCGCACAAAGTTCTTAGCCTCGGAGGAGTTTGATGACGCCCTGGAATCCGAGGCCGCGCCGGCTAAGCGAGCTTCAGTAGATTCGGGAGAGGCCGCGAAGAAGAGGAAGAAGAAGAAAGACTATACCGCGGGCCCGAGGACGCCCTCGGCCGGAGTATACTCTGTGGGCGCTCCCGTGGGGGCGGGTCGAGAGCTTGCCCTTTCCCCGCTCTCCCACGTAGAGGCTTACGCGGTGTCCAGCGGAACTAAGTATTGCGAGTACCATCGTAACAACACTCACAACACTAAGGAATGCTTCACTCTCCAGAAGGAAATGCAACGACTCATCGCCCGAGGGCCGCTTCCAAGAGACGACGCGGCTACCCCCTCCCGGGGCCCGCCGGAAGGAAGAACTTGGAGGAAGGCGACTGAGCCAATCGCAGTGGCGACGCAGGCAAGGAACCCCGAGAAGAGGCACATCGGGCGGGAGTGCGACGATCTGGATGAAGACGAAGCCCAAGGATATCCGGTGGGATTTATCTATGGGGGAAACATTGGCGGGGACTCCGCCGCTCAAAGGAAGAGGTGGAAGCACATGGCCTTTGTCGCCAAGGTCCATCATGCACCGGCGCCCAAGCTCGGAAGACGAAAGCAAATCCAGTTCACGGAGAAGGATCTTCCGAACACGCCGAGTCCCCACCGGGATGCCTTGGTCGTAAAGATAGAGATCAACGACGCCATAGTACACTGCACCTTGGTGGACACGGGAAGCTCAGTCAATATAATGTACGAGAAAACATTCCAAGACCTCGGCTTGAACCGCAAGGACTTGAGGCCTGTGCGCACTCCTCTCTCCGAATTCACGGGGGACTCCATCGAGGCCGAGGGAGTTATCGCCGTATCCGTGATAGTAGGGGATGGTGCGCACAAGGCGAAGCTGAAGATGGAGTTTATGGTTGTGAGCATCAACTGTGCGCACAACATGATCCTGGGGCGGCCCGGCCTTGAGGACTTGGAATGTGTGATCTCCCCGTACTACTTGTGCATGAAGTTCCCCACTCCGTCCGGCATCGGGGTGGCAAGGGGAGACCAAAAGTTGGCCCGGTCGTGCTACGTAAGAATCACGAAGAAGTTGCCGAGGGATGAGACAATGGTCGTACACGCACAAGAGGGAATGCGCAAACTGGAAGCTCGACCTTCGGCCGAGCCCGCCGAGGAAGTCGAGGAAGTGCCGCTCGACCCACAAGTGCCCGAGCGGAAGGTTAAGGTCGGGGCGACCCTGACGACGAGCCAGCGGATGCGCTTGGTGGAAGTGCTCGCCGCCTACCGCGTGATCTTCGCATGGGGACCTGGGGATATGCCGGGGGTGGACCCCAAGATCATATGTCACCGGTTGGCGGTCAACCCGGAATCTAGGCCGGTAAAGCAGAAGAAGCGTTTCCTCTCATCCGAGCGGAGGGATGTCACCAGTTGGCGGTCAACCCGGCGGAGTTTATTGCTACAAGGTGATGCCTTTTGGACTCAAGAACGCCGGGGCAACCTACGCTAGGATGGTGAGCAAGCTCTTCGCGCCCGTCCTCGGGAAGAGCATGGAAGCGTACGTCGACGACATGATTGTGAAAAGCAAGCAGGCAACCACCCATGCGGAAGACTTAGAAGGAGTTTTAAGATTATGGAGAAGTATAACCTTCGGCTGAACCCGAAGAAGTGCACGTTCGGAGTTCAAGGCGGTAAGTTCTTGGGACACATGGTGAGCAGGCGCGGTATTGAACCCAACCCCGAGAAGGTGCGCGCCATCCTTGACATGGAAGCTCCACGAAATGTCAAGGAGGTGCAGCGCTTGACCGGAAAGTTGGCTGCGCTCAGCCGCTTCCTTTCCAAGGTAGCGGATCGAGCCGCTCCATTCTTCCAAGCTGTGAAGAAGTCCCGAGGGTTCGTATGGACGGAAGACTGCCAGCAATCCTTTGAGTCTCTGAAATCTTATCTCCTCTCTCCGCCGATCCTCGCTAAACCCGAGCCCGGGGAAACCTTATATCTTTACTTGGGAGTGTCGCTCAATGCACTAAGTTCAGTCCTAGTCCGAGAAGAAGGTGGAGCTCAGCACCCGGTATATTACACGGCGAAGACACTGAGAGGTGCCGAGCTCAGGTACTCAGTAGCCGAAAAGACGGTCCTAGCAGTGGTTTCAACTGTGCAGCGGCTAACACCCTACTTCCAAGCTCACCCGGTTCAAGTGCTCTTCCAACAACCCATAGGTGCGCTGCTCAGGAGCCCGAACGCGCCCTCGCGCATGTCCAAATGGGCGGTGTTCCTTGGAGCTTTTCAGATCGAATTCAAGCCAAGGCCAGCGATCAAGGGCCAAGCGCTAGCTGACTTCGTGGTGGAGTGCACCGCTCGGGAGGAGCCGAGCCCCGAAGAGCCGGAAACCGACGACTGGTGGATAGTTTTTACCGACGGATCCTCCGCCGCCAAAAACTCGGGGGGTGGAGTGGTAGTCATCGCGCCCGAAGGCTTCAGAGCATATTACTCTATTCGATTCGGTTTCAAGGCATCAAATAATGAAGCGGAATATGAAGCGCTCTTGTGCGGGCTACGCCTAGCAGCCGGGATGAACGCAACAAAGCTAAGGGTAAAGTGTGATTCAAAGCTGGTGGTTGGCCACGTCTCGGGAGACTTCGAGGCGAAGGACGAAAGAATGAAGAAGTACAGAGACACCGCTCTAGAGTTACTTAAGAGTTTCACCGCGTATAGTGTGGAGCAGATCCCTCGGGCGGAGAATGCCGAGGCGGATATCTTGTCGAAGCTGAGCTCAGACACGCCCGAGCACATCAGGCGGATGGCGAACGTGGAGGAGTTGTCCGAGCCGAGCATCCATGCCTTCCCCGTGGCGATGATCTGTGCTCGGCCAAGAGATTGGATGGACGACATAGTTGCCTTCTTGAAGGATGGCGCCCTCCCGGACGATGCAATAAAGGCCAAGTTGGTCCGGACTAGGGCACCTGGGTACACTTTGGAGGGCGAAAAGCTATACAAGCGAGCATACAACGGTACGCTGCTCAGGTGCCTCCGACCAGCTGAAGCGGAGCAAGTCATGGAGGAGGTGCACGCGGGGATCTGCTCCGCCCACCAAGGAGCCTACGCGGTGTCAAGGAAGATAACCCTCCAAGGATATGTTTGGCCAACAATTGTTAAGGACTGCGCGGAGTTTGTGAGAAAGTGCAAAGTGTGTCAAGAGTTCCAGAAGGTACCAGGGAGGCCTTCGACAAACTATACCCCCATCAGCACAGCTATCCCGTTCGCGCGGTGGGGGGTGGACCTCGTGGGTGCGCTTCCTAGAGGTACCGGGAACGTGCGCTACGTCATTGTAGCCATTGACTACTTCACCAAGTGGGTGGAAGCGGCCCCATTGGCAAGCATCACCGGAGCTCAATGCCAGAAGTTTCTCGCAAAGCAAGTCATCTGCCGCTTCGGCGTTCCCGAGCACGTAATCACAGACAATGGAACACAATTCGAGTCCAAGCCCTTTAACGACTTCCTTGGGAGCTGGGGAATCAAGCACAGCTATGCGTCGGTCGGGTACCCACAAACGAACGGCCAGGTCGAGAATGCCAACCGAACGATAGTCGACGGGCTGAAGCGGAAGTTGGAGGCCTGCGGAGGGGAGTGGGCAGAGGAGTTGCCGTACATCCTATGGACCTACCGGACCACGCCTAGAAGGACGACCGGAGAAACCCCCTTCGCCTTATGCTACGGGTTCGAGGCGAGGGCCCCTGCAGAGATCTCCATCGCGACTCACCGGGAGGAGATCTTCGACCCCGAGCGTAACGATGAAGCCCTGGCAGCCGAGCTCCATCTCGTGCACGAGAGACGAGAAGCGGCCTTCATACGAGCGGAGAATTACCGAAGGAAGGTAAAGAGCTACCATGACGGGCGTGTGCGCGCACGGGGGTTCACCGAAGGAGAGTGGGTGCTGCGCAAGAGGTCCGTGAGCCGCCCCCTGGAAGGTGGGAAATTTGCCAAGAATTACGAAGGCCCCTACATCATCAAAGAAGTGGTAGGCCCCTCAACATTCCGCCTGCAGATGCCGAGTGGAGGGGATGTGCCAAGGACTTGGAATGCTGAGAACTTGGTTAAGTTTTATCAATGAATTTCGAATGTACACGGGCCCGAGAAAGGGAACCCGCAACACCATGATTGAATTCAATGAAGTGGGATTTTTTGCAATGGTCTAACATGCGTGTCCGGATGCTCTTTCCGGACGAAAGTCTAACCTTCGTGCTCGGCACTCCCACTCAGGAGAAGAGTCGAGAACAGGTCATGTCCGGATGCTCTTCCCGGATAAAGACCTAACCTGTGTGTTCGGCGCTATCCCTCAAGGGAAGAGCCGAACGCAGACCATGTCCGGATGCTCTTCCCGGACGAAGGTCTAACCTTCGTGCTCGGCATTCCCACTCAGGAGAAGAGCCGAGCACAGGTCATGTCCGGATGCTCTTCCCGGACAAAGGCCTAACCCGTGTGTTCGGTGCTACCCCTCAAGGGAAGAGCCGAACGCAGACCATGTCCGGATGCTCTTCCCGGACGGAGGTCTAACCTTCGTGCTCGGCACTCCCCCTCAGGGGAAGAGCCGAGCGCAGACCGTGTCCGGATGCTCTTCCCGGACGAAGGTCTAACCCTCGTGCTCGGCACTCCCCCCTCAGGGGAAGAGCCGAGTGCAGTCCTTTCTAATGGCGAAAAGCGAAAAAGACTTAATCAAATCCAAATTTTATTCATCCCGGAAAACGGGCAAATACATGGCACAAGCGCCTTACAACAATTAAACACCTTGCGATTAAAGTACGGGTAGACTTCAGTGCGTGCCACAATTCCACCCCCGCTTGCAAGTACAGGGTGGGGGGTAAGAAGGTGAAGGAGCCCGACTGGTGACGGAGTGCCCGGTGGACTCGTCATAGCTGGGCGAGCCTGGGTCTTCGGGGAAGCACCGGCTCGGATGGTGGGATGCCACAGAGCTCTCGCTCGGAACCGCTGCGGGAGGAGCTGGAGGGCGGCGGCCTCGGCCACCGCGGCCGGCAGGAACGGGAGGGGCGACGACCTCACGACGGATCGGCGGAACTGGAGGAGATGGGGTCTTCTCGTCCTCCTCCGACGAATAGTAGATGAACCCCGGGATCTTGGCAGAAGGATCGTGGGGTACCGACTCGGATTCAGGGTCCGAGTCCCCAGAGTCCC
Source organism: Cuscuta australis (assembly GCA_003260385.1). Lineage (NCBI taxonomy): Eukaryota > Viridiplantae > Streptophyta > Magnoliopsida > Solanales > Convolvulaceae > Cuscuta > Cuscuta australis. The sequence goes on along the minus strand of NQVE01000162.1, from coordinate 660,345 downwards.
GCAGAGAGCGCGGCGGTGTCGAGCTCGGCCCTGACTTGGTCGGAACAGCAGAAGAGCCCCCGAGGGAGTAGCTGCCGAAAGAGAGCGTCTCTCCTCGCATCTCACTGGAATCGGGAGGAGTGGGTGCCGAGCGCGGCATGGCAAGATTTGCAGAAATCCAAGGGTGAGTGCAAACAAATTATGGGGACCCCCCCCCCCCTTATATAGGCATCTTGCCCAGGGGGGACGATACACGTGGCAGCGTGGGGACGGTCAAACTGACGGCAGGTCAAAAGGTCCCAAGACCCAAGGTTGTCTCGAATAACGAGGGGACAGAAAAGGGACCATGTCCCAAGGTGACCTCTCTTCGGCGTGGCCGAGCTCAGGTCGGACGGGAATGGGCGAGCACACCAGTTAAAAGAAACGACGAAGGCATAAAATTAAAGGCAAAAGAGAAGGTCATAGCACATCCATACAAAGCATCAAGTCATAGCATATCCGAATTCAAAAAAAAAACAACGAAGTTTTGAGCACCATTACATCAAATACAACAAAGCTCCAAGTCATATCACTCGGCATTCGGCTGCTCGCCGGCTGGGTTCCCGCCATTCGTGTAGTAGATGGAGGTGTTGAGCTCATCAGGATGGTCGCATGGTTCGGGGAAGTCCTCCCCGGTGAGGAACCTGTCCGTAAGGACCTGCTGCGCTCGGAACAAACCGAGGTTGTACCACGACGTCCCTTCGGAGCGAGCGAATGCCTTCCCCTCAGGAGTCTGCCCCCATGCCTTGAGCAGATCGTTCATGCGAGCGAAGGTTTCCTCCTGAAACGCATCCGATGCTAGGAACTCGGCGACAGCCTGATCGCGAGCCTCCTGGCGCGCCTTGCGAGCAGCATCCTCCGCGAGCTGCTGGGCCCGCTCCTCGTCCTGGCGAGCTTGCTCCTTGGCTGCCTTTAGCGCCTCGTTGAGGTCAGCTATTTCAACATAAGCCTTGCTCCGGTCGGCCTCGCTAGTGCGCAGCCGCTGGCTCATGTCGACCATACGCATCATCGCCTGCAGATAGACAAGGGGTGAGCGCCGTAGAAGAGTTGCATTTATAAAGTATGGCTAGGGAAACTTACTGAGCCCATCTCGTGAAACATATCCGAGGCCAGAGTTTCCCGGTCGACGTCCTGGATTTTGGCGCGATCGGTGAGAGGAGTCAAGCTACGCAGAAAGGTCTCCGGGTCGTAGTCCCGATCCAGAAAGGAGACCCCTGCAGGGAAGGCCGCCTTGACATATTTCGGGTGGCCGAAATCCTTCATCATCGGGGATTCGGACCCCTGGGGAGTATCATTGGCCGAGGTCGTCTCCTTTCTCTTCTTCTTCTGGGCCGCCTCGGGGGTTGGCTTCACGGGGGGAGTCGGAGGACGACCAACCACGGTAGGAGCCCGGGAGTTGCCGCTAGGGGCATCCGGGAACATGAGCTTCAGTCGCTCGGCGCTGGAGAGCATGATTTCACCTGCACAAACCAAAAAAGACAAGCGATGAGGCGAGGACTTAGCCGCAAAAGAACGACGCGGGGGAATCCGAGGTAGTCGCGACCCACGGATGGCCGAGGAGGAGAGATTGCACTGACCTGAGGGGCCTTCTTCGATGCTCCGCTGAGTATCATCCGGGGATAGGAAGACGAAGCCGAGTGCCGCTAAAGCATCGTTCGTTACTATCGAACCGACTTCGAAGGGCCCCCCTCGGCAGAGCGTCTCTACGTCCTCAAGCATCTTGTCCGAGGTGACGCACGCGGAGCGACGGAGAAAGGAGCTGAGGGGTTCTTTACGAAAAGGGGAGCCCGAGGAAAGAGAAACGAAGACGAATTTCCCCTTCCAACTCTTGGCAGAGTCCTTTCTCGTCTTGAAGAGCTACTCCTGTCTTTGGAATATTGAGGCATACGAGCCCGAGTCGGAGTTCGCCCGGCCAGACGACTTCGCCAACCGGAAGAGAAGCAATAAACGGGCCAGGTCGGGGCGAACCCCGGTCCCTTGGCAACGAATGAGAAATCCCGCCAAATAGCGGTGGGATTTGGGCACGCCTTGGCAAGGGAGAAAATCAAAATGGAGGAAAAAATCTATGACTAACTGATGGAGGGGGAAGCGGAACCCGTACTCAAGGGACTTGAGGTGGATGGCGAAGCAACCCGGAGGAGCATCAAAGACTGACTGTTCGGAAGTGGGACGACGCACGGTAACACCTAGCGCCGAGGCTAGGCGCTTCGCCTTGCGGTACTCCTCCCGAGTAAGGGTGCACCTTTGCGCTCGGATCCCCGAGTCCTCGAGAGTGGTCCGCCTCTGGTTACGAGGCTCGGACTGGAGAGGGACCTCGACCGCCTCGGCTATCTCCTCGACGGAGGGCGAGCAGGAGTCGCTCTCCTGCGCGGGGCCGGCGACAGAGCCCTCAGCAGCGCGCTCGGACTCGGACTGGCGAAAGATGGAGGATTGGGAAGACATGGAAGAACAAGGACGGGGAAGACCAACCTAGTACGGAGCCGGGAGGTGGACGAGAACGACGGTGAGAAGGCTAGCGACGGCAAAAGAAATCCCCTACTTTCTCTCTCTAAAGTGGGGAATGAAAGGGGTGGGGTTGATATTTATAGAGGAAGGGTTGAATGGGTGCAACGATGGGCCGCCACTTGGCCTAGGGAGGCGAAAAGGCGCGCCCCTTCATGATGGCGGAAGCCCAAACGGCACCAGTGGCCTGCCAACCTCTTCCACGTGGGCCCCCGCGCCGCTTTCCTACAGTACCTACACTCTCTCGTGTCTCATCGCCAATTGCAACGAAACCCGGAGAGTGGGGGGCTTGTGATGGAGGATAGCTCCGAAGGACACGTCAGCCGGACCCTAGCAGCCACGTGGAAGCTCCCCGTTCGACCCATGAGCTCGGCTCGCCCTGTGAGCTCGGCACGCCTCATGGGCTTGGCTAGAGGCGGGACAGCGACCTACGGGACAGCGACCTCCGTGACAACGACCTACGTGATGGCGACCGGCGGATAGCGATTGGCCGCGTTGACTGTGCGAGAGCGATAGGATGAAAAGGACAACTCATGACAGAGATGACGTCCGCTAGGCGATGAGCCTCGATCAGAGGACTTTGACCATATGTAATGTATCTCCTATAAAAGGGGCAAGACCCCTCATTGTAACGGACCGAAGTTTAGAACGAATAAACTCCTACTTTGCATTCTCTCTCTCTAAAACTTTTATTATTCTTCATTCTCGGTGGTTTATAGTCATCAGAAAGAAATTAAAGAAACGTTATTTCACCACTACGTCCGACGGTTCAAGCCCCAAGTCTTCCAATCGAGGCATTTCGTCTCCGGCGTTCCTGAAGAGTATTTTAACGATGTCATGAATGACCAAGAGTTTTTCGAGTATTTAGAGTCGTAGCCACGTCGTGACACGAATCTCATGAGTTCAATCGACGAGGAGGACGAGGAGTCAGAGACCTCCGCGAGAACGGGGAGGTAAAAAACTTGAGTTTGATTTATTTAGATATCATTTTAAAAAAGAAAAGAAAAACGACGTCTGGTGGGCAACTTGCCTTCACTATAAGAAAGACATAAATAACAAGCACCTAAAATCATGACACCCCGTGGAGTATGCTAAGAAGAAGGGTAGGACGAAAGAAACAAAGATTTCTAATAATGATAAGAATAACCTCTTTGCCTATAGAATAAGCTAAATAAATGAAAAATTGTGATTGCAATAATTAACTCTTTTTGTTATCATGAATTATTAATGAAAAAATATCTCAATCATGCAAATTATATAGTACAATCGGATATACCGATATCATGACAAACTTGTAATTAAAAATGTTTTAAAATGAACATTATGTTATTTTCAAAATAAACACTATGTTATTTCAGAAGGAACATATTACACTGAGCAGGCTTGAAATGAACATTACATTACTTCAAAATAAATATTACATTACTTCAAAATAAATATTATATTAATTCAAAATAAATATTAACTAAACGTATCTAGCTCTAGCCTCTAGGTATACCCGAATGTAAAATATAGATTCTCTGTTAATCATTTATCCCATAAAAAAATAAGAGGAAGTGGATATACCCACTTTTCAACATTTGTTCTCCGACCACTTCTATCATTTGTTCCCCCCACCAATGAGGAGGAATGAACAAAAATGTAAGCCGAAAGCTAAAATCAACTGTTCTACCAAACAAAAGAGATCCCAAAAAATCTGTACTTCAAATGATTTAAGCTGACTCCGATCCTCCGGAACGATTCCCTCGGAAGAAGAAGAAGGCAAGCAAGCAACAGCATCACATTTCTTCCTCTTTACTGGGAATCCGTCTGATCTTTACCAGGTTCGTTCATCCCTTTTTTCCTGCTGATTTTTATTCTTGTAATATGTACTATATATATACGGATTACGGACTATACATTTATATAAATTCGTGTTCCTCTTTTTTTTTTTCCTTTTCTGTTTCGTTCATCTGCATGACGAATTTGAATTTATATGAATACTCGATGATGCCCTTGGGCGTTTTAATCTGTCCCAATAATCCCAAATTGAGTTGTTTGGTAATTTAGCATTTTGAATAGGTGATTTTCTGAGCAAAATGCTAATTTGAAATTGGTAATAGGACTGGCGTTTTGAGAAACACAATTTTGATATTAGCATTTTATTTTTAGCATTCTGCTAAGTTATCAGACATGTTTCCATCATCTCCCATGTAGCAATAAATTCACTGTTTTTTGGCTTTGGGTGTAATGGAATAAAGCAAAGTGGATTTCAACGCTGAGCCAGGGGTCTCTTTGGAAATAGCCTCTCTACTTTCGAGTAGGGGTAAGGTCCGCGTACACACACCCTCCCCAGACTCTACTTTTATGGGATTTAACTGGGTTATTGTTGTTGTTGCTTAGTTATCAGACATACTTATAAAAAATTTCTAACCACTAACTGCTAGTCAAACTGCCACCGAGGCCCTTTATTTGTTGGTCATTTTTTATCTGCTTGTAAGTTTCTTTAGATAATAAAGACTAACCATGGTCATACAATTCTGTACTGCAGATGGATGGTGAGAGGAATGGGTATACAGTGGAGGAAGCACTTGTCACAATGGGATTTGGGAAATTCCAAGTTCTTGTGCTAATCTATGCCGGGATGGGTTGGATATCTGAAGCCATGGAAATGATGCTTCTCTCTTTTGTGGGACCCGCTGTTCGCTCTTCTTGGAATCTTACTCCTCATCAAGAAACCTTGCTAACCAGTATGGTTTTTGTTGGAATGTTGGCCGGAGCCTACACTTGGGGTATTGTTTCCGACAACTACGGAAGGAGGTAACTCTTTGGTCACAACTTCTCTTTCTGTCTATCCCTTTTACTTGCACGCGTGCATGATGGTTGCTCATTTTATCAAAACCAAGTTCGAAGTCCACGTGCTCTATTTTTAGGCATTCTTTGAGCTTAATACACCGTAATATGTTCTATTTTTACAGAGATAAGTCTGCGTACATCTTGACACCCAGAGCCCAATTGAGTTGGGATTATACTGGGTCGTTGTTGTTAGTGTTTAAGTTGCATCCTACACTATAAGAGTAGGAGTCAAGTGTCTTATATATTTGTTTGTATTTTTATATCAATCTAATGAAAGATTGATTTCGTCGACCACACTGTGTGGGAAAAAGCTTAGTTTGCTTTCAGTTTGTGAACCCAACTTTATTAATGTTTTTCTTAAGGCCTTTTCTGCCACTACCCAATGTTGTGTACTAGCGAGAAATGAAAGTTCTGAATGAATGGCTGAAACTGTGTCTTATGATGCCCCCACATTTTCCTCCTCCTATATGTCTCTTCTTCTCTTTTATTTATCAGGAATGGGTTTTTCGTGACAGCAATGATCACTGCTCTGGCTGGCTTAGCAAGTTCTTTTTCGCCAAACATAACAGTATTGATCATCATGCGGTGTCTGGTTGGGGTTGGCTTGGGTGGGGGCCCTGTCCTTTCATCTTGGTTCTTGGAGTTCATTCCTGCTCCAAATAGAGGCACTTGGATGGTTGTTTTCTCAGCTTTCTGGACCGTTGGCACCATTTTTGAGTCTTCAGTAGCATGGGTATGCTATTTCAGGATTCTCTCAGGGAGTGTTTGCTAGGAAGGAATTTCTTGAAAATAAATATCCTTGTAAAAAAAATTCCAAAGAAAATAAATGTATATGATGTTTTTTACTTTATATTTGGTAAAGTAGATTTGAAGAGGGTTTGATAAATTATCTCATCTTTTCTTTTTTTAACAACAATAACAAACCCAGTAAAGTCTCACAATAGTAAGATCTGGGGTAGGCGTGTGTATGCAAACCTTACCCCCACTTGGAAGTAGAGTCGGCTTTTCTTTTAAAGGAAAAAATACATGTGGTTGATGTCGCCTCACCCTTAATTGATGCTTTTAGAACAATGGTTATATTAGCTCTCATCAAAATCAAAATGCGTCGCTTCCAAAACCCCATTGAAAGTAGAAGATACTTTGTTTTGGTAGCTGAATCCTTATATATTTAGAGAGTTCTGTTTATTGTTGCAGATAGTCATGCCAAGACTGGGTTGGAGATGGCTACTTGCACTCTCCTCCATACCATCCTCCTTGCTTCTTTTGTTCTACAGCTTCACTATAGAGTCTCCGAGGTATTTGTGCACAAAGGGGAGACAAGCAGAAGCCTTACGTATTCTTGAAAAAATAGCAAGAATAAACAAAGCAACACTCCCGCCAGGAGTTCTTCTCTCTGACAGACAAGTCACTTCGACAGAAGACAAACATTTGCTATCACGTAATGGAGATGAAAGTGTGAAGTCTAAACTGGTGGAGTGCACTACAGGATGGTTTTCTTCACTGATCATGCTTCTTTCACCAAACTTAGCCAGATCAACTCTTCTCTTGTGGGTAGTTTTCTTTGGCAATGCATTCTCATACTACGGCCTTGTTCTCCTGACCACCCAACTGAACACTGGTCAACATAAATGCTCCCCTTCGGAGTTTAAGTCCAAGAATTCTGAGGCTATTGACTACCGAGACGTTTTCATCACTAGTTTTGCAGGTATGATATGTATGGTAACATTTACTGTTCCTATCGGCTCACTTGAAGAGCAAAATTATCCTAAGTTCATCATAATGAAGCCCACTTGTTTTCCTTTGGTTTACTACTTGAAGAGATCCCGGGGCTTATCCTATCTGCTGTAATGATCGACAGAGTCGGCCGTAAACGATCCATGTCATTTCTGTTCTTTGTGTGCTGCATTTTCATCCTCCCTCTCATACACCCTCAGTCCAAAGGTCTAACAACAGCACTTCTGTTTGGAGCTCGAACATGCATCACCGCAACCTTCACCATTGTGTATATATATGCTCCAGAGGTATGTGAGAATCCTTTTGGGAAAAGCAGATATTTGGTCCAATGCACTGAACCGTCTAATATTAAATTTGTGTTATAAATCACGATAGATGATCTTATGAGCTGTTAAAAGGATTTTAGAGTATCACATTTTATTGCTTTTAAGAACCTCATCAAATATTTTCGTTAGTACATTACATAAAAAACTATTTGTTTGGGAGTCCCGTATTCCATGTTAGAAACACGAATAAATTGTGCCAAAACCCTAAAACGAATCAACTTTTGAAGTTAGATGATAAGGGTTCTGTTGGTGTAGTTTTTGCTGTTGCGTTGTTACCTTGTCTGTAGAGAACTAGGATTCTAATGATGAAAAAATGAAATATGATACATTGTTGTGTTTTTTAGGTGGATTACCTATAGGACGACCAAATGACGCCATGTATAAAAAAAGACTGAAATAAAAGTGAGGGACTCAATAGGGCAATAAGAAGGCGCTTGGAATTGGTTTTGCTTATCTTTTTTTACCACAAATTTTGCAGTGGACAGTCTAGTGTAGTAGAGAGAAACATTAACCTTCTTAAATGAGAGACATTTGTCTTAAAAAAAACACATAATAGACATGGTTCCAATCCTGGTGCAGGTATATCCAACATCAGTTAGGACCACAGGTTTTGGAATCGCGAGCTCGGTGGCAAGGATAGGAGGGATAGTGTGTCCTATAGCCGCAGTTGGGCTGATACACGGGTGCCATCAGGAGCTGGCCATTTGGCTCTTTGAGTTTATCATCTTCATATCCGGCGTTTGTGTTATCTTTTTCCCCTTTGAGACGAAGGGTCGTGCGCTCAATGACAAGTTACCTGCCACAAACGTCGAGAATGCCATTGAGATCAAATAATGGATGAATTGGTAGATATATACATCTCTGGTTTTACAAGTATCTTTGTATAGTCATTTTTGGCAGTGGCTGCCCATATAGTATTCAGTATTGTAACTCCATTTTTGGAGTGTGTTTAATTAAGAGGGATTGTCAATCTCCACATGTGGGACTTTATTGGGTTGTTCTTGTTGTTTTGCAATAATAGTTCTTCTATTTTGGGATTTGTTTTGAACCCAACTCTATGTATTATAGAGTACATTACAGCATATTCTTAGCAAAAATTTCTTATGGAATAAGGTTACATTGTGTTTTGTTCAACTTTTTTTGTTTATTACTTATTCTTATTGAGATCAAATTATATGGTATCAAACCAGATTCATTCAATTCAGACCAGATCCATTCAGATTAGATCATAAAAATATTGAAAATAATGATATTATTTGTCTATATTTAAATAATTGTTATTATACAATTAAATTATGTTACATTATTCACATATTTAATTAATGGAAAAATTCAAACTCATACTCCCAATTGTTGATTTTACACGAATGCTCCGAAATGACCAAATTAACGCCGATACTCTGAAGTTTTATTTTGAATCATCTAAACACACCAGAAGTTAAGAGAATTAGAACTCCACAAGATTTCATACCTAGCTTTTTATTTTGTAAAGGAAAAAATCACATAAATACTCCACCCAATCTGGAGTGTATATGCTACATCCGGATTTACCTAGAGATAAGTACGTCCATGTAGTACTCATTCCAGAGTAAAGTAGTACTCATTCTCGTGCAAACATAATGTTTCATTTGAAAAACGTGGTACTCATCCTGAAATAACACAATACTCATTCAGAAATAACAACGTACTCATTTTCACAAATTTGTTTAATATTCATTTACGAATAACATAATATTCATTCTAAAGCCTCGTAGTACTCATTTTCATATAACCTAGTACTCAATCTTAAACAACTTACTATTCATATGTAGTTGAAATCTGGTAAGTGGAAAAGATCTTTAGGAAGCCGAAGACCATAGCAACTGGAAGACCAGATCTTCGCAGATCAAGCAGCGTTCAGATAGCTAATCAGACTTCATCGTCCAATTGCGGATCGGAATTCCAAACAACCTCCATAATCGCCGATTGGACCTTTATCTGCAAATCGCTGATCGAGAATCCAACCAGTCCCATCGCACAACCTCCATGGCCGATCGATTCGTCCGTTCTTCTTGCCGCAGTTCCTCTGTTCGCCCTAATTAATTGCCGGCTGTACGGTTCTTCCTGTACAGCCAGCTGTATGGCATAATTTGCGCCCAATCTGCGATGTTAATATTTTAAAATTGAATAATTGACACCTGCAATTTTGTAGTGGGCATATGTGCAAGTCTCAACACACTTTAGAGTGTTCTATTGTATGTGGTTTATGATGTTTGATTACAATTATTTTCAACTCAATATTTTTTTTACAAATTGGTGTTAAATAAAAAAATAGACTTTTCTTATGTATATTAAACTACATAAAACAAAACAAAGAGTTACATATCATGAGTCTTCTATGGAACATCTTTTTAAATTAACGCTAGCGTTTTAAATATTTTTTAATGGTGCAAATTAACTTTGAAAATACTAAAGTTAAATATTTCCTTAAATCACCTTTTTCAAATACCAAACTATTGCCAAATAGATTTATTATTTTATCAAATAATCAATTTAAATAAAGTATAAAATAGGGAAAATTATCTTAAGTAAGCCCATCTTTTTGCGCTTTTCCAAAAATAATGTCACTTTTCACTGTCATGATAAATAATTTCACCTTTTTGCATGCGTACGAGTTTTGGCTTGCCGTTTGGAAGCTAACAGCCACTTAACTACTTAACTGATCTTTTAGAAAATGTCTGTTTTTTTCAAATAAATGAAAGATGTGATTATTTTAGGAAAATTCTCTTTTTTCGATTTTTAGTTTTAAATTCTAAATTTATGTTTATAAAAATATAGCAGTACACTCATGTTAGAGATTTGTTTCACCTTTTTTTAAAAAATATAATATTGGATTACCGAAAAATGAATCAAAGTATCGCTTGAAAAAGAAATTGCAATACAAAAAAGTTATAGTGAGTTATAAAAATAATTAGTGCCGTTTTGGATTAAAAAGTATTATCCCATTATAGTGAATTATAAAGAACAATTCACAAGTTTCGTAGTACCATGTTGGAAAAAATAATACGAGTAATAATTGATTATCGACAAATATTTCAGAGTATTGCTCATAAAAAAATTACAATGCAAAAAAATATAATGAGTTATAAAAGTAATAGTTTCCATGTCGGAGAAACATTTAGGGCCCGTCTGATATACAGAATTGATGAAATTGGAATTGAATTAGAATTAAAATTCCATGAGATTCAATTCCATAAAATGGAATTCACCATTCCAATTCATTTTTTGCACTACCAATTCCAAATCTACATAATTTTTGTACTACCAAACATTAGAATTTGAATTGATGTTCTCAATTTCAATTCCATAGTTTGAATTCCATGTACCAAACGGGGCCTTATTGTGCCATTTTCATGACTTGTAATGTTATTTTTCAAATAACATTTTCACTTAATTATTTATAAAAAATCACAAGTTTTGTTGTGTCTTTTTTTTAAATTATAATAATAGTATAATACTGAGTATAAAACAACAATTGGAAGTGCCTCGAGAAAAAAGTACAACTTGGGAAAATCTTTTATCCTTTATATATATAAAGAAGACTCCGAGCTATAAGAACGTGACATTTGGTAGAGCTAAGACGCAACATGTGGCAGAGCTGATGTGTCAACCTTTTAGACAAGGGATTTTCTCCCATGCCTCTTTATTTGAGAGGGCATAGATGTCCTTCCACTATTATTTTGACATGTGTACAAATAGTTAATGCCTAATTAATACTCTGTAATAATCTCACTTCCTTCAAATAAAAGTACACTCATCTTTTACAATTCTCGGTATAATTTTTCTTAAATTAATATTTTTCATTCCATTTTTCCTAAGTTGAGTTTTACTTCTATATACTTTTTATAATATGTTTTCTTTATTTCTTTGATCAAGTATCAAACAAATAATGTAATTTCTAAATTTTTTTGTAAGTTTAATTTCATACTCTTTTATTGATTTATGAAATATTTTTTTAACTTAATTTTTAAAAACGAACAATACAAGTTCATCTGTTCTTTTTTCTTGATCAATATAGATTTAAGATATTTGACTAAAATTAATTATAATTCTATTTATTAAAAAATGACATAAACAACAACTACCCATTTGAATCCAACAAGAGCCGGTCTGGGGAGAATATGTGTATCAGACCTTAGCTTACCGCTACTTGAAAATAGAGAGGTGGTTTCCAAAGAGACCCCGACTTAGCATCGAAAGGTGCATTGATTGACTAACTCTTATTTTATTAATTAAATAAACACAAAAAATTTAGAGATCTATCTTACTTTATTCATTCACTGGTCATTGTTCAAGTAAATGCTCACTGCCACTAGACATCGTTCAAACTAAATGTCCACCATCACTGGACATTGTTTCTGTCACTGAACATTATTCAAGTACTATTTAGAGAATAAAAAAGTTTAAGTACTACATTGGAAAATGACATATGTTTTAGTATTATTTAGTGCATATTTCACTTGATAAATTAATATAGTCATGTCATTTCTAATTTTCTAGATTTTTTTCATGTAGTTTTTAAATAAATATTTTATTAATTCCATACCATTTTTCATATAAAATAATTAAAAAATAACTTTAGACAAATATCGTAACGCGCAATGAAAATTTTATTTATGGACGCAGAGAATAGTTAATTATTAGCTCCATCGAAGATGATTGAAATTGATAAAATATATATGCGTGGTGGAAATTGATAAATACAAAATTAATTATCTATGCATAATTATATAAAAAATTGATATAATAACATTATAGTAATAAAGTAATTCTGGTTTAAACTATAATTTATAATCAAATTCATGATAAAAATGATAAATAAAAAAGATAAAAATTTCACCCCATAAATAATAAATAAGTAAAGTAAAATAAGGATAGAAATTTTTATTATTCATATGCTAATATAAATATTTAAATAACAGAAATCTATTTTATACTAGTATTGTATTTAACTTGATTGCCATAATTTAGATTTCAGACTCTTGAGTCTAGATTCAAGACTTTAATCAAGGTTAAAGTGTAAAAATATATTCATGTACTGATTCATGTGTTTCAATAAAAAATAAATAAAAAATTCAGAAAAGTAAAGGAGTATAAATTCAAATTATTACCTTTTTAACAAAAAACATAACTAAGTTTAAGAAAAAAAATAGAATGCGGGAAGGACGAAGGATATTATAGAATATACTCCCTAATTGATAAAATTAATGCTCATAAACTTAAGTATAAAATAATCCACATGTCAAAATAATAGTGGAAGGGCATCCATGCCCTCTCAAATAAAGAGGCATGGGAGAAAATCCTTTTAGACAATTATGCATAGTTTTGAAAACCGGACCGGACCGGCTGGTTCGGACCGCGACCGGTGGTCTAGTCCTATGGACCGCATTTAGCTTCAAATCGATTCAAACCGGTGTGTACCGGCCGGTCGAACCAGTCAGACCAGTTTTTTTTTCTTTGCAATTTTTTTCCAAAAGCATACCACCATGGGAGTTTGAACCTAAGATCTCTTAGTCATTTAGTTGAAATCCTAACCATCCAAGTTAAGGTGCTTTTGTTCAATTCTACCTAACCATCCAAGCTAAGGTGCATTTAGCTTCAAATCGGTTCAAACCAGTGTGAACCGGCCGGTCAAACCAGTCAGACCAATTTTTTTTGTTTGCAATTTTTTTCCAATAGCATACCAACATGGGGGTTTGAACCCAAGATCTCTTAGTCATTTAGTTGAGTTCCTAACCATCCAAGCTAAGGTGCTTTTTGTTCAATTCTACTTAACCTTTATTTTATAATATTTCATAATTAAAAAAAGATTGTATAAAAATTTCTTTTTAGTTATAAAAAATATATCCTTTAATATAATATTTCAAACTTGGATCACCAGAACTTCACATGTGGAATGCCTACGTGGAGTTTTTTTGACACGTCAATGATGATTGTATGCATTAATTAAATCTAAAATCATTCATAAAAAAGTCTTTATATATGGTAAGTTTTGAATAATCATTCGCCATTTTAAGAAAATAATTTATGATAACTTTTATAGCTTGATATTTATATATTTGATAAATTTACACTAATATATTTGATATTACAAAAAAATTACTTTCTTTAAATTCATTTAAATTATATTTCATTTATTTGACTATTTTAATCTGTTTTTACTTCTTTAATATGCTCACTATTATTGTCACATATCATATTCGAAATTATTTGTGTGACCCATATCCGTTCTAATTTTTTATTTTCTAAAGATTAAATGACTTGACACAAGAAACAAATACGGAGTCCATGTCATGTTTTAATTATTTATTGACCATTTTTAGCAAATAGTTTTGTAACCTTTAGAAGTTGATATTTAAATATTTGATTAGTTTAAATCAGTATATTTGATATCACAAAAATATTATGGACTTTTGAATTTAATAAAAATTAATTAAATTAATGGAATAAAAATATAATTTTTCAATAAAAATTAAGTAAATTATTCATAACAAAAGACATTAACAGTGATATAGAAGTTTTTCAAGTAAAATATGATTTTTTTTAAATTATTAATTTAAAATTTTTATGAGAATTTATATAGCTAAAATATGGTTGCAATTCAACAAAAAATGTGTACGTAACTGAATTGATCTTAGCTTAACAAAATTTTGACTAAACTAATATAACTAAAAGTAAGTTACACAAAAAGAAATTGAGTAAATTTTCAAAATGGTTCTTTCTAATAAGAAATTTTTTCAAATCAATTCTCAATAAGTAATAATTACCTACGTAGTCTTTTCTAATTTAATATTTTCCAAAATGGTCTTTTCTTATCACATGAGTGGTTTTGATTCTAAAAGGAGTTATATAGATTTGGATTCATTTTATTTTCCTATATCAACATTTGTTTAGATTCTTCAAATTCATAGATTATTTTAACATCAATAATCGATTATAAATAGACTGAGATAATTAAAATTATAAAACACAAAAAAACATGACTTCAAACAACAATGTTTGAAAACACATTGATAAAATATATTAAATTAGTAAAAAAATATAATAATATAATTTTCCAAAAAAAAATATATTCACATTTGATACGTTTCGCAAAAAAAATATCTTCTTTAAAATTAAAAAAAATCACATTTATTTTACAACTGAACTTTATTGGAATTGTTAAACGATTTTATTTTAAAAAAAGTAAAAGATGACTTACAATTGCAATTTTTTACATAAAAAATTATAGCTTAATTCAGATTGTATGACTTAAGTATCCTTCATATATAAAAATCAGATTTAAATATCTAGAAACACTACTACATACTGTTTATTTAACAGCTCATTTTACACACCGGATAAATAAGAACCGCTCTCTTTTATTTTGAAGGGGAAAGGCGCGCTTACAAAATTTTGGGTGCGTGCAATAGAATTTTAATTTTATTCTTAAAGTGCAGATAAAAAGAAGTGCGCTGTTGTTGGCCACGGCTTAAATTCCAATAATCGGAAGGAAGCCCTGAAATTCACCCGTCCAACACTTGTATATACTCCGCTGAAACTAATCTTTCCTCTCCCCTCTCAATCTAGGCCATCATCTTCAGTTCTAATCTCCCGCAGACATACGCCTCAATCCTTGGGAGACCATCACCATGTTGTATATATTGTTTATGTGGGATTTTTTGAAACTTAATATGCCACATAATTTTTGACATGGAAAACAATAAAGTAATATGATAATATTCTTTCCTAATTTATATTTTTTTCTTCATTTATAACAAAATTTCAAAATACTACCTCCGTCCCACTGTCTTTGTCCACTTTTGACTTTTGGAACTGTTCATCTAAGCACTTTGACTCACCAAATTCTCTCAATGTGTAAGCCTAAATATAGTCATGTGTGATCTTGTTTGATTTGTCTTAACATATAGACTATTAATATATAATTTCTATAATTTTTTAATATACAAATTACAAGATAAAATGGATTAAAGAAGTGCATTGAATGGTGTGCCAAAAGGTAAGTGGACAAAGACAGTGGGACGGAGGAAGTAACAAATAAGATACTCTCTTCACCTCTTAATAAATTTCATATTTGTTTATGATATGTTTAAATGAAGTTAGCTTTGATTTTATTATTTGAATATTGATTTAAAATTTCAACATGAAAATATTTTAAACACTATAATAAAATTCAACTCGCTCTGTCTCAAAATACATTACCTCTTTATTATTGCAGCGTCTCGATAACTTTTGTTCGTTTGCATGTTTTCAATGATCATTTGATAAAATAAAACATTTTTGTCACCTCTCACCTCTTATTTTATATAACTTTTGATATAGTTTTTAAATATGTAAATTTTTATTATTTTATATACCAATTTATAAATAATATCATTTAAAAATTCACGAGATTTTCTGCGTTGTTCGAATAGGAAATATACTTTGGATCAGAGGAAGTATAAAATAAGGGATTATTGAACTATAAAAGTGTTAAATAGAGAAAACAATACTCCGTACTATATATAATTTGATCATTTGATCGAGTATATTAAGTTTATGGTATGATTTAACTACTAGATAATTTAGGATTTATAATTCTGAAATGACTTATAATTTAATTTTAAAAATACATTATTTTTAACTATTTATCATTATATGATAATTTTAATTATATTATAGAATACAATTGAGAAATAAATGTGTCACTGCGACTTCTTATGTTTACACAAGCATTCCTTACTATTTCACCATCATTGACAAATTTTAAATATGGAATAGAGATCTTCTTTTTTTGTAGATTATTCTTTCTTAATATTATATTTTTTTCACTTCATTTATAAGATAAATTGAATGATAGAGGACTCACTTCATTCTTACATCTTCATTTGCATAATTGTACATAGAAACAATATACGATGGTGTTCTATGAGACGGAGAGAGATGACACAGATGTATGCAAAAAAGATTGTGACAATGAAGATCTAAGTGTAAAGAAAATCAATAAAGTAATAAAAAGTGCGGAGAAGATCCAAGGTGCAAAAACGAATAAGATCAAAACTTGGATACAAGCACATCAAAGAGAAATATAATTTCCAATTTGCAACTATTTATATTTTTTAAAACATTTTGTATTGATTAGAATACTACTATGAGTTTAAATGATTTGCATTCTAAAGCAAAAAGTAATAAAAAGAATAAAAAACTGTCATTTTTTTTGTTTGTAAATTTCCCTTGATAAATCAACCAAAAATCAAAGTAAAAAATATTACAAAAATAAGAATCACATGTTTTTATCTACAAAATGGTACTATTGCAATATAATGTGATACTGGGACACTGTACATTGAGATTTCATTGTAATTTTTGTATTATATGTTGGTCTTATTGACATTATAGTTCTTATTTTGTAGATAAAAACATAAAGATTCTATTTTGATTGATTTCTTATATTTTAATTCTATTTTAATATTTCTATTTTTTCCCTTCTGAATCATTGTAGAATTACTTTTATCTATTAATATTGTTTTTCAAAATTGATGCAGGGGAGAAGAATTGTTGTATTTTAATTTTTTTCAAATTAATATTTTTAATAATAGAGTCATAGGATCGCTAATCCAAGATTTTATTTTTAAATAATGTTGTAGAGATGAATCAATTTTTGTATTCAATGTGGGGTTGGGGGATCATTTTTTTCGCTAATCTCAATTAATATGGGGGAAATCATATTTTTTTAATCATAGAATAATAAGATCCGTAATTCAAGTTTTTTTAAAATTTATGCAAGGAAAAATATTCATAGAATCACTAATGTTTTTTGTATTTTTTTTAATTTATACAAAAAGAAAAATTATAGGTTTGTATAAATTTAATAAACTTAAACCATTTATACTTGACGTTTAAATGATATGTCTCTTAAAAAAACTAAATCATTTTAATACTCCACATTGTAGAATCACAAACAATTTCGTATTGCCCCGTGCACGACACGGGTTAAAATGCTAGTAACTAAATTAGGAGAAAGACATAAAAAATATCAAAATAAAAGTTCCATGTTTGTTATCTCCAAAATAGGAGTTACAATGTTAATAATGTCAATATATAGTATCAAAAAAATACAGTGCTGCCAGTATACATTGTCATATTGTCATACTGGAAACTCTTATTTTAGAGATAAAAATATGAAATTCTTAATTTGAGGATAAATGCTAGTGAATATGTGCACTCATATTTGGGGTGATTCCTTTTGCAACTTACAAAAATGTAGTGAGTTATGGAGTAAACAAATTAGTTCCATTTTGTATAATAAATTAATGTACAATTTTACAACTTTTGTAATATTTTCTTAGTAATTGTTCTGAGATTATCGATTGTCGAAAAACAACTAGTGTCACTCAAGATCATACTAATAGTGGAAAAATCATACTAAGGGTCGGTTTGGTATTAGGAATTGGTGGAATTGGAATTGTAATTTCATAGAATTGAATTCTGTCATTTTCAATTCATTTTTTGCACTATCAATTCCAAATCTATATAATTTTTGTGCTACCAAACCCTAGAATTGGAATTTAAGTCTCCAATTCCATAGTTCGAATTCCATGTACCCAACGGGGCAAATAGTCCAAATTATCAATTTTACATGAATGCTCCCAACTAATAAAACCAACGCCAATACTCGAAATTTTATTGAGAATTTACTTAAATAGCACTAAAACATAATGACTTTTCCCAAATAGCACCACTTTTAGTCATTATGTATTAGTCATTATTCAAGCAAATATTTGTCATTACAGGACATTATGGACATTATTAAGTGATATTTAGGGAATAAAACAATTTAAGTACTTTTTAGGGAAATGACTTAAGTTTTAGTGTTATTTAGTGCAAATATTTCAATTTTATTTTGAATCATGCAGCACAGAAGATCTTAAGAGAGTTAGAACTCCACCCCATGATTTCATACTTAGCTCTTTTATTTTGTAAAGGAAAAGTTCACACAAAGATTCTAGCAAATTTGCGATTTTATATTAATACTTTGAATTTGAATAATTGACACTACTGGGACTCTATAGTGGGCATATGTGTAAGTTTGAACACACTTCAAAGTATTCGATTGTGGTTTATAATCTTTGATTAAAATTATTTTCGACTCAATACTTCTTTACAAATTGGTGTTGAATAAAATAGACTTTTTTATGTATATAAAACTACATAAAACAAAATAAAGGGTGACGTGAACCTTCTTTGGAAACATCTTTTTAAATTAACGCTAGTCGCTAGCGTTTTGAATATTTTTTTAATGGTGCAAATTAACTTTGAAAATTTTGAAGTTAAATATTTCCTTAAATAACCTTTTTCAAATACTCTACTAAACAATCGTCAAATGTATTATTATTTTATCAAATAATCAATTTAAATACGGTATGAAAAATAGGGAAAATTATCTGAAATAATATGATTTTTTCGTGCTTTTCTAAAAATAATCCCACTTTTTACTGTCATGGAAAATAATCTCAACTTCCGCATGCGTGCGAGTTTTGGGTCGCCATTGGGAAGCTAATAGTCACTTAACTGATCTTTTAGAAAATGTCTATTTTTCACAAATAAATGAAAGGTGAAATTATTTTAGACAAATTACTACTACAAAAAAAATCAAATCGATTACTCCATTTGCATCGGTTTCACTGAAAATTGATGCAAATGGGGTGGAGGATTTCACAAACTAGTTCTCTTTTGCATTGGTTATTAGTTATAAACTTATAACCGATGCAAGAGCCTTTTATACCGGTCTTAGTTTTAAATTTTAAATTTATGTTAATAAAAATATGAGTACACTCGTGTTAGAAATTTGTTTCACTTTAAAAAAAATATAATGATTCACAAATTTTGTATTTCTATTTTGTGGAAAATATAATAGTGGATTACCAGAAAATAAATCGGAGCATCGTTCGAGAAAGAAAGTACAATATAAAAAAATTGTCGTAGTGAGTTATAAAAATAGTTAGTGCCGTTTTGGAGAAAAAATTGTTGTCCCATTTTCACAACTTTTGAATTGTTATTTTGGAGAACAAATTTGTACTGAATTATTGAAAACAATTCACAAGTTTTGTAGTGCCATGTTGGAAAAAATAATACGAGTAATAGTTGATTATCGAAAAATTTCAGAGTATTGCTAATGAAAAAAATTGCAATGCAAAAAATGTAGTGAGTTATATAAGTAATAGTTGCATGTCGGAGAAAAAAATATTGTACCATTTTCACCACTTTTGTAATGTTATTTTTCAAAAAACATTTGTGCGAAAAGAAGCTATTTCATAAACTAAAAAAGTCTAAATAAAAACACACTTAAGAATAAAAATCAAGTTTAATAGGAAATAAAAACTATAATTAATTACCTTCCTTGCTATTTTATCTTTATTGTATTGTTACCATAAATTTTGTTAATCTAGGATTAGAATTCACTCTTAATTATAATCCCTATTGTTGGGCCGTGTTCCTTGGACCACACGGCAAGAAGGAAAGCAAATCTCATTCTAAGTGGGATTGCTCTTGATTTGTTTCCTAGTTCATATTTAGTGATTTGTTTCCATGTAGGAGTAGAATTCCTTTTGTGTTTTGGTCTTTTTCCTCTCCTATAAATAAAGGAGAAACCCCTTGTAATTAGTAGAACCATTCAATATACAAACTATTTTCTCTTTTATTAATTTCTACATGGTATCAAAGCAAGATTCCTAGGGAAAACCCTAATATAGACAAACGAGGGTCCATCACTGTCCTCCGCCGGTTCAAGCCTGTCTTCCGCCGGATCACCGACCTCGACCGCCGAACTATCCTCCTCGACCGTCGACATGGCAGAAGTAGAAGAAAATCTCGTCGGCAAGCTCTTCGATGAGGAAGAGAAGATCCCTACGAAGGGAAATTCTTACGAACTCAAGAACGCAGACACACCTGGATTAATTATCACCCAAGTCAAACTAAACGCTGATAATTATGAAGAATGGGCTCGTGCAATGAGAATTGCATTCCGTGCAAAACGGAAAATTGGATTCATCGACGGATCCATCCCTTGTCCAGAAGAGGGAGATGAAAACTATGAAGAATGGTGGATTGTGAATGCCATGTTGGTCTCATGGATTTACAACACAATTGATGGCAGCCTGAGAAACTCCATCACACAAGTAGAAGAAGCAGCAGAACTATGGAAGGACATCCAAGATCGTTTTTCTGTTGCAAACGGTCCTCGAATTCATCAACTGAAGAAGGAACTTGCAAATTGCAAGCAAAACGGTCAGTCCATCGTTACGTACTTTGGAAAATTAAAAACCATATGGGACGAACTCGGCGATCATGAAAAAACCCCGCTTGCAAGTGCCATGGATGCAAGTGTGGGATAAGCAAAGTGCTTGCCATCCAACGCGACAAAGAAAAGGTTCACCAATTTCTGATGGGATTGGAAAACGAAGGATATGGGAGTCTACGATCTAACATCATTGCCACAGAACCCTTGCCACCTCTGAATCGCGTATACTCCACCATTATCCAGCAGGAAGGGGTTTTGAAGACTACTCAAGAAGAGGAACGTAACCCGGTGGGCTTTGTCGTCACCTCCAAATTTGACCGTGACGCAACTAAGGATTTAAAATGCAAACATTGTGGGTTGAGCGGACACGAGAAGAGTGGTTGCTTTCAACTCATTGGATATCCTGAATGGTGGGGAGATCGCCCAGGTATCCTGAACCCGGGACGAGGTAATGGCCGCAGCAACAACACAGGGGGACGGCGCGGCGGCAGGGGGGCAACGCCGGCCGAGGTAACCGCGGCGGAGCTGGTGGCGGTCCAGCAGGCGGACCGGCGGCACACACGGCTCAGGCCAACGCAACGGATGGGGGACGTGCGCTCCATCAACCAAATCTCCCTTCTCTCACAACCAATCAATGGAATGCACTCATGGGACTCTTAAACGAGAAAGATTCGGGTATGGAAAGAAAATTTTCAGGACTAACACTTCTTGGATCATTGATAGTGGAGCGAGTCAACATATGACCGGTGATAAGAAGTGTCTTGAAAATTTGAAAGCAATAAAACCTTGCTCAGTTGGCCTACCGAATGGAGATTGTGCAATAGCCAACGAAAAGGGGAGTGTGATTGTGGATAATTTGATCACCTTAGAAAATGTTTTGCTAGTTCCTCAACTCAACTGCAATCTTATATCTGTCTCACAACTTCTTGAGAAAAAGAATTTAATTGTCAAGTTTAATAATAAAATTTGTCTTATACAGGACTATATCTCGAAGATGGTGATTGGAATGGGTGAGCAGGCTGAAGGACTATATTATCTCAAGAAAGGTGTGAATGATAAAGTCTGCACTGTGAAGGAGGCGAAGGATCTGGACATTTGGCACAAGCTCTTGGGTCATCCCTCTTACACCACTGTCAACACTTTTCTCCATTTACCCAAAAATACCAATATCCCTGATTCCCCTTGTGATGTGTGTTTTCGTTCAAAACAATGTCGTGACTCTTTTCCAATTAGTCTGAATAAATCTATTACTCCTTTTTCCTTGATTCACTGTGATTTATGGGGTGGGTACCGTACTCCGTCTCGCACTGGGGCTAAATATTTCTTAACTATTTTTGATGATTTCTCTCGGGCAACTTGGGTGTATCTATTAAATCACAAATATGAAGCCCCTACTGTCTTACGTAATTTCTTTTCCATGATTGAGCGACAATTCAATAAACAAGTGAAAACTGTACGAAGTGACAATGGTACAGAGTTCACTTGTTTAAAATCTTTCTTTGACAATCATGGGATTATTTTTGAATCCTCTTGCGTCGGTACCCCACAACAAAATGGTCGAGTCGAACGAAATCACCGTCACATTCTCAACATTGCCAGAGCCCTTCGCTTCCAAGCCAACCTACCCCTTAAATTCTGGGGTGATTGTATTCTCACCGCTGCCTATCTAATTAACCGAACACCCTCTGAGCTACACAAAGGCAAAACCCCATATTCCATGATCTATGAAAAAACGCCCTCATATAGTCATATCCGGGTTTTCGGATGCCTTGCATATGCCCACAATCAATCCCACCATGGAGACAAATTTGAGTCCCGTTCTCGACGTTGCGTTTTCCTTGGCTATCCATTCGGCCAAAAAGGATAGCGCCTTCTCGATTTGGACAATAATAAAATATTCTTCAGTCGAGATGTCAAGTTCTTTGAAAACCATTTTCCTTTCCATTCACAAAATACTCCCAATCTCACAGAACCTGAACCCACTGCTGATTTTTTTGAGGAAGAAATACCCAGTGAAGAATCTGTCACCAAAACGGTCGACAAGACCGACCGCCCAGCAACCCACGGTCGACCGTCTCCCTCTGGACCTGACACTGCCACCCAGACGGTCGAAAAACTGGACCGTTCTCAGGACCCCGGTCGACCGTTACTCCAATCCAATCCAGAAAACCCTGCAACATCAGAACCAAACAGCCAACCCGATGACCTAGTCCAGCCTTCTTCTACCCTTGATAACCAAACCCTTCCAACCCAAGACACTTTGCGCCGAAGTGAAAGAGAACGTCGTCCTCCTTCGCGACTGCGTGACTTTGTCACTCACACCATTCAACGTCCCTCTCCTGATTCACTCAAACCAACAACGCCTTCAGGTACAGCACACTGTATTACAAATTTTATTAACGCTGACAAATTTTCTGTTTCCCATAGATGTTTTTTGGCAGCTATAAGTGCAGATGTTGAGCCTACATTCTTTTCTGAGGTGGTCAAAAACCCACTATGGGTACAAGCTATGAAGGAAGAAATTCAAGCATTAGAAGCTAATGGTACTTGGTCACTCGTCCCCCTGCCTCCTGGAATGAAAACAATCGGATCCAAGTGGGTCTATAAAATCAAGCACAAGTCTGATGGAAGCATTGAACGCTACAAAGCTCGTTTGGTGGTGCTTGGGAACCGACAGAAAGAGGGCATCGAATTTAAAGAGACTTTTGCTCCGATGGCTAAGTTGGTTAATGTTCGCACTCTTTTAGCTGTTGCCGCTGCCCGCAACTGGTTCCTACATCAGATGGACGTTCATAATGCCTTTTTTCATGCAGACCTTCGCGATGAAATATACATGACTCTTCCTCCCGGGTTTAATGCTCGCGGTAAAGGATTGGTTTGCCGGCTTCATAAATCCCTCTATGGTCTTCGTCAGGCTCCACGGTGTTGGTTTGCCAAACTCACCTCTGCGTTAAAACATTTTGGGTTCCACCAAACCAAGGCTGATTACTCTCTGTTTACTCTTCTGCGCAGCTCCATCGAGCTTCGTGTGCTTGTATATGTGGATGATCTCGTAATAGCAGGAAATAATGAAGAATTCATTAGCAAATTTAAACGGTATCTCTCTGATTGCTTTCATATGATAGATCTTGGTCTTTTAAAATATTTTTTGGGCGTAGAGGTTGCCCGAAATTCGAAAGGGATTTTCATCTGCCAGCGCAAATATGCTCTTGATATACTTTGTGAAACTGGAGTTCTGGGTGCTCGACCGGCTTCCACTCCTCTTCCTCAGAACCAACGACTGGCTCTAGCAAGTGGCCCACTTCTCACTAAACCAGAGCGTTATCGCAGACTTGTAGGGCGCCTCATCTATCTCACGATCAGTCGTCCTGACTTGGCATATGCGGTTCATGTGTTGTCTCAATTCATGGGGGAGCCGCGGCAGGAACACTGGGACGGGGCGACCCAGGTTCTACGGTAGATCAAGGCCTGTCCCGGGCAAGGATTGTTTCTTCCAGTACAGAGTGATCTTACCCTTAAAGCTTTCTGTGACTCTGATTGGGCTGGGTGTCCCTTGACTCGACGTTCTGTTACTGGCTACTTTATCACTCTTGGCAATTCTCCGGTATCTTGGCGAACAAAGAAACAAAGTGTCGTTTCCCGATCTTCGGCTGAGGCCGAATACAGGGCTATGGCAACCACTGTTTGTGAACTAAAATGGCTGAAATCCCTGCTTCTTTCCCTTGGTGTGCGTCACAAACAACCCATGCGGTTGTTCTGTGATAATCAGGCAGCCCTCCATATTGCAGCTAATCCTGTCTTCCACGAGCGTACGAAATACATTGAAATTGATTGCCACTTTGTGCGTGACAAAATCCAACGAGGTGTTTTGTGTACTCGCCACATCTCCACCAATGAACAACCGGCAGATCTCTTCACAAAGGCTTTGGCTTCCGCTCCGTTTTCTCATTTGATGTCCAAGCTGGGCGTTTAGAATCTGCATGCTCTAGCTTGAGGGGGGGTGTTGGGCCGTGTTCCTTGGACCACACGGCAAGAAGGAAAGCAAATCCCATTCTAAGTGGGATTGCTCTTGATTTGTTTCCTAGTTCATATTTAGTGATTTGTTTCCATGTAGGAGTAGAATTCCTTTTGTGTTTTGGTCTTTTTCCTCTCCTATAAATAAAGGAGAAACCCCTTGTAATTAGTAGAACAATTCAATATACAAACTATTTTCTCTCTTATTAATTTCTACACCTATATAGAGGGATGTAATCTTTATTATTCAATAAGCCCAATTACTGTATCATGGTACCGAGTTATATGTATGTAATCTTCATTAAATATGGTCGGGGCTTCACCACCTTGTTAGAATAAGTGACCAACGCTAGAGGGGGGGTGAATAGCGTTTGATCGTAGAAATCGCAGGAATAAAAAATTAAGAACGTGAAAAGTAAAGAGCGTAGAAAGCGTAAAGGGAGCACACCAAGATTTATACTGGTTCACCACAATGTGTGGCTAATCCAGTCTCCCGAGAGACTCTCTCGAGCTACACTACTTCCGTTAAGCTTACGGGTGCTTAACAAACCGTTACAACCTGAGAACTCGAGTCCCACGAGCCTCAACAACCTTGCTCGGAGATACCGCACTCCAAGACTTCAACCCGAAGGAAAATACCTTTCCTTCGTACAACCAAGGGAAACAAGTTTCCCTTAACGTTTATACAACACTAAGACACTCAAGAACAAGACTCTCCTTAAGAGTGGATATGAGTAAAATATATACGCTCAAGAACAACTCAAACTTCACACAAATTGGCTCTAGAAAGCTATGGAAAATGATGTTATTTGAATGCAATGAAAGTATGAATATTGTGAAGTGAATTGGTGAGAAAAGCAGACCCAAACACCCCTTTTTATAGTGCCAAAATAGGCTCCAACGGACCAATGCATTAAAGGGGTGATTGGCTTGATTTATGGGATTGAAAAGATTTGGGATCTGCAGAATATTGGCTTCCCATCGATGTTTGGAACTTACCCATCGCTGGTAAGCCAATTTTCCTTCAGTTTTGAAGCCAACGGTTACCTACCCATCGATGGGTACAAGCTTCCCATCGCTGGGTGGGAGGTTGACTTTCAAATAAGGAAAGAATCAGCCTTAAATGACTCCCAACGATCATGCCTTCCCATCGATGGTTAAGCCTTCCCATCGCTGGGTAAGGGCATTCTGCCTTGTGATAATATTGGACCAAGGCTTGAACAGCGATGGGTAGAGCTTCCCATCGCTGTTTGGCATGGTTCTGGAAGTTGGTTTGGCTAAGGGGCTACTTACCCATCGATGGGATGTTCTTCCTATCGCTGGGTGGGTGGTTAGCCAAAAACCTATGGTTTTTGCCTTAACCACGGCCTAGCCAACCGATGCAAAAACCGACCGAAAAATCCAAAGTTCTCCAAAATAAAAACTAAGTGTTTAAAACACTTATTTGATTTATTTGGCTAATAAATCAAGTGAGACACTTTAAAAATCACGTCATTTGAGTAAAAACCACGGCTAGCCAAGTTTACGCCGTTTTGCGTGGTTTTTGTCAAACGACTAAAAGCGAGAGATGGTTTTCAAGGTGTTTTTGTTGGAGAACCGTTTAAACATGCCAAAGAGTGAAAGCAGATCATAAAATGCTGAAAACCACTTGGTTGGTTTGGATGCCAAAAACCAAACCCGACAACCGAAAGCCGAACGCTGGTTTCTGAAAGCCGAACACTGGATGGCTTGGTTTTTGGTTTGGGCGAACACCAAGCGTTTTTTAATGACTTAAACAAGTTTAAAACTATTTTTATGATGTATGAAATGCAATGAGAGTTTTTAGCCTAAAGAGCCAAAGTGTAAAGATTGGGTCGGTCTTGATCACAATAAAGACCGACTCAATACTATGATTAAGGTCTTCGTTCTTGGTCTTCGTTTAGCTCTTGCTCTTATCTTCATTCTTCGCCTTGTATATTCAATGTTTGACTTGATCACGGCAGTTTGGCATTATCAAAACCTGTTACAAAAACGAACACGGCTTTAGTACTAAAACGTGACAAGCCCGTGTTTCAACAATTTCCCCCTTTTTGATAATGGCAAACGAGACGAGGTTATGCATAGGAGGATTATTTTGAAAAGGATGTTCCCCCTTATTAGATGCTATTTTAAAAAAAAATTCCCCCTTAGATTATGCATAACCTTAATATCTTCCCCCTTTTGACATTAACAAAAAGAATTAAAAGTAAACTTTAGAATTGTAAAAGTAAACTTTTATTCATGAAAAAGGGAAATGCGGAATACAACGAAATGGAAGAAAAAAAATAAGAAATACAATCATAGGAAGAAGAGAAAAGAGAAGTCTAAACATCGTCGTCCTCGTCGTCGTCCTCGTCGTCCTCGACGTCCATGGGATCGCCGTCGACCGCATCTTCAAAGTCGGCCTCGTCGGGGGAAGAGGATGGTGCATAGGAGTTATCCTCCTCGTCCTCGCCTTCATAGTTTTGGCCGAGGAAGGTGCTGTCAAAGGGCGGCGGGACGTAGTTGACGCCGCGGAAGAACGCCGTCATGTCGTGGTGTTGGCGTTGCAGCGTCCAGTCCATCCGCTCGATTGACTGCCCCATGCCGTCTACTGTGAGGGTTAGCCGATTCAGAGTATCGGCTATGGATTGCAGAGAGGCCTTGGCGGGAGCGGGGGCTGGTGCACGACTTGGGCCTGCGCCGTCCCGATCTCCGGACTTCTTCCGGAAGGTGCTGTCTTGAATTATCCAAATCTTTGTCATCTTCGTATCCGGGCCGGCGATGGAGATGTCGGCGGAGATGATGAGGTCCATGACGAGGAAGGCGTATGGCAAGCTCCGCTCAGTGGCGATGGAGGCGCAATCCGCCATGTGAATCATCACAAATTTCGCCCAATTGATGGAGGCGCCGTGGATGATGGCATGAATCGCCTTCAAGTCCTCGTTGAAGAGCGAGGTATGGCTGCTGTCCCGGGGGCGGAGAATCCGGGTGATGATGTAGAGGAGGAGGCGCTTGTCCGGTGGGGCCGAGTGAATCGTCGGTGCGCCGCTGTGGCGGATCAAGTTGGTGATCCCAAGCTCACGAATGATGACCGCCTCGTTGTTGAGGATCCAATCGTCGCCACCATAGGTTGCGATGTCGTCACCGCGGATGGGCAGCCCTGCGACCCGAGCGAAGGTAGGCAAATAAATCTCTATGTCGTAGAGATTGATGCTGCTGCGAATGGTGTCCCCGTCACGGCGGAGATTGGAATAGAAAGCCCGGACAAAGTCGGGATTGAAGCTCGAGCGGCTCCTGGAGACGAACGACCACAGACCCGATGCTTGAAGCTGGTTGTCGAGGTCGTGGTACCCCTTTTACTGAGGGTACAACTCGGGCAGCACCCTAGGCGGAGAAATGGGACTCTTGGCAAAGTGCGTGAGGAACCGGTTGAGTTCCTCCTCCGACCCGAACTCAAGAAACGAGCCGTCCAGGTAGGGGAACGGCGGTGGCGCTGAGGTCGTAGCTTCGGCGTTGCCCTTCTTCTTGGAAACCTTTGTCTTCTTTCCTCCGGCCATGAATGAAGCAAAAAAGATGAAGAATTGTGTAAAAGAGGAGATTTTGATGTGAAAAATGTGTGTTAAAATGAGTAGAGATGAAGGATATATATAGGAAAGGGTGTGAAATTCGTTTGAAATTCAAAAAAGTGACTGTTGGGCAATAAATTCGGTGACCAACGGTTAAAAAATTTGAATTGGCAGCAGGCTTCCCAGCGATGGGTGGAACTTCCCATCGATGGGAAGGTCGACACTGGAAAGCGAAGAAGAAAACAATGGCTGCCTTCCCAGCGATGTTTGCATTTGCCCATCGATGGGAAGGTGGCTTCTGGAAAAAGAACATGGCCTTCCCAGCGATGTTAATACCGTCCCATCGCTGTTTTGGTAGATTTGAAAATCCGTTAAAGAATTTTAAAAAAAATAGTGTCAAACACCCAGCGATGGGAGGAACTTCCCCTCGATGGGTTTGGAGGTTCTGAAACAGAAACATGAACTCACCCAGCGATGGGATAAACTACCCATCGATGGGTAAAGGCGTTCTGGAAATCTGTTAAAAAATTTAAGTCAAACACCCAGCGATGGGAGAAAGTTCCCATCGATGGGTTGGGAGGTTCTGAAAAAAAATTTTGATAAAAGTCCTTCACCCAGCGATGGGACAAAGTACCCATCGATGGGTTAGGGTGTTCTGGAAATCCGTTAAGTATTTTTAAAAAAATTAGAGTCAATTACCCATCGATGGGAAGAAGCACCCATCGATGGGAAGAGGGGTTCAAAAAAAAAAACTTCCCTCCCAGCGATGGTATTGCCCACCCATCGCTGGTTCCCCCTAATTTCCAGAATTCTTCACTTTGAACCGTCCCTGCAAAAAAAAAAGAATAACACTTTGGTACCCAAAGTATGTCTATGGGTCCTTGGGGGTTAGTTGACCTTTATTGCCCACACACACACCCAAAATTCACACACACATACACACACACAATTAAATGATTGTTTAGGAATTATCTTGGCCAACCCATTGTCTAGTGGTTGGCGGGTTCCAGTCTACCCAAACGGAGTGCCGATATCTCGGTGTGGTCTGTGTTGGTTCTGGTAACGGAATGTGGACTTTCTTCTTTTCGTCAAAGTAGAAGAAATAATACGGTTTCTTTTGTGCACTATCCTGTGGAGATTGTTTATGATTCGAATATCCTTTTCCAAAGGATTTCTTTTCGTCAGTACTAAATATGGTGTGTGTTTCATTAAAGGTCAAGTGCCTATGTCTAGTGAAACACACGAGAACTATATGTCCTACCCTATTGCAATAATGGCATACTACATTTGGGTTGAACATATGCCTAGGTTGATAATAGCTAGGGGGCCTAATCATGTTTGTCCTATTTTGAGAAAAGGATGGTTTATGCATGTTTTCAAAAGGATCATTTCTAGGTGTTCTCATATTGTCTCTTCTATTTTGAGAAAAAATATTTTTATGCACAAAAACATTTTGATAATTTTTCTTAGGTTGTCTACCATGAACGTTTTCATTCCTAGGTTTTTGTCTAGGTTGTCTAGTGTTCTTCGATTGACTAGGTTTTCTATTTACTTGATTTTTAGCTTTCTTATGTTGAGCCTTAGGAGGTTGTCTAGGTGTTTGCTCAACGTTTTCTTTATCCTTAGCTTCGTTTTTATTAAAACCTATTCCTTCTTTAGAAAAATGCATGGTGTCAAGGAGTAAATTAAGATCTTTGTGTGGGATATTAAATTTCTTTACCGTACTCTCAAGTTTTGTGACTTGTTCCTCTAAAGCTTTGCAAGATTCACATTCGTTTGAGGAACTTTCTGGTTTGTCGGCGCTTCTTTTGCCATAAAATTTATTCTCTTGTTTTAACTTCTCATTATCTTTTTCCAGATTTTCAAAATCATTTTCAAGAGTGGAGAGGCGTTTCTTTAACGATTTGTTGATTTTAGAAGCGCTAACAAATTTATCATAAAGTTCATGAAGTGCTTCTTGCATTTCTTCAAAGGTGTAAGAGTCGGAAGAAATGGTACATACCTCTTGTACATCGTCGGTTTGGTCTTCGTGCGCGATGAGACAGAGGTTGGAAGTTTCATCCTCGTCTTGATCGGTTGACTCGTCTCCGGAGTCGCCACCCCAAGAGATATATGCCCTTTGCCTTTTGAAGTGCCGAGCATTCCTTCCGCTTTTCGGGCATTTGTTCTTGATGTGCCCGGCTTCACCACATCCATAGCACACAGGGCCATCCTCAACCTTCTCTTTCTTTAGAAGTTTGCAAAACTTCTTCATGATTAGCTTGACTTCATCTTCGTCGCTTGAGTCATTCATTGTCGGTTCTTTGGAGGCTTTTAATGCTATGCCTTTTCTCTGGTCATTCAAAGATGGGTTAAGTATAGTAGATTCATAAGTTTTTAAATTACCTCTTAAACCGTCGATGGTGACAGTTGATGTGCCGATTGACTCATATATGGCATCGGCCTTGGATCGCCATTCGGATGTCAAGCTCCGTAGGATCTTTCGCACAAGATCCCTGTCGGTGTAAGTCTTCTTTAATGCATGAAGATCATTGACTATCTTGGAAAAACGGTTGAACATATCATCGATATTCTCGTGCTCCTTCATCCTGAACATCTCATATTCTTGGGTGAGGAAGTCAATCTTGGCTTCACGTACTTGGTCCGTTCCTTCGTACGTCACCTCAAGTTTATCCCACATCTCTTTGGCGGTTGAGCAACAAGAGATCTTGCGGTAGTCATCAGGATTTACGGCACAATAAAGCATGTTTATTGCTTTTGCATAATTCTCGACCTTTTTGATGTCCTCGGCATCAAACTCGTCTTCGGTCTTGGGGATCAACTTGTCTCCGACTTTCTTCATCGGTACCTCTTCCCCGTTTTTGATAACCAACCATAATTGGAAGTTCGTGGAACGAATATAGATTCTCATTCGTTCTTTCCAATATGTATAATTGGTTCCATCAAAAAGAGGTGGCCGTGTGGTTGATTGCCCTTCACCTATTCCTGCATACAAATTTCTAGAAGAAGAACCCATGATCGCTTTACTCTCAAACGGTTAAGTTTGGACGCGAGTTAGGCTCCGATACCAATTGTTAGAATAAGTGACCAACGCTAGAGGGGGGGTGAATAGCGTTTGATCGTAGAAATCGCAGGAATAAAAAATTAAGAACGTGAAAAGTAAAGAGCGTAGAAAGCGTAAAGGGAGCACACCAAGATTTATACTGGTTCACCACAATGTGTGGCTAATCCAGTCTCCCGAGAGACTCTCTCGAGCTACACTACTTCCGTTAAGCTTACGGGTGCTTAACAAACCGTTACAACCTGAGAACTCGAGTCCCACGAGCCTCAACAACCTTGCTCGGAGATACCGCACTCCAAGACTTCAACCCGAAGGAAAATACCTTTCCTTCGTACAACCAAGGGAAACAAGTTTCCCTTAACGTTTATACAACACTAAGACACTCAAGAACAAGACTCTCCTTAAGAGTGGATATGAGTAAAATATATACGCTCAAGAACAACTCAAACTTCACACAAATTGGCTCTAGAAAGCTATGGAAAATGATGTTATTTGAATGCAATGAAAGTATGAATATTGTGAAGTGAATTGGTGAGAAAAGCAGACCCAAACACCCCTTTTTATAGTGCCAAAATAGGCTCCAACGGACCAATGCATTAAAGGGGTGATTGGCTTGATTTATGGGATTGAAAAGATTTGGGATCTGCAGAATATTGGCTTCCCATCGATGTTTGGAACTTACCCATCGCTGGTAAGCCAATTTTCCTTCAGTTTTGAAGCCAACGGTTACCTACCCATCGATGGGTACAAGCTTCCCATCGCTGGGTGGGAGGTTGACTTTCAAATAAGGAAAGAATCAGCCTTAAATGACTCCCAACGGTCATGCCTTCCCATCGATGGTTAAGCCTTCCCATCGCTGGGTTCCCATCGATGGGCAAAGCTTCCCATCGCTGGGTAAGGGCATTCTACCTTGTGATAATATTGGACCAAGGCTTGAACAGCGATGGGTAGAGCTTCCCATCGCTGTTTGGCATGGTTCTGGAAGTTGGTTTGGCTAAGGGGCTACTTACCCATCGATGGGATGTTCTTCCCATCGCTGGGTGGGTGGTTAGCCAAAAACCTATGGTTTTTGCCTTAACCACGGCCTAGCCAACCGATGCAAAAACCGACCGAAAAATCCAAAGTTCTCCAAAATAAAAACTAAGTGTTTAAAACACTTATTTGATGTATTTGGCTAATAAATCAAGTGAGACACTTTAAAAATCACGTCATTTGAGTAAAAACCACGGCTAGCCAAGTTTACGCCGTTTTGCGTGGTTTTTGTCAAACGACTAAAAGCGAGAGATGGTTTTCAAGGTGTTTTTGTTGGAGAACCGTTTAAACATGCCAAAGAGTGAAAGCAGATCATAAAATGCTGAAAACCACTTGGTTGGTTTGGATGCCAAAAACCAAACCCGACAACCGAAAGCCGAACGCTGGTTTCTGAAAGCCGAACATTGGATGGCTTGGTTTTTGGTTTGGGCGAACACCAAGCGTTTTTTAATGACTTAAACAAGTTTAAAACTATTTTTATGATGTATGAAATGCAATGAGAGTTTTTAGCCTAAAGAGCCAAAGTGTAAAGATTGGGTCGGTCTTGATCACAATAAAGACCGACTCAATACTATGATTAAGGTCTTCGTTCTTGGTCTTCGTTTAGCTCTTGCTCTTATCTTCATTCTTCGCCTTGTATATTCAATGTTTGACTTGATCACGGCAGTTTGGCATTATCAAAACCTGTTACAAAAACGAACACGGCTTTAGTACTAAAACGTGACAAGCCCGTGTTTCAACACACCTATGCTGCCTTGTGGGATGCATTAGCAACAAGGTACTATTCTATCTCTACCACACATACTTATCAACTTCGCGACAAGCTATACACTATTTAGAAAGGTATCAAATCAATGACTTAATATGTTGATGAAATTACCATGATTCTTGCCGACCGTGATGTCTTGTGTGAAAACATTCATGAACGTGATGTTGTCAATATCGTTATACGTGGTCTCCCTGCTGAGCATTCTGGTTCCAAACAAAAGATTCGTCTGCAAAACAGAGACATCACTCTCAATCAACTTTCTAGATGGCTCACTTCAGAAGAAATTAATCTTGAGATGGAGCAAAAGCTGAGCCTGGCTAGTTCTTCTTCTGGAGGGACGTAGAGCTGGCAAATCGGTCGGTCAGGTCGGGTTCGAGTCGGTCATTTTGGGTTCGGGCTATTTCGGGTTCGGGTCGAGAACTCTATGTTCATGACCCAATGTCACCAGGTTCGGGTCGACCCAACGGATTATGACTTTGGTTTTTAAAATTTTAAATTCACATTAACACTTGCATTTTGTATTAAATAAATTTAGAATACCAAAAAAATATGTATTAAATTTATTAGATTATTTTATTTTAGACTCTAAAATAGTTTTTAGATATATAAATGAATATAAGGAATTTAGAAAATGCATAAGTTTTAGAAAAAAGTAAGATAACTTTGCAATATCAATAAAATTTTGTCTGAAAATTAATTTTATATACTAAAATCGAGTAGTAAAATATATGATTTTCAAAAAATCTTACATTAGCGGGTCGGTTAGGGCAGATTCGGATTAAATTGAATTTGATCCATTTTTAGCGGGTCATTTCAGCTTCGGTCAACTTCAGATTCGATCATCAAAATCTGTGTTCAAAATTCAGTGTTTTCTGACCGGACTTCGTGTAAAAAATAGATCGGGTCATATTTTGCTAGGTTTAGAGGGACGAATACTCCTTTGGTCACTACGACCCTGTTTGGGAATAACGTTAGCATTTTGAAAAGGCTATCAACGACCCGCGTTTGGCGTCAGCATTTTCAAATTAATCCGCACCACTAAAATTTTATCTAAAACGCCAACGCTAATCTCTAAAGCTATTTTCAAATAGGCCCTACATATCTAATGGCAGAGGTGATGACTTGTTGACTTAAAACATTTTACCCCAAAAAAAAATAGTCATATTAAAAAGGAAAAATTACCCAAAATAATCTCAACTTTACCCGGTCTTTCAAAAATAATCTCACCTTTCACTTTGATGCATAATAATCCCAACTTTATTGAAATTTGCGAGTTTTGGGTCGCCGTTAAGTTTCTAACGTATGGTTAACGGAAATGCCTGTTTTAGGCAACAAAATGAAAGTTGTGATTATTTTTGATGAATTTTTGTTTTTTAATTTTTTTTGAAATTTTTATTTAAATTTTTGGAATTACTTTCAACCTCCATTTCTTTTTCTTTTTTAAAGAGTATTCTTACCTTAGAAAAAATAAAAAAATAGATATAAAAAACAATGAAAATGTGAAAAATAACTAAAACCATACAAAATTAATGAAATAAATAATGTAATCAATAGAAATTAAACATAAACTGGTAAGAAATAAAATAAATATATACGGAGTGGTGGGTTTTAACATTTTACACACTATACGGAGTCTTAATATACTACTAATTTTTTAAAAGAACAAGCCATTCGGTAAAGTTGGAATTATTGTAGATAATTTTTTCTAAAAAATAAGAAGTAATACGTTAATACTTTGTATAGTGCGTAAAATATTAAAACCCACCCGTATATTTTTATTTTATTTATTACCAATTTTAAGTTAGTTTCTATTGATTACCTTATTTATTTTATTATTTTTTTATAATTTTAGTTACATTTCTCATTTTTTATTTTTTTATATTTATTATTTTTATTTTTTTAAACTAAGACTAATCTTTAAAAAAGGAAAAATAAATGATGATGGAGGTAGAAAGTAATTTTAAAAATTTAAATGAAAAATTCAAAAAAAATAAAAAAATGAAAATTCATCAAAAATAATCCCAACTTTCATTTTGTTACCCAAAACAGCCATTTCCGTTAACCCTCCGTTAGAAACTTAACGGCGACCCAGAACTCGCAAAATTCAGTAAAGTTTGGATTACTATGTGAAAGGTGGGATTATTTTTGAAAGACCGGGTAAAGTTGAGATTATTTTGAATAATTTTTCCTATTAAAAAATACAGATTTTACCTTAATAATCTCTTGTACACATATAATTTCATGAATTTTCTCATTCTGTTTCATACTTAATTATCCACCAATCTCTCTGTGTCTCTCCCTCCCCCCAAAATCTCATTTGGGAAAAGACAAAAGAGCGATAAATTAAACCAACTACATTAGAAACATAAGAAAAAGAAAATTAGCAATACCGTCGAAAAGTGGGACATGATCCGGGCCGGAGCAGCCGTGCAGGCGGGCGGCGGGCGTCGGGACATGACTGCTCCGCCCGTTATCCTTTCCCTCATTGCAATGCTCTGCCTGCATTCCTCGCCGGCGTCGTCGTCAGATCCGGAAATTAACGACCCCGCAAGAAGCTCTGCCGCGGCTCTGGTGGAATTCAAAACCACCCTCATATCATCCACCAACGGCGCCGCCGTGGACCGGGTCCTGATCTCGTGGAACACGTCGACCAGCCCGTGCTCCGGCAACGCGGGGAACTGGAAAGGCGTCCTCTGCCTGAACGGAGACGTAATGGGCCTCCAGCTCGACGGGTTGGGTCTGTCCGGCGACGTCGACGTCGATGCCCTCGCGGCGCTGAGATTCCTCCGGTTTCTGAGCTTCGAGAACAACGGATTTGAAGGGTTGATGCCGGACTGGAGGAAATTGGGGGCGCTCAAGTCTCTGTTCTTGTCCGGCAACAGATTTAGCGGGGAGATCGGCGACGATGCTTTTTCCGGCATGGGTTCTTTGAAGAAAGTTCACCTGGCGAACAACCGGTTTACCGGGAGGATTCCCACGTCGCTGGCGACCACGCCGAGGCTCCTGGAGCTCCGGCTCGAAAACAACGGTTTCACCGGGAACATACCGGAGTTTCGCACCGGACTCAAGATGTTCAACGCGTCTAATAATCGGCTTGATGGGCCAATCCCTCCCAGCCTCTCCGCCATGGATCCCTCTGCATTTTCAGGCATACATCATTCCACTTCCCAAGCATTTTGAACAAAAAAAACTAAATTGTAGGCTCCATCATTGTTATGCACCCATAGTCTTTTAAGTTAAATTTACACTAAATAAAATTAAAACATAAGTAATTTCTCAATATAATACTTAAATAATTTTATTCTTTAAATAAAACTAAATAATGTCTAGTGAGAAGAATAATACCCAAGTGATGCTGGATATTTAGTTGAATAATGCCTAATAGAAAATAACCAATGGTCATATATTGGAAAATAAAAACATATGATACTATATTAAGAAAGTCATTATATTTTAGTTTTATTTAGATAAATTACCCATTTTTTTAATTCTAAATATTTCACAAATAGTCTTTCAAGTCACGTTAGCGTTGCACGATTGATCCTTCCATTAATTTTGTCGTTAGGCCCTATGTGTTTTTCATTTTCCATAATAAATATATGTGAAGAATCATCTTTTCTTCATACAATTGAGTCATATTTTATACACGTCAAATTTTTAATAATAATTAACTTACTCTTGCTTCCGTTGGTCTAGTTTTTTTTAAAATACTCATTCCGTCCTAAAGTGTATCAAATTTTGATTTAAGCAGATTAATGTTTGAGATATAATATACGTTAAAATTATAAATGATCATGCTAGGAACCCACCAATGTAGCCCACACGAATGACATTCATAGACAATTTTATATATATATAGATGATAATTATTTTAGTTTACAAACTATTATCATTTATGTATGTATAAATCATTTTTAGGGAACTTGTGGTAGATCCTTGGAATTTTTCAATTATGATAATAATTTTTTTTGTAATTTTATAGGTCAAGGACTAATATTCTTAACCAACAATGTCAAGTTAGGGAACAACAAAATTTCAATAAGAATTAATACTTTCTGCTAAAAACAGAGTTAAGAAAATAGTAATTGGCTTCAGAGTTCAGAAAAACTTGAAATTAATTGTTTTCAATTAAAATTAATATTTCTGACCTAAAATCTCAATTAATACTTTTTTGAAAATCAATTATAACTAATTTAATATAGTTTAAATAGTACTCCATATAAAATTAGTATAATTGGGAAAAACTTATAATCACAATTTCCCTAATTTTATTTTTTTTAAAAATAAAAAAATTTAGTTTTAATTTGTTTTTAAAAAATATTAATTTTAATTGTAATTATAGATAAAAAAAATTTATCGTAATTGAAAAATATTAAGTTCAACTATATTTGGCATATGAGGTCAATTAATAGTTTTTTACCTTAAATTTTTTTATTTGAAAAGTATTAATTTTTTGTAAGTTTTTTTCCCAAAATGTAATTTCAATCTTTGATCTATAAAACTAGGAAAATATATTATCATAAAGGTAATTAAAATTATAAGTCAAAGAATAACCCTATTGATCATAAAAAGTTAAAACTTGATAAATAATTTAGAACTTAGTGAGTATTTTTAGGGAAAACTTCATACCTTGCAATGCTAACGTGACTGGAAGAATTATTCATGGAATTTTTGGGTTTAATTAAGAAAGACTAACCGTGAATAACACATAGGCTTGAAGGAGGACTAGCGCTTCAATTTAGCCAATAAAAAATAAAAGTAATTATCATATATATCAAATATGAATTAATTGTATGAAGAAAAAAAAAGAGTGTCTGTCAAATGCATTTATAAAGTTAACAAAAAGACCTACCATGTAATGCTAACTTGGACCAGTATTCTTGAAATTTTTGGAATTGAATGAGTACGAGTAACCGGGAAATAACATGTTGACTTGAACTAGCACTACAATTTAGCCAAAACAAAATCAAAGTAAGTAAATCATACTCCTTCCGTCCCACTGTCTTTGTCCACTTACTTTTTAGCACATCATCCAATGCACTTCTTTAATCCATTTTATCTTGTAATTTGTATATTAAAAAATTATAGAAATTATATATTAATAATCTACATGTTAAGACAAATCAAATAAGATCACACATGACTATATTTAGGCTTACACATTGAAAGAATTTGATGAGTCAAAGTGCTTAGATGAACAGTTTTAAAAGTCAAAAGTGGACAAAGACAGTTGGACGGAGGTAGTATATGTGATCAATGGCAATGCAGGCAACAAGGGACTATGCGGGAAGCCTGTAAATTCCGATTGCGCCATCCAAAGCCCTCCTCCTCCTCCTCTGAAATCGCCGCCGCCGCCGGGAATCATTGGAGATGTCGAGTCGTCGATATTATCCGCTATAACAGGAATTCTAATGCTCACAGCAATATGCCTCTTAGCCGTAGCCCTAATCATCGCACTATACCTAATTTGCCGCGGCGACAGGGGCCGATACCACTATCGCCTACACAGAGGAGGAGGATCCTTCGATCCATTATATTCCCCCAACAACAACCCCACCGCGTCGCCGTCGCCGGACAGGGCCAGCACTCCGAGCAGCAGCGCCGGAGCAGGGGCGTCTCCGTCGGTGGGAAGGCTGGCGTTTGTGAGGGCGGACAGGACACAATTCAGCCTGCAGGACTTGCTGAGGGCGTCGGCGGAGGTGCTAGGCGCCAGAAACCTAGGTTCGTCGTACAAGGCGGTGTTGATGGGCGGAGAGGCGGTGGTGGTGAAGAGATTCAAGCACATGAACCAAGTCGGGAGGGAAGAGTTCCAGGAGCACATGCGGCGTCTCGCCGGGCTTCAGCACCCCAATTTGCTCCCTCTTGTTGCCTATTACTACAGGAAAGAAGAGAAATTGCTGATTTCTGATTTTGTCCCCAATGCTAACTTAGCAACTCATCTTTATGGTAAGCATTAATACCACATGCTCATTTTTTTGTGTGTGCGTGTCTCTGAAACATGTAACGTCAACCATTTAGTGTCAAACCTTAGTGTTAAAATATACATCACGGTCCCTATGACATTGGAAATCAATGTCATGGGATGACCCGAGGTCCATACGGTGCTCCGTTCGAAAAATTGATTGTTCATACCCCGCTCTATCCTCTCGGTAAACCCCCAACTCGGCCCGACCCGAACCAACCCCTCCACCCCGTCAATTGCACCCCACAAGATGTTGTTGACTTTGGAGTCAAAATTTGACTCCAAAGTCAACTACATCTTGTGGGGTGCAATTGACGGCGGAGGAGGGATTGGTTCGGGTCGGGCCGAGTTGGGGGGTTTACCGGGGGATTAGAGGGGGTAGGAACAATCAATTTTTCGAACAGAGTACCGTAGGGACCTCAAACGGAGCTCATGTCATAGGATGACATCAGTGGTTAATGTCACTAGAACCTTGCCCTAAAATATATAGGGCATATTTTAACATTAGATGGTAGTGTCATATTTTGGGGCATACGGTGTTCCGTTAGACCTAAAAGTCATTCTTATCCTTAAATCCAAAAACTCACTCTAACTCCCTTGCTCCCTTTTGTTTTTCGAAAACTCTTACTCCCTCCGTCCCACAAAATTCTTCCCCTTTCCTTTTTTATTCGTCCCAAAAACTCTTCTTTTTTTTATTAAAAAGTCATTTTTACTCTTATTGATTCTTAACATATCTATCACATCATACTTTTTCTTCACTTATCCACTCATCTCATCCTATTTTATCCATCACATCAAAAGACATTTTTGGAAAATCAACACCTAAATATACTCCCCTTAAATTCTTTAAAAGTTAAAATGAGAAGTTTTTTGCGGAACGGAGGGAGTATGAAATAGCTTAGTGTCATACTATGACACTATCGGCCGAATATATTAACCTAATAGAACGAGTGTCAAGGGCCAGTTTGGTGAGAAAAATATGTGAGTCATTATGTTTAATGCAGGTAAAGATTCGAGTCTTGATTGGTCATCGAGATTAAAGATCATCAAAGGTGTGGCAAAGGGAATGCTCTATCTCCATAAGGAGCTAACGAGCCTAGTACTCCCACACGGCCACCTCAAGCCATCCAACATCCTCCTCGACCACTCATTCAACCCCATATTAATGGACTACGCCATGGTCCCAATACTCAACCCCGGCGAGGCACGAAACCTTCTCGCCGCCTACAAATCACCGGAGTGCACCGCCAACCTCGGCCACCCCACCAGAAAAACGGACGTTTGGACTCTCGGGATTCTCATTTTGGAGACATTGACGGGCACATCTCCCGATTCCCACTTGCAAACTTGGATCAATTCAATATCCAAAGCGGCTGCAGAGGGAAACGATGAGAGCCATTGGGAAATAGTGTTTGATGCGAAGATCCAAGGCAACTTAAGGGAGAGTGGAGGACAAATGCGAGAGCTTTTGAAGATTGGAGTTGTTTGTTGCCGAGAAGATCTGGATTACAGATGGGATTTGAATGAGGCCGTTGAAAGAATTCAGAATTTGAAGGAGATGGACAATATGTAAAAGTTGCATTATGGGTTATATATCGATCATTATTGTCACCCTTTGTCGTTCCAAATATGATATTAATATGTATTACAGACAAGCACACATAACAATTATTTATAAAATGTTGTTTGTAAAACATTAATATCATATTTGATGAAACTATAACATTTCGATCTCATGTATGTATACACATGTTTTATGACTCCTTACTAACTCTCAACATGATGTATGCATGCATTGTTGTATGATATGCTTATGAAGCCTCAAAACTTAATTAGTTAGGATTTTCCTTAATTTCTTTATTTTGAGATTATTTTTGAACATCTTTTTTATTAAAGATGTTTCTTTTTACCCCAAGGTTTCGTTTGTATGCCTAATGAATACACAGAACAATTGTGCATAATTTTTCTACATGGTATCAAAGTCACTGATGGGAAAACCCATGCCACGTGCGTCTGTCTAAAGGAAGAGCGTCACCGCTCAATTATTTACGGTTGTGTTTATTGTTCGGATGCCATGGCACTTGCAGTGAATCGTCATCCTCCACCCGATAATTGCCGATGCACTCATTGTGGTAAAACTGGATATATTGTTGACATGTGTTTCTTACTTGTTAGTTTTTCTACTGGCGGGAGAGGAGGCCGCACTAGAGGTCGTACAGGCTGTGGGGGAAGGACATCCTGACGTACAGAGGTTCGTAGAAGAGCTGCACCGACCTCCTCCAGTGGTTCTGCCAAGCGTGCTAGCAGCGGTGCTCACATTATTACTTAGGAGGCTGTAGGTCAAGCTCCATCCCTTTCTTCGGATAAGGTCACACGCTTATTGTCCATGCTTGACATGTCTTGCTCCTCCGCCAAAATGAATGGTATGCCACAATCTTTGTCTACTGATTGGCTTATTAACATCGGTGCCTTGCACCATATGATGGATAATTTCTCATACTTATTTGATATCCTCTAGACACCACCTTGCACCATCAGTCTCCCAAATGGTGCACGTGTGGTAGCCAACTCTTTGGGAGTGTGAAATTATCTCCCAACTTAGTTGTACGAAATGTCTTTTTTATTTCATCTTTGACATACAATTTGATATTTGTTGGTTCTTTCATTGATACAAATAACTGTCTTGTAATTTTTTATGATCGTAATTGTGTGATACAGGATCGAGTTTTGAAAATGAAGATTGGACGGGGTAAAGCTTGCAACAGAGTGTATGTCTTCTAGCAACTTGTTTTTGCTTCAGCATCATATGTCGACCAAGTTACGCTCTTACAAAGACGTCTTGGTCATCCCTCCCATGCTGTTTTGTCTTCCCCTCCTACCAATCAAACTAGTTCTGATATTGAAAGGCACAAGTCGTGTGAGAATTGTTTTTATTCCCAACAAACTCGTTCTACTTTTCCAGTTTGTAATAATAAAGCTGAAGCATTATTTTATTTGATTTATTGTGGTCTACGAGGTCCATACACCCCTTGTTTATTTATCAGTGCTCATTATTTCTTAACATTCTTTGATGATCATTCTAGAGCTATTTGGTCTTATCTTATCATTGATAAAAATCTTTACTTTTATCCATACCCAATTCCATAAAACTATATAATATGTGCATTCAGATAATGAAACCAAGTTCTTATATCGTTATTTGGTTCATTTTTATCAAGAAATGAGTGTCTCTATTCAAACTTCTTGTGTAAGTACCCCACAACAAAATGGGCAAGTTGAACGCAAACATCGTCATATTCTTAATGTTGCTTGCTCCTTGATGTTACATGTGTTCCTGGCGGCAGATGGAGGCGAGATTTGCCAAGATGGATGTGATTATTTTGAATTATTATTTCAAAAGGCATAAATTAATTAATTGTAATTGTGATGTGACATCTTTTAATTACGCTTCTGCAACTTTGAAAACTTCGTTACTATTTCTGTTATGAATATTATATTATGAAATAAAATTTGAATTGGTTGACATGTTTTAAATATTTACGGTTACCAAGTTAATACTTTAGTCCGAAAGGGGATGCAGACCTGGACGGATTAGGGTGTTACATCCACTATCAGTTTTAACCGTTATTTAATGGACGTATGTTCTCTTAAATGAGATAAATATTTTGATAATTTATACGCCGAAAATGGTAGAGGCTGGGTGAATGAGAAATTGATTCTAAGAGTTAACCCGTTAATAGAAGAATATGGAAAAGATTGCAATTTTGTATTTTTATTGAATCAATCTTCTATTGTTATCTTTACGTGTTGTTTAAAATTAGTCCATTATTTATGAAGTTAATTGGTCATTAATCTCCAATTATTCAGGAAAAATTTTAAACGGGGTGTAGTGTAACGGGCGTGTTAATGATCTATCATTAACATGTTAGACAAACGTGCAACTCTAGAGGGGGGTGAATAAAGTTGTTTTCAAGAATGTGCATTTTCGCGTGTGTGGAATAAAAATCGCAAGAATAAATTTAAAGAGTAAGGGAAAGAAGAACACTGAGATTTATACTGGTTCACCACCTCGTGGCTAGTCCAGTCCTCCGAGAGACTCTCTCAAAGGTCCTACTAATCTTCAAGCTTCAACGGGTGCTTGAAGAACTGGTACAACTTGAGAACTTGAATCACACAAGCCTCAACTTCTTACAACAACAAGACTTGAGTCACACAAGTCTTAAGAACAACTCGAACAAGATGAGTTTTACAACACAAAAAATGAAGCTCACAAATGAGTAAGAAGTGTTGAAATATGAAAGCTCTATGGATGACAATGTCTTTAGCACTCAATAAAAATATTTCTTAACTCTCAAAATAATATATTTGATGAGGAACATGGAAGCAAGAGTTGAATATTGAGTAATGAAGGTTTGGAGTGCAAGAGATGTTTTTTTGATGGAGGATGAGGGAATTTATAGGGTTTAAAGAAATAAATCCGTTGGAGGTAGGGAAGAGCTGATTTTGACAGAAGTGAACATTGGGGATCGATCCAGGGGTGAGGATTGATCACCTGAAGTAAGAATTCTAAAGCTAATTTCTGTCAACAACACGGGAGATCGGTCTAGGGCAAATGATCGATCCAAAGGAGTTAGAATTCGGGAATGAATTTTTGTCAAACTCACGGGAGATCAATCCAAGCAGGATGATCGATCCACCGATGAAAACTACCAAAAATAAAGTGATCGATCTAATTGAATGGATCGATCCTACTCCCAAGGCACTCAAAAATAAAGTGATTGACCTAATTGAATGGATCAATCCCCTGACGAATAAAGCACAGACATGAGGACCCAAAACATGTGTGCGTGTGGGATGTACAATTTGGAATTTTTGATTTTGTTTTAGACAAGTTTTCAGGATGAGAATGCTCCTAAAAACAAACAAATCAAATAGGTTGAAAATGAATTAATTCAAATTC
Source organism: Cuscuta australis (assembly GCA_003260385.1). Taxonomy (NCBI): domain Eukaryota; kingdom Viridiplantae; phylum Streptophyta; class Magnoliopsida; order Solanales; family Convolvulaceae; genus Cuscuta; species Cuscuta australis. The sequence continues at coordinate 616,248 of NQVE01000162.1, read as the reverse complement.
AAAATTTGAATTACGAAATGATTTTTGGTGTAGAAATTGAGTCCAAAAAATATTTTGTGTGTCAAATGGTGTACTTGAAAAATATTTAAATTATATTTTTCTTACCACAAAAATTTGTGTATCTTAAGAAATATTTTTAAGAAATTTTGACACACTATTTTGAAACTGACTCAATAAATTATTTTTAGACAAAGAAAAAATGATTTTTCAACTAACTCAGAAAATAATAATTTGTCCCTCAAAAATTAATTTGTTTATGCAAAAATTATTTTCATCCTTACAAAAAATTCCTAGACTCAATAAAAAATAAAAGCCTTCGGAATCTCCACTTCACTTCAAAAATTCTGCGTAGGTTTTTATCGCCGCAAATTCCTTGATACACCTCTTTGGTTTTCTCGATACGAAAAATAAATTTTCGATCATCGTTAAATTTAATCATCCTGTTTGTTATTTATCAAAACCAAAAAGAATATTCCAGAATATAGAAAAGAGTTTGAACTCATGTCCAACATAACATGCCACTAATGCTAGAGGTACCAATGACCATCATTAGTGTACTTTAATACATTGAAGGTACAAACTTACTAGCCTAATAAAAAGGAGAAAAGATGCTCCATGATCACCACTTTTTGGTGAGATATACACGGGAGAGGGAAAAGAAAAGGGAAAAAACTTTTCCATATTCTTTGATAGAGAAAGCTATGGCTGTTCATCGGTCCAAGACCGCACTGACCCAGATCGATGATCGAATATTCGAATTGAATAAAATCACAGACTGAAGACCAGACCTCAATCTATTCAGGTTTGGACCATACTAGAATGAAATACTTAGAAACGAGTGAATAATGTCCATGTACAACAAGGACATTTGAAGATCTAAAAAGTCATTTTTCAATTTTTGCTTTTTTGTAATATTCTGAATAACTTATAAATTCGGAATATACTTTATACTTTTCCAGAACCGTCCATCTTCCCTGTTCGTTGTAATCTGTATGTAGTTTTAACAATGTTTTAGTTATTCAAGGAGAAAGAAGAGGAGCGATTGCTTTTTCAACAATCAATGTCACATTGCCTAGTGCAAATTAATGGAGATGTTACTTTTTCCAATAAAGTGAACATTGCTATGCCCATACTCGTTTGGAACTCTGCATCGCCCATCCATACTCGGTTTCGTTTGGCGGGAAAAGTCACTATTTATTTTTTCCCTTCGCCATTATATTGTAAAAGATATTTACATTAAAAATATATCAACTTTCTTCATTTTTTATTTAATCAAAACTTGATCCAATTTTATGTAAAGATGCACTCTATCCAAACATAGATGGTAAATGTTATTCGAGACAGTTCCATTGACATTGCCCGGCCATGTCATGGGATGATCTGAGGGCGATCTGGTGTATCGTGGGTAAAATTGACAATTTCTACCCCTCTAATCCCTCCGATAAACCCCTCACCCGCCCCGACCCGGACACACCTCCACCCCTTTCAATTGCACTCCAAAGTCAAAATTAAGAACTAGAGTAGACCGCCCGGGGTCATCCCATCGGGTTATTTGATCCACCCGAAAGAGATGGTGGTTGCAAACTAGACCTGTGCAAATAAGGATCTGGGTCAGGCTGGATACAAATTATTAGCTCATTTACATGGGCGAGTCTAGCCCGACCCGAATTTGATGGGCTAAACTCTTTATCCATACCCGTCCACCTTAGCGGGTGGAACTACCCACCGGGCCGCCCGGCCCGGATAAAACACCAAGAAAACTTTTTTTGCACAAAAAATCCAAAAAAAACATTGAACTCTTTTTTCAGTGTTTAAAATAAAATCACCACTAATCAAATTTACATTGAAAGCATAAGAGTGGTATTGTTGCATAATTAATAAATTCATCATACTAATTCATTAAAAGAAAATTGATTTTTGTTTAAGAGAAGTGAGTGAATTGAACCATTATTCATGAACTATAACAATTTTCAAAATTATATTTGCTAGATAATTAATAATAAAATGAATATTTTCGATGATTATGGGTGGTCCTGTTGGCCTACATAAGCTAAAAGTAAGATCAGCCTAAATATAATTCGGGCTGAGGCCAGGCCTCCCACTGTCCCATGTGGGTTTCTGTCTGGGCTGGCAGGAAGGGCGTTTGCACCAGTGTATTGCAAACGGACACGAGAGGGAGGGAGGAAAGAGATGGGGGTTGCAATGGTAGTAACCGTTCATTCTGCTGCTTCTTCTTCCACACGCCGCCCCTGGCTGAGTAGCCTCCGCCGGCCACATTTTCCGTGCCCGTCTGCTTCTCCTTCCGCCTTCGCTAACAGTAACCACTCCTCGCTCATCAGCAAGCGCAATTCAACTTTTCCGCGAACAAGCTGCTGCTCCAATTCACCCAACCGTGGGTTTGGCACTGACGAATCCAAGGTATGTATGTCTCAATCAAGTATTCTCCTCAGCTTTATTCCTTGTATAAATGGAAGAAGACGTCCTCCTCCAATCTAATTTAGTAAAGCTGGTGCTTATCGGCGGCCTTTAGGTCAAGAAGAAATCTTCAACTGGCGGAAGGGACTCTAGGTACTTCACCTTCCTGCGCACTTCTGTGTGTGTGTGTTTGTTTGTGCAATTTGAGGTTTTCCTAATTCTTCTCAAAAGAGAGATTTATTATTACTAGTCATATTTAGGGAAAGGGCTATTCCTAGAGCAGATAAATATTCTGTGCAATAAAAAAAATTTATGGCAGGAAATTTCACTCTCAACGAACTGGCACCAACCTTACTAGTAAGTTGTTATTCATTACTCCATTTTCGTTGGGGCTATGGATGTCTCATAGACTCTAGGGTTCCTGATTGAATTGTACTATGCTTTCAAGGCGTTATTTTTCCCACTTGCAGAAGCACCTGTTCTAAATTCCCAAAACAATGTGTTGAAGTTAACAAACAGTGTGTCTGATGTTCAGTTTGAGGAACGACTGCAAGCAGTTAGAAGGTGTCCTTGCAATTCAGTTCATCTTTTTAGTAATTAAAATGGCACTGAGAACAATAAAGTCACGCTTTTAAATGTTCAGTTTTATCAGTGCTCCCATTACTTGGTTAGGTCAGCACTGGAGCAGAAAAAAGCTGAGGAAGATAAGCAGTTTGCAGCAATTGATTATGATACTCCAGTTGAGACCAAAAGTAGGACAGTTGGACTAGGTACTAAGGTAGCATTCTTGACTTATGTATAATTCCATCAGGGCGTGTTTCTCTTCACTTTATTATGGGTTAAGAATAGCAACATCATGGAACTTTACAGATTGGAGTAGGAGTTGCTGTTGTGGCTTTTGGGTTGATTTTTGCCATTGGGGACTTTCTTCCCATTGGAAGGTGAGGTTGAATCTTCGAGCTGGAGAGCACTTGTTGAATTTTACTTCTCGCATTTTCTCAACATTTGCCCATCTACCATTAATAGATATTAGTACTTGCCAATATATCATTATGTCCTTGAGTTATCGACTTATCGTTGAATTTATTTATTTTTTCTATATCTCGGAAGAAAAAAATATGAAATGGAATTATTAGGTGAATGCTACTTCCTGGTTAGCCATGCTTCATAAATGTTAGTCTTCTTTAAACCATCATATCTTATATTTCTTCACGAGCCAAATATGATCCTGATATGGCCTTGTGATGTCTATTGTTAGTCCCACAAATGAAGTCACCACTGTTGATAAGAAAATTTCAGAAGAGAAGAAAGCAAGCCTTCAGGTAAAACGTGTGGCACTAATCAAATTTCTCTCATAGTCTGTGTGTAGTATGTTAGATTTAATCGGGGTTTGTTCACATATTACATATAACCAAATGGGTAATGGGTCAATGTTCGAGTCCGTTAGTATGGTGTCGTTTAGTGTGTTTTACATATTTAATTAATTTAAATAAAAAACAGTTGGGTAGTTTCTAAAATGCAGTTATGGGTAGTTTCTAATGTTAATAGGTGTGTTGGTTTGTAATAGTTGTGTTGGTTAGTAAAAGTTGTGTTGGTTTGTTCTCTATTTATATTAGAGAACACAATGAATCCTGTAATGGTACACATCAATAAAATATTCTACTTTGCTTTGATATGGTCCTGTCTAACAATTGGTATCGGAGCAAGATTGTTTCATTTGCTCAGTTGATGTAAAATACAAATAGTTTCAATCTATTCTTTCCTTTTTAGCTACTACTTCTGTGATTATTTTTTGAAGTGTAGTGAGTTTCTAAGTCCTAATGTGAAAAGGGACTGTCTGTATCTCATTCTAGGAATCATCATTCTTTAGCAGGCAAATGTGTACACGCTCATAAAGAAAGCTTGTAGGCCTGACTATAAATCTATACATCATACATGTAATTCCGATCATATTCAGTTTCAAGCTGTCGGGACTTAATGTATGCTTCTTTGTTTCTAAAATTATTTTCGCTGCTGATATTGAAATGTTACGCTCATTTGTTTTGTAGAAGAGACTGAAGCAGTTCGAGGACACCCTTGCCACCTCCCCAGATGATCCGACAGCCCTTGAAGTTAGTTTTGGCCCTCATCTAGTAATTTTATAGTGTATAATTCCACATTAAATAATTTTAGCTCATGTTTGCTCAATTTGGAGGTCTGTTTTTCACTTGAGAGTTGAGAGTATGTAAAAATAATAATTACTCCGTATTACCTGTTTTAATGGAAATGAATTACTCTGATCTGCTTTCCCTGTCATTTGGTATTTATTTAATTGCTGTGTTGACAGTCATCTATGCCCGGCCTCAAATTTTGGGGATTTACAATTTTCAGCTTCTTAGATGATACTCCCTCCGTCCCAGTGTTTTTGTCCAGTATTCCTTTTTGGGACGTCCCACTGTATTCGTCCACTTTCTATTTTTAGTAAAGTAAAAAGTGCTGGAATGACAAATATGCCCTCTCTTCCCATTCTCTTTACCCCTATCTCTACCAGTCTTTCCAACCTCATTCTCGCCTAAGCCCAACATCAATACATCATCCTCTAACGCCGTTTCTTTACCCTTGCCTCCTTCGATGATTTGATCTTCCAACTCCATCTACTGAGATGCGGATACCTAACAGTGACAAAATCTTTCCTCCAACCTTCCCTATCAATGAAAATACACAGAGACGACGCCTTTCCTCTCTCCGATTCGAGCTCTAGAGCTTAGATCGTGTTCAACGACAGACAAATTGGGAATTCACACCTCTACGGCAGCAAATAATGCGGTCATATGAGTCGGGTCATCCCCAAATGTCCAATAGTCTAGAAATAGAGAGGTGAAATTGATAATGATTATCACATCTGTTAGCGCACTTCCCCAATATCCCAAAGTGTTGTTTGTTTAAGATCGAGGATGACAAGAATAGAGAAATCATAGGCGAAGGGGAAAGGCCAAACCCGCACAGTGAGGAAAGTTTTGTAGCCTATATTGTTGACTTGTTGAGGGTGCCTAAGGGTATTTTTGTAACTTCCTCTACTAAATCATCCTTCCTTGGTAGATGTGTAAAAATGAAAGTGGACAAAAAGAGTGGAACGGAGGGAGTACATTATAGTAAGTGTCATTTGACTTACTATAATATTTTAGGGATGATGGTGTTTTGAGCGTCCTTATTTGACACGGAACTTACTAAAATCTTGTTTGAGCAATTGCTTGTCTCCTACTCCCTTGTCTTTGAAAGGAGTCTTGTTTGAATACGGTATAACTTTTTATTTTTAGACAACTCAATCATGTTACAAACTTTTGCAAGTCGAGAATAGGCAATATAACCCTAAAACTTATTTTCAAGATTGTCTGGAGTAATTGCCTAAAAACTAAAACTGTTTTACTCTGGGCTTTTATCCAAGTATTATACTGGAGTAGTTGACTTTTAAAATCAGATTCCTTTAATTCTTTTGGTACAAGAAGAGTTCTTGATTGGGAACGCTTTGTTTGGACCGAACTAAAACATTTTTATTTTCTTTACTTTGACTTCTTGTATCAATGGGTTGAGCTCACAATTATTATGGTTGCTTGCAGGGAGCAGCTGTGACCTTAGCAGAATTAGGTGAATACAGTAGAGCCTCCTCTCTCCTGGAGAATTTAACTAAGGTTTGTGTTGTCAAAGTTTTTTTATTCACGCAAAAAGTTGTTCGCATATCTCAAATTTCTCATACTACGTAAGAAATCACCTGTTGGGATTGCAGGCAAAGCCAAACGACCCTGATGTGTTTCGTTTGCTTGGAGAAGTTAAGTATGAACTTGGAGATTATGATGGCAGTGCTACGGCTTTTAGAAGTTCGGCAGCAGTCAGTATTTCACACCTATTGATTCTGTTCAGATATTTCATCATGATTACTGCTGCAAACCACCACTAAGTTTGTTCTTAACATGTTGTGATGCCGAACCTGATTTTGGTGCCAACATGTGGGCAGCATGTGTTGATATTTTTACTTGCCTGTTTTTTTTCAAGCATATAAATACTATTGTGGTTGTATATAGGCATCAAAATCTACTGATTTTGAAGTTCTCCGAGGCTTGACAAATGCACTGATCGCTGCCAAGAAACCTGATCAGGTTGGCTTTCTCACTGCTCGAAAAGTACAACTACTTTCCCTAACAAATGTCAAGCTTGCCCCGAGGAATAACAGCATTTACTACTGACCCAGAATCCATGCATTTCCTGCCTCTCTCGCAGCACACTTTTTTCTGTCCCAACACCTTTTCCCCCCAACAGGGGAAAAACTGTCATGCATCACAAATGCAGGAATCTGCAGTGACCTTTTCCCCCAACAGGGGAAAAACTGCCATGCATCACAAATGCAGGAATCTGCAGTGAGTTAAAATCCCATTAACACATGCTTCTTTTGCAGGCTGTTCAAATGCTCCTGGCATCTCGTGAACGCCCGAGTGAGGAAAAAATATCTAGTGTTAATGGTGGATCTGACAGCAGTGGCGCCAACCCTGGATCACAAGTGGATCCAATCCTAGTATGTTGAAGCAAGGGATATATTGATTTGGTGGTGGTGGTGGTGTGTGTGTGTGTGCGCGCGTGGGGGGGGGGGTGCAGGAGACAGTTACAGGGACTACAATAATATCTACCAGTTATGTTGGAAAGTACCTACTTTCCTAAAGAAAGTAATCAACTATAAGCTACTCCTATCCCAAAATGAAGTTTAGACTTTTCCTCTTTCCCTTCTAGGAAATGAATATGTGGCTCTGATCATTTCTCTCTTCCAAATGAGTCTCAATCACATGTTTCACTTTTAAACAATTTTCTTTAACTCCGTGAAGTCAAAGTGGAAATCTCATTTTGGGACGGAGGGTGTATTTATTTTTCATCATGACCAACACAATGTGAGCCTAGGTGGAGTATGTTCACTGTTAGCTTAGAATTTCATAACATAAGTCAAAGTGGAAATCTCATTTTGGGACGGAGGGAGTATTTATTTTTCATCATAACCAACACAATGTGAGCCTGGGTGCAGTATGTTCACCTTTAGCTTAGAATTTCTTAACATCCCATGGAAATTGATGAATAGAAAGTGATCTCCTTGGGGAAGCAAATCAAATTCAACTTTGACTGCATTCCTGGATATGAACCAAATGCCTGTTGATTGCTTTTTCAATATTAGTATTTAGCAGATTACATGACAGATTAAGGAGATAAAGCAGAAAATATGTTGTTTGGTCTTAATTTAGGTTGAGTTGCTTCTCGGAAAAGCCTACTCAGATTGGGGGCATGTCAGTGATGCTGTAGCTGTTTATGATAAACTCATCTCTAGCTACCCCAATGATTTTAGGGCTTACCTAGCAAAGGTTCATATCTATCTTTTTCTTGACGACACTCATTTCACTGACAGAAATTTAAAATGTATGATTAATCTTTTTTGTGTTTCGGCAGGGGATCATTTTGAAAGAGAATGGAAATGTTGGAGATGCTGAGAGAATGTTCATCCAGGTGAGTTTATAAATGCCCAAAAATGCTCCTTCAATGTCTTTGTCTAGCATAATCGCCACATTTAATTTCTACAACAGGCACGGTTCTATGCACCGAAGAATGCAAAGGCGCTTGTCGATAAATACTCAAGGTGACAGTCAGGCCTTTGCAGTATGAAGCTTCGTTTTTGGGCCTTAAACCTGGAGGATTGATTTCTAGGTGGCTTCTCTTGTAAAATGCGAGGATATTAGAGCCAATTACAGCTTCAAGATCATGGCTGCCAGGTTAGAAAAATTTTGCATTTATACTTAGAAGTGGTTCTTGTAAGAAAATATGTGCAAAAATATCCATCTCTGTGGTCTGTTCACTGTGCCACTGGGATTTTGAGATGCCTACGGTGCTCCGTTTGTAAAAAATGATGATTTCTACCCCTTAACCACCCGGTAAAACCCCCAACCATGGCCTGACCCTAACCCATCCCCCCTACCCCTTTAGTTTCATCCCCAAAGTTTTGTTGACTTTGGGGTAAAATATTTTGACTCCGGAGTCAACAAAATTATGAGGATGAAATTGAAAGGGTTAGGGGTGAGTTTAGGCTAGGCCGGGATGGAGGGGTTTGTAAAAAAAATTAGGACGAAGGAAGTATTTAAATTTATAACAAACTTGTGTTCAAGTGATAAAATAAAATAAATTTGAAATTACAAAATTGTAGTTGTACGTTGGTGCACATAATTATAACATGTTTATTGAAAAGATATACGGAGTAATCGGTTTCATGTTTTCTTGGGTGTGAGTCTAATCAGTTTTGAATATAAATCCTTTATGCATACATTTAGTTCAATTTGGATTATTTCGTGTATTTATTTATAGATTGGATCTTTACTTTTCTGATCATTTCAATTTTAGTTTCAGCTTAAGACATTTCAGGTTTGGTAATCAGTTACAGTTCTGTCTTACCAGTTATAGGTTGGATCTTTGATCATTTCTGATCATTTCACGATATTTTGACCGTCGAACCCTAGCACTATTTTTTGCCGTACTATTTTACTGCCTTACATATTCATTTCTTTTTTTCTTTTCACTTCGTTTGGCCGTTTCTTGTTTTTTTCTTTTTCTTCTCTCTTTATGTTCCACTCATTGAAGTTTGCCCATCTTCCATCCCCATAAAAAAATAACCTTTTTAACTTGTACGGAACCTAACAAAATTGTAAGTAAAAAAAATTAAGTAGAATTTGTTTAATGAGAGAAATCTTACAACCCATATGTTCATTATTTAAAAAGAACATAAGTGTAATCATGACACCTAAAAAGTGATTAAAATTTTATTTTTTGAGACCGAGAGTATAACATGAGGGAGACATAGCAATGCCCGATTCAAAATAAAATGAGTTCTCATTGATCATAAACTTGAAATCACATGAAATATAGTGACCATGTTTGGTAATTAGGGGTTGCCTGATTTAAACAACTGTTTGAGTTCTTTGGTGTATCTTGAGTGCATATCATTTTAGTAGACTTTCTTACATTAAAAGAATTTTTTTTATTTTTTAAATTAAAAAAATAAATGCTTATTTAAGTAATAAAGAAATGTTTATTTTGTTCATATGTAGGCCCATGGTGAACCTTAGATTCACAATAGAAATTGGCAAACTTAATTGCTCATAAGTAGTTTTTAAGATAAATTGACATTTTAAACAAGTTTCTATGCATTATAATTTACTCCATACAAAGTAAATTGTACTCCTTGAGACATACTCCATAATTTATAAAATATAATATAAAATATTTTATTTCCACATTATGTATGTCTATTTATTACTTGCATATAAAACGAAGAATCATTTGCTTATGTAATCAAAATATTTATATACAAACACAAAGTTGTAAGTACTTTATTTCATTTAATAACCAAACCAAAACAATACTGACTTTCCTCTCTTTTTTTGTGTCCAGCAATGGAATTTCCATAGGCGTACAAGTGAAGAAAAAGGGCATAAAAGGAAGAAATGCAGCGGCCAAACAAAAGTGCCACAAAGGCCGACGTTTCAAATATTGGTTGTTCGAAAACTAAGACCCGCCTGTAACCCGCTCACTTCTACCCGATCACCCGTTTTCGAAACATGGCCAATGCTCCACAAAAGATTATTCAAACAGCCTAAATAGATAGAATTTCATCCCATTTTTAAGTACATTTTCGAGTTACCATGTTTTTTCTAAAGTAAATTTCAAATCAATCTATATGAGTAAAATTTACATCTATTTAAAACTACATCAAAAAATTTAAAAAATAACTATGGACGTGACTATAAATTTTAATTAAATAACTAACTAAAATTAGAAAATAAAGCAAATAAAATTTGACAAGGTGAATAATAAACAGGCAATTGAGTTGGAGAAGAAGGAAGTACTAATTTGATTCATGTTATAATAAGAGGGGGTTCCGTAATTGTACAGAAGGGACTTTAACCTGTAAATAGGATAATAATTACAAAGCGTTACAATGAAGAGGAAATACAATAAAGATAACATATAGCAGTTTGGTATATTTACAGCATGACATCGGTAGATTTGCACCACTGTTCCTATCAATAAAACATCAGTACATATGTTTAGTTAATAATTTCCTAATAACAACAATAATAATAATAGTACAAATTAATTCATAATAACAATAATAATAGTACTAATTAATTCATAATAATAATAATAATGATCAAAGCAATCCTTATAAACAAAACAAAAGAAGGATTTCTTCAATTATAAAACATACAAGAAAAACCAGTAGAATTCCACTATATTGTGAAGATATACAATGTATTATTCAAATCAGTTTGTGGCAGTTGCCCAGTTCTTACACATGATTTGGTGCATGCGTGCGTGTTCTTTGAATCTAACGCATTTGTATTAACCAAAAGTTGTATAGTCCATACTTTATCCTTGATAAAAAGGTTCTAATAAACAAGCCATGGAAAAGTATTTGCATGCCCCCAATGGCTAAAAGATATTAGCAGGTCATCATTTGCAAGTAAAAAAGGAAGTCAAGTTGATAACAGATTTTCTAAAAATAAATAAATAAATAAACCAAAACTTTCAACTGACCTTAGAGATCAAATAAGCCATTGTTAAGTTGTATTCAGTCATCGTCGTCCTCGTCCTCATCCTGAGAGGTGCAATTGTGGGCAGCTTCCTTCTCTGCTTAATAAATAATGCACCGGTAAGTTGGTTGCCCAGAAAAAAGGGTCAGTGTGGATGTGGATTAACTAATTTTTTTTGACAACCAGCAGAAAATGTCGAACAAGGCTACCAGAACGATGTGGTGATCTTAGAGTAGACCAGAGAAGTCATAACCAGGAAAATTGAAAATTAATTACAATTTCAGACAGCATAGCATATGCATATTACAGTAAAAGCTACTACTACTACAAATCCAGTATAATCTCAATATCGTTGGGGTCTGGAGGGAACGCAACCTTTCTAACACCAGAGAGACTATTTCTTTTAAGACGCTCAATGCAATGTTGCACTTAACGAAAACTTCATAGAAAGAAGAAGAAAATAATAATGAACCACTATGATTTAATCCATTACTTTCCTGAAGCCAATACCTCGTCAAAAAAGCTATCTTAGCTCCATTGGCATATTTAATCACATATTTTACAAAATGTATTATGTCCGTCTGGCAGTCCAAATCTAATGGATTCTCAAAGTGCTACTTGCTGAGAAAATTACAAAATGTATTGTCCCCCATGATTGAATCCATAGGTGAAACTCTAAATTTTATTATTTCGGACACAATCAATTGTACTCATAGTAACTAATAGAGATGAACACATAAAATCATAAGAAAGTTTATAACAGCAGAGTAATATGGTACCAATATTTATAAATGCCAAAATTCAACAAAGGTTCAATCACATAGCAACCCACGCCAGTGTAAACTAAAATCCCAGCTTAAGCTTAGCTAACGAGCAAAAGCTATAAGGTACACCGAAGCAACACATAGCTCTGAATTAGCTTAAGATCGAAGCCCGGAGAAAGGTAATTTTTGTATTCAATTCTGATCCAATTATACAGACAAGCACACATCCCTAAATGAATAAGTTAGCTTAAGAATATTTCAGGTTCCTTCAATTGCCTACTTAAATCACTAGCGTGACCCAAAACACTTGCAATTTGCAACAAAAATGCTTGGATAATAGGTTCATGTACCATCGACATAGAAAGAGGAAGAAGGCCAGCCGCGATCAGAGGTTAGGGACATAACCTCCTCTTCAGAAAGAGAATTTGACAGCTTATGAACAATCTTGGCAATGCCATAGGAGCCGCGACGAGGTGGGACCCAATAAGAAGCACCTGGAACAAAAGGAAGCCAATCGGGAGCGGATTTGAGAACGATGATGCGGTGGATGGCGTCCTCGATCCGCTGCACTGCAATCGCCTCCGCATCAGGGACGTCGGCCGACCCGCTCTTAGCGGAGCAATCGGAAAGACTCGAAACTCTCCGAGATGAGGGCAGGAAGGACGAAGCAAAGGCTGCCGATGATGGAGATTTGGCGCCGGCGATGGTTCGGTAGCTGGCTCGGATGAGATTTAGGGTTTGCTGGATGCAACGAGCCATGGAAAAATTGGGGAGGGCGTTCCGGAACAAGTACGAAAGGATATACGAGTAGCTGCTCACGACCTTTTGTTGGTGGACCCCTAATCGTTTTGTCCTAAAGAATCAGTATCATATCCTTACAATTTATGGAAAATGCTAAAAAAACCCCACCCTTGCTACCACCCATGCCCCCCTACATAAACATGTGGTAGGGAGGCAAGAAAATTAAAATTAGAGGGTGGGTGGAGAATAGATAGAGATAAATATGTGGTAGAGAAGTGGGTGGAGGCAAGATTGGTAGCAAGGGTGGGGTGTGTAGCATGCAATTTAAATGTTGGAGAATGCTAAAGAGGCACCACATGTGCCTCCAAGCATGCCACCCAATATATTTAATTTTTTTTTATTTTCCTTTTTTCTTAGTCTTTTCCTCTCCCACCTTCTTCCCCAAATCTCCATTCTCTCACTTCAACCTCCACAAGCGACAGAATTCGGACAACTCCAATTCCACGTCCTTCTTCTCCGTCGAGAGCATGGCAGCGCCGGCAGCCCCACCCCTCCAGCTCCAGCGCCGGCAGCCCCACCCCTCCGAACAAGTAATGTATTTTTTTGGGGAAACACTTTAGATTTTGGATTAAGCTATATGTACATTTTTTGGTGTAAATGTAGCATGGTCCTTAGCATGTACCCCACTTGTTATTGGACTCTGTGAAATAGGTTTGCTTGTTATTTCTGCTTACTGTGCGAATTGTATGGCATAGATGGTTAAGTTTTGTTATTTAAACTTCATATAACATTATTGTCTGTGAAAGAGGTCTGCTTGTTATTTTTGCTTGCTTTCTGTGAATTGTATCTCATAGACGATTAACTTCTGTTTATTGAACTTCATAAAACATTATTGTTTGTGAAAGAGGTTTGCTTGTTATTTTAATACTATTTTCCCTTACAGGTATGAGAATTGTGGAGTGATGGTGCTAGCATTTCTAGAGTATTTGTTGCTAGCCTTACCATTAAGCCCGGACTGCAGTTCTGAACACATGGCTGATTTCCGATGTCAATTTGCAGCTAGGTTATGGCGTGGAAGGAAAACAACCAATATTTAATTTACAATTTTAGGGATCTTTAATTTTTGTGAAACTCTTTGTAATGGTTTTTGTGTTTTGTAATGTATTTTTTGGGGAAACACTTTAGATTTTTTTGAAAGCTTTGTAATGGGGCTTTTAGCATCATGAATTTCTACTTGTTAATGAACAATCTGTTACTGTGTGTTATGAATGATTTACCTTAGTTTATGACTGAATTACAAATTTAATTTTAGAGCCCTCACAGAGAATAACCGTCTATTTTACCTGTTACACAGAGCTTCAACGTATGTGACAGAGTTACATAATGTTATGCACTTCAGATTTTTTTGATTTTTTGTAATGGGGCTTTTATCATCATGAATTTCTACTTGATAATGCACAATCTGTTACTTTGTGTGATGAATGATTTACCTTAGTTTATGATTGAATTACAGATTTACTTTCAGATCCCTCCCAGAGATTAACTGTCTATTTTACCCATTACACAGAGCTTTAATGTATGTGACGACAGAGTTACTTAACGTTATGCACATACACCATCTTCAGAATTTCATCACATATCTGGGGGTCTTGTATAGCTAAAAACAAAGTTAAAACGCATACATTAGATTTCTTGGTGCTCACATGGAATAACTGTCTATGTCACAGACTTCACAGAGACTTAATGTATGTGAAAACAGAGTTACATCAGGTTTACATTAGTTTATGTGCAGGGAACTCAGAGAAAGTTATCATACTTGTTACATACTTTACACAAAAAGCAAAAAGCAAAAAGGGTGGAACACATCTTGTGTTTTGCTCTTTTTATTTCCTTGTCGACTACACACAAATGTAACACTTCTAGGAGTTCCATCTTTGGCTTTGCGAGTTGTCCTAGTCCGCATTGGAAATCCTACACTTCGAGCATAAGCCAGATAGTGTTCTAGAATTTCTTCAATGCTTGTAAACTTCATCCCCACTTCAGGCACGCTACCTTTGTTTCCTTTAGAAGAGCATTGACCATTGTTCCAGACATCATTGTTAATGTCATTTGTGTTTTGTCTGATCTCACCACTCGCCTGTTCTTGCCCTTCGTCGTTAAATAAATACTTAAAGCAAGGATCGTTTAGAAATTTGGTTCAAAAGCTGCAAAAAACAGTACCTTTAATATAATAAAATACCTGACTATGAAGAAAACAATAATACACCAAATGCAGAGTGCATACAGATAATTAGTGTCTGTGACAAGGACAAACCCTAGATTCACAGAACTTTAATTTCTGTAACACGAAAACAAAACAATTTTTTTCACTACTTCAAATGAATATAGAATGGGGTCTAAATATCAACATTTACAACTGGGCAGCAACTCATATAAACCAGGTCTTCTTCTTCACCACCAAAATCATGTGGTTGCTCATTTTCAACATGTGTAACAATAGATGTTTGTAAGTCCATAATCACCAAATATCCTATGTACTTTACAAAAATTCAAAAAATTATTGCCATAGAAATTGACTAAAAATGGAATGAAGAGAAGAGATTGACAGAGGAATTGTCGTGCTACAGGGGTTGGCGCATCAGAGATATGAAGAGGAAGATAGGACAAATAAGAGATTACCTGAAGCCTTGTAAGAAGGAGAGAGCAGAAAAGGGAGAAGAGAGCGGCTCGCTGCCGCGGAAGAGCAGAGCCAGAGCGACGCAGAGGAAAGGAAAAAGAAAAGAAAAAAGAAGAAGGAGAAAAGATAAAAAAAACACCTTATATAGGGAGGCAGCAAAGGAGGCATGGGTGGGTGCACTGTAGCACGGTCCTTAAATGTTTGATACAATTTCAGTTTGACGCCTAAACTGATTTGGTATTATTCCGTCCGTCCTAACACTTTTTTTCCGTTGCGCAAAACGAAAAAAAATCCCAAATTTTTTCAATTTATTTTATTTAAATATTGGTATAGAAATAAAAAATAAAACATATATATTTAAAAACTACATCAAAAGTTCAACAAAACAAGTGGTGACAAGAATATTTTATTTTATCATATAGGCCATGAAAAAACACAAATAAATATAAATTCCCGTGAAGTTGGAATAGTGCTCTGGGAAGAAAGTTTTAGGACGGAGGGAGTATATTATTCGAAAACGGGATGCAGTGATGGTATCATATCATAGCAATGTCAAGCCATTCCATAATACTTTGAAACTTTGAAAAAAAACTTTGTTCATAAAAAACAATCGACGTAATTAAAAAATTGGTGCACCAATATTTTATGCATTTTTACTCAAAAAAATGTATTATCTAGTTACAAATTTCCAACAAAATATAATTATAGTTTGATTTTTCAACAAAAAAAAATTATAATTTGAGTGGTACTTCGAGATGATAAAGTAATATAGAAATACGGAGTATAAGTTTAAGTATGTTAAAATTACACCAAAATTTAATACGGAGTATTAAAATATAAACTTACTAAAAATAACAAATGAAAATATATAATTACTTTATTAATTTAATACTTTAGTGGTAACGTTCAGTTCGGTATTTTATATATTTATTTTTTGGTAACTAAAAACGGTTTGATTAGATTCGGGATATAATTTACAAAAACCATTTAAAAACCCGTCTTTCAATTCGGTGCAATATCGGTTCAGTTCGAAATAATGTCGGTTGGTATTTTTGCCCACCCCTACTTTTAACTTTAGAGTTAATTAATATCGACTCTAATTGAATAAAATTTAAATTATATATTAATTATATTAAAACATAATTTATGAACAAATATTATATTTTACATTAAAAAAGATACTACATTTTAGTAGAGTCAATCACACTAAAAAATATTAAAAACATAATTTGAAAATATTTTAAACATAAATTTAATATAATTATTCTTGTATTAATATCAAATACTATGTATTAGTTTTATTTAATTATTTATCAATTCTTGTATCCATTTTTGACATTAACTTTGATACTAATAGACATTTTTGCACAATTAGTTACTTCGTATTTTTGTATTTGTCTTTATTGTAAAAATAATGTTAAGAGTGAGTTCTTCAAACTTTTTCCCTTTGAAAAACAGGGAGTAGAAATTTTGGTCCATATAAGTATACACTTGAATAGATAAGATCCCAATATGATAATTTGCCTCAAAATTTTCTTTATGGATAAAAATGTAAATCAATTTAGTTATTCAAATAAATTTAGGACTCGTTTGGTCCATTTTGATATAGGTTTTGAAGTAATAAAAAAAATAGATTTTGAGTTTTTGGAGAAAATGGAAATACTCAAATGGAATTGATAGACCAAAACCCCCCGGGTGTGTATTTTTTGGTCTATTCGATATGTGTATAAAATATAGGAAATATATGAACAAGAATATAGTGAGTAGACTTTTGACGTAGAAACCAAATCGGTGAAAACCACGGGCCTTTTTCGGCGGTATCATGCCAACGAGGATGTTTTAATATATATTGGGGGTATATTTGTACAACATATGGGCGTGATAGCCATTGATGGAGCTCGAAGCTCCATCAAAAAAGAGAAGATGAACATGGTGAATACAATATGTGGGGAATGTAGACGGTGGCTCCCCTTCTTCTTGGTTATGTGTCTCTTATATAGCATCAAGGTAGGAGCCTAGGGTTACGGTACTCTAGCGGGCTCTTTGTGTGGACTGGCCCAATATCTTTTTTTAGGCCCAGGGGGTATTATTCCATCAGGAATAAAAAGATCTTCATTGGCACGGACCATTTCCTATGAAAAATGTGATTGCTAATGCACAAGTGCTCTCAGTCCCCCATTATGAAAACTCAGCTCCCATTGTGAAAAACAAAAAAAATGAATGAAAATTTGAAGAGCCAACACTCCATCAAACACCCCCACCTCCCCCCCACTCAAAAGGGTTTTAGGCAACCACAATCCTTGTTGATATAAAGCGTGTCGATTTTAGAGAGCTGCGAGTGCTCTCCGCTTCTTATAAATAGAAAATGACAAAAGTTGCTTACGGAGAAGATGAATGTATCAAAAGATAGCCTTTAATTTGATAGCACCGAGCAAGAGATAGTTGTCAGCTTCTCGTAAATAGAAAACGACAAAAGTTGCTTACGAAGAAGACGAATGCATCAAAAGATAGCCTTTAATTTGAGAACACCAAGCAAGAGATAGCGTCAAGCAAGAGATTGCTTTGAATTTCATAAGTCAAGTCTCTTTCCCATCCACAAGAGATAGTCTCCACCTCCAAATCAAGAACTTAATATCATTTTGTTAGAGATAGAAGGACGCATGATTGAAAAAGGAAAGTGTTAGAGACAGAAGACGGAAGCAGGATTGAAGAAGGAAACCGAATCCCTTTGGGATTAGGTTTAGTATCTTTCCTAGTTTGTTTAATTCTTATTTTAGTAGGAATATAAATTTTCTTGTTTACTTTACCCTCTTCCTATATAAAGAGGGATAGATCTTTGTATTCAAAACCAATTCAAAAAGCCAATTCAATATACATAAATATTTTCTCTCTTATTTTCTACATGGTATCAGAGCCACGTTTGAATTCTTGAGACCTCAAAACACACTTCTTCCCCTGTCGGTGGGCATATACAATTCAATGCCTACCGGCGGGATATTGTAATTTTTAATTTATTTGATTGTCCTCCCTCATTCTTGAAGAAGTGGTCGAACAAGGGTTGTTCTACAGAGACAAACAACTCTTTCTATGTCTACTGTTCACGATCGACCGGTATCGCATCCATCGATCGTCGCTTGTTGCTGCTACCGAAGTGCCGGAACGGTCGACCGTTGCTGAAGAACGGTCGAGTGGGTCGACCGTCCCGACGGCAGTTTCTCTTGATCGCGGCTATTGTTCACGATCACCCGGCATCGCGTCCATCGATCGTTGCTCAGTTTGTGTTGTTCGTTATTGCTGCCAAGTTCCGAACGGTCGACCGTCCTACAGAACGGTCGAAGACATCGACCATCCCGTCGGCAGTCTCCTATTGTTGGTCTCTTGGATTCGGAACACGATTGATCCAACCTTGAGATCCAGCATATCGTATGTGGAAAAAGCTTCAGATATATGGAATGCTTTGAAGGCCCGCTTCTCTGTGGTTAATGGACCGAGGGTTCAGCAGTTGAATCGGGATTTGGCGGAATGCAAACAGAAGAATCTCATCATAATGGAATATTATGGGAAGATGAAGAAGTTGTGGGACGATCTTACAGGTTTGGAGCAGTTCCCAATTTGTACGTGTAGTAATTGCACGTGGGACCTGCCAGAGAAGCTTGCATAGATGCGCAAATTGAGGGAACATTTTTTTTATGTCCAAGCTGTGCATGTTGAACTCTCATGCTCCAGCTTGAGGGGGTGTTAGAGATAGAAGAAGGAAGCAAGATTGAAGAAGGAAACTGAATTTCTTTGGGATTAGGTTTAGTATCTTCCCTAGTTGGATTAGGTTTAGTATTTAGTATCTTTCCTAGTTTGTTTAATTCTTATTTTAGTAGAAAATCTAGGAATAGAAATTTCCTTGTTTACATTACCCTCTTTCTATATAAAGAGGGTTAGATCTTTGTATTCAAAACCAATTCAAAAAGCCAATATAATATACATAAATATTTTTTCTCTTATTTTCTACACATTTGAATAAGGAAGATATAAAAAAGCATGTAGTTGAGAAAATTTCCATATCTCCAAATTAAAAAATGAAAATCCTTTTTCATTCACCAAACATGCCTAACTTCACCAAATCCAAATACCACAAAAGGGTTTTTGGCCGTGTTCTCCTCAACTTATTTTTTACTTAACTTATTTTTATTCAAATCAGATCAAAAATAGCTTTAAATATAACTACCTTCAGATTATATCAAATCAGACTAGATCAGAACCAATCAAATCACGTGAAAAGAACATGACCTTAGTATCAAAATTCAATATCTCCTACTACAATTAGATGAGCTCTTGTGATTCCTAAAAGCAAATTTAAAGAAACTACAAACCAACTTCTAAAAAACAACCATAACAAACCCATTTTATCCTACAACCTTCTAACAAATTCATAATTAACTTATCAACCAATTGCCACCCTTGCCTCTCTTTTCTAAAAAAAGACAAACGATTCTGCAACATCATGCACATCTATTCATCTAAGGTCACAAGTTCATACTACTCCCTCCCTCCCAAACTAAGTTGCATGTTTATTATTCACATGATCAAATGACATTCGCTTTCTTTCTCTATTTTCATTCTCATTTGATAAAATAATATAGTCTTGTCACCTCTTGTTTTGTAAAATTTCTAATGTAATATTTTAATATGTAAATTTATTTTTTCAATTTTGCTTCAATTCTCAAATAAATTGTATTGAAAATAACTTCAACTAAACATCGTAAACCAAAATAGACCATTTAAATTAGGAATATAATTCTTCTAATCCAACTCAATTGACACAATGACGTCAAGATAACAGCTCTACAATATGGGGCAAAATGCCAATAATACAAAAGCTCACAAAATCGCATCCCATTCCTTCTTCATATTGTTAATATGTATATGTGTGTAAGAAAAAAGCTCATAACTTTAACTTAGTTCGCCACATTTCTCCAATAACTTTTTTTGGCGCGGGATCTTCTGTACCTCTGTCTCGTTGTCCTGAAGTATAGTATAACCATCCATCCCAGAATCCAACTAGGGTGGTTTTCACGCGGTAAGGTAGTTTCCCGACCACTTCCCATTTCTGTGAAAATGGCAACAAATCATACCGTAGTAAGAAAGGATTCGAAATAGAAGAAGCTAGGCTCTGTTTGGTTCAAAGAATGTCCAATTACAGTAGGGAATAGTGGTTGCATCTTTGAGCCAAGCAAGGTAATTCTAGTATTTTACCAAGAACCCCAAACAATCATGGTTTTTGAGTTTAGCATGGCACAACATAAAGAGAGGGTACCTGTAAGTCAAATTGAAACTTGAAAATTTCTCCGACGAGTGTCATCTTTTTGGTTTCAGGGTGCTTCTCAGTGGTTCCTCCAACGATAAAAATCGATCTGTTAACTATTGTCCAAGCAAACTCAATATGAGAATCTGGCTTAGGCATTGGAGGCAACATTTTCCACTTCATATCGTCATCTAGCATGTATACATCACCATACACAACCTGTAAGGTCCAGACTAGGCATGGTCAAAACAAAATATTTCAACATCAACCAAACTAATCTTCGCATCTCACAAAATTTTGAAAAATGGGTGAGAATGATTAGGAGTAAATGAGGAAATTTTGTATAGCAGATCAAGTACGGACCATACAATCAGACTATTTATAGTACTTGTTGGTCAGAATACCTCATTTCGGCGTGAGCATTTGAAAATAGGTGATCCCGGTTTGGCCATGAAGTCACCTTCTTGACCACCAATGACATAAAGTTGATCATCAAACACAACACAGGCCCTGCATGACAAGGCAAGATGCACATTAATGCACAGTTAGGAACAACGTGAATCTAGGCAAACAATTGGATTTGCTCCGTTTGTGAACTGTGTAGTTTCACCATCATTTACTCCATTTTGTTAAATCTGGAGTCATCCAGGTGAATGTCATATTCCTGCTATATTTTTAAGGAAAATTTGGCTAAACCCACTTAATAATACCTCACTTGGGAAATAACACCCTATTTTTCAAACAAACTGCCTATAATATTACTCTTCGCTCAATTGAACCAGGAAAAAAAGCATCCACCTCAAAACTCTAGTGTGCTTCCCATTTTACCCCTACTAGTCATATTACATATTTACATGAATAAATGACAAAAACAACAACAACAACAACCCAGTTGAATCTCACTACAGTAGGGTCTGGGGAGGGTGTGTGTACGCAGACCTTGCCCCTACTCGGAAGTAGGGAGGCTGTTTCCAAGAGACCCCCGGCTCAACCTGCACAAAATTATGGAAGGGAACACAGTATAGTACAGGTAAAGCACCAAGTACAAGCAATAGCAAAAGATTCCAAACAAACACAACACACTACAAACAACCTCTACAGCACCGAGCTCCTATCCAGCTACTCTAATCCTAGTTCTCCAAAGGTTCCTATCTAAGGCCATATCCTCAGTCAAGGTGAGAAGTCCTAAATCCTGCCTAATCACCTCCATCCAATTCTTCCTAGGTCTACCCCTTCCCCTACTTCCCCCGATAATCGTAATCCTCTCGCATCTCCGTACAGGGGCGTTAGCATCCCGCCGTCTCACATGACCAAACCATCTCAATCTCGCTTCACGCAACTTATCTTCCACCGGCGCCATGCCTACCTGATGTCGGATAACTTCGTTCGAAATCCTATCCAACCTTGTCTTTCCACACATCCATCTTAACATCCGCATCTCCTCTGCATGCAGACGACGCACATGAGTTTTCTTAACCGCCCAACACTCTGCACCATACAACATAGCTGGTCTGACTACGGATCGATAGAACTTACCTTTCATCCTGGGCGAGATCTTCGGACCACACAACACCCCTGAGGCTAACCGCCATTTTGACCACGCCACTCCAACACGGTGTCCAACATCCCCATCTAACTCCCCATCAGCCTGGATCACCGAGCCAAGATATCGAAACCTGTCTACCTTAGGTACTAGGTGAGAGTCAATCCTAACTTCCACTTCTGATTCTCTTTCCGACATGGCCATTGTTGCGGATAAATGACAAAAACAAGGCTCTAATTTGCTTCACGCCATTGTTGTTAGGATATGCTCTCCGACATGGCCATTGTTGCTCTACGTCATGGTCATCATGATTCAAACCTTAAACCCTTGTCATATAATACTACTTACTTTATAGAATACATTTTACTGTTTAACTTATACTCCATAATTCAGGAGTGCCACAATGCATATCGCAAGATGAGTTGAGATTTGATTTTATTCCCAAACATACATTAAAAGAGAGTAATTATTTATTCACACTATGAGTGATTCAATTTACTAAAGACTTTTATGAAGATCCATAGGGTAAAGTGGGAGAAATTATGTGTGAAGGAGCGAGGGCTAAGGTTTCCTGATTAGGGGATAAAATGGAAAACACACTCGAGTTTTGAAGTGGATGATTTGTTTGGTGCTTTGATTGAACGAAAAATAATATTATAGGTGGTTTGTTTGAAAAATATTTTTATTAGGGATTTAGGGTGCTATTTCCAAAGTGAAGCCTTTTAAGGAGGTTATAACCAAAATTTCCTACTTTTTATTATAATTCAGTTCGACCCAAACAATTTTTAAACAAGGTTCACCTAAGTAGGATTAAAATTTTGCCACCTAGGTGAATTCTGTTCGTCCTAACTTAGGTTAGTTTTTTAAGTTTGCAGCAGCCTAAGTGAACCTGAACTCGAAGGGGGCATAAGAAACTCTATGAATCAAAATACCACCATTTTTAGTGTTTCAGATTCAAACAAAAAAAAAGGAAAACAAAAACACACCAGTAAGCCATATGATGGAAGTCGAACATAGTTGTCCAAGAAAAAAAGTCCAAATGCAGAATGCGCACATTGATACTCCATAAAGAAAACAACAACAACAACCCAGTTGAATCCTACTACAGTAGAGATACTCCATAAAGAAAAGTGTAACTAATAATCTCTAGATATTGTCACAATGTCACTTTTCCTTAACCAGGTCTAAAAGCAGCCTGCTCTTTCTACAAAGTACAAAAACCAAAGACTACACTAAGCACATATCATAGTAAGAGTCTGTCTAACCTTGTGCGAAAAATCCCCACGCTGTCACTTTTCTAAAGGCAATACCCGTTTTTTAAACATTTTACTCGTATTTTAAATAAATTTAAATAAAAAAGATCTAGCATGATGCTAAAAGTGTTATTGCCTTTAATTTCAGTTATATCTGCCAAAAATAACTTTTGCACTACTTTTTTTCATTACTAACTGATCTCGATATGTTGAATGAAAAAATCACCCTAACAAACAGGCACTACATACCACACATAAGAATATGTGCAGCTGATTGTAGCATGCAAAATCTATCACACAAAAATACCCCAATGTAATCTTCCAAATTAAATGTTGTTATAGGATCATGATATGTTAATATGCATGTAACTGTATGTCATTACATAATATAATTCTAACTGCATTATCAGTCCACCCCCCCCCCCTTTTATTTCGTTGCAGCAAAGGTTTTTGAGGGCATGTCATCCTTGAGAATGAATTTTAATACTCTGGTATAGTGTCGATCTGGATCAACAGAGAAGGGCTTGAAACAAAACCATTAATAACAAATCATTAATCACTTCATGACTTCAAAACCCACTAGAGAAATGTGCAGATTAGAATGAATCTTAATGTGAGAAATCCTAAATACCTATGAGGCCCACCACGAGGAATGGGTATCTCAGGGCGCCACTCCGTTTCTAATACTTTTCCGTCTTTAACTGCAATACTCCAATGATCTAATCCGGGAGTATATCTATTCTCTTTGCTCCCACCCATGACATGAAGCCTACCTCTCCAAAGTGTTGTTGCAGGTGCATACCTGAAATTCACTTGTTAAAAAACTTCATATGTATATGGAAACCATATGAATCAGCTTAAAAGAGTGATATGTTTCTGGACAATACATAGAAATAACATCATTAACAACGTGAAACTTCAATGCTTTGAAAACTCAAAAATTTAGAGGTTCTTAGTACAATGAATAAAAATGTAAATAAATGTTCGTCTCTTCATTTTATTTGAAAGAAAGGTAATTTGAAAACTTATATGTAGCCAATTGATATAATAGTATAATACTACTTACCTCGGGACAGGCAGAGGAGGCATGTTTTGCCATTGCCTCGTCTCAGTGTCCAGAACAAATGTGTGTGTTGTAGGCCCTCTACACTGGGGACCATATTGTCCGTTGACAATATAAATATATCTCCCATCTGTTACCATCCCTAAATGTGAATGGGCCATTTCTTGGGGCATGTCAAACCTCCCTCCCCACGTGTTATCCGTGAAGTTATATATATCAACATGAGAATGGACCTGTAACATGAAAGAATACAATTAGGGCTTATCCATTTTCACCCAAAGACCAAGTTCAAGACTGCCACAATAGATTCAAGGACTTTTTTCATGATGTTTCATGCAAAGGAATAAATTAGATTTGGGTAAGAAAAACCATGCATTTGATGTTTCTGATCTGTTGACAAGCCAATCTCTAAGTACTAAAAGGTTGCCATCCTAAAACTAAAACAACTACTGGGCTGTGTTTGTAACTCAGAAAATGATACGTAAATAAAATAGGAATGAAAAACATAGAAGATGAATTTGGAAGGAAAAGAAATGTGAGAGAGAATTTAAAAACTGCTTCAAAATCATTCAATCAATTTTATATATTTGACTTACCTTTTTTGTTTATATCTATTTCTATTATAAACAATAAGAAATCTAAATGTGTAAATCTTTTTTTAAAAAATTATGTTTCTTGTGTAATTTTCATAGTACACTTGCCATTAAAAAAAGATACATTGCCTTTAGCTTTTTTTCATCCCCAACCCTTAAGTTTTCCTTTTATTGAGCTTTGATTTTGGAAAGCTATGTAAAGATTAATGCATTCATAGGCGTACAAGTTGGGAAGGTTTAGTAATTACTGATAGAGTAAAGGAAAGAGACTACTAGATGCCACTACCACCTCATCTTCATCAAACAATCTACTAAGCTAAAAGAAGCTCATTCACTAAGAAATAATAAGCCTATAATCTGCCGTAAAAAGGTAATAACAAAAAGAGTAAATTCCCAAAACTAGTCCTTTGTAATAAGGTGTTTTCCCAAATTAGTACTCAATAAGTTTTAATTACCTATGTGATCCTCTATAACTGAGATTTATTCCCAAGATGGTTCTTCGTAAATAATGTTACCCAAATGAGGATTAATTGAGGGTATTTTGGTATTTTTATCCGCTAAATTTAGAATTAATTCTTAAAATGATCATTTATAAAGAAGTGCCTTCCCAAAATGGTTTTTTCTAATTCAAGATGTGTATTTGATTTGAAATTTAAAATAATTTTTTATATGTTTTAAATAATTCATGAATTATTTATAGTCAATGTATTTTTTCAATTTGACATTTATTTAGTTGTACAGAAATAACTATTTCGAGAATATATTTTAAATTTGGATGATCAAAATACTAAAATATCTCCCAATCAATCATCATTTGAGTAATATTATTTACGAAGGACTATCTTGGGAATAAATCTCAATTATAGGGGACCATGTAGGTAATAAAAACTTCTTGAGGACTGAATTGGTAAAACACCTTATTACAAAGGACCATAAGTTTACTCTAACAAAAAACAGTCAGAATGCTCACAAAATCAATGGTACCATATCCAGCAAAGACATAGAGAAGGTTCTTGATCTGTATGGCAGCACCATCAAGACGAGGCACGGGTGCAGAAGCCATCTTCTCCCACTTCAGCTCGGGGGCAGGCAAATCTGCAAAAGTAGCAGATAGTTTCCTCTCTTTAGTAACATCTTTTTTACCCTTCTCGGTTGAGCCCTGTAATGGATAAAGAATGCTTGTTTTGAGCCACCAAATGAAGAAACTCCATCAAGAATGTTTAGAATTTGAAAGATGCGATATAAACAATCAAATATCTGTCAACTGCTAGCAGCATAAAAAGGAAAAATACGAAGAATTCACTCAGCAACAATGTTCCAATTTCTCTGAGTCATTAAAACAAACAGAACGGGGGCACTATGGCGAATGTAAATCATGCGCGGGATACCTTGGAGAGGTGGTGGGTCTGATTTGGGAAGACGAAATCAATGGAACCCTGAGGAGCCCAGTAAGAGGAAGAGGAAGCCCAAAGCAGATCTGCTACGAGAGCAGCCCCCAACAACCCCAAACATATAAACACCAGTTTCACTGTTCTGGGCTTTCCGGCGGAGGCTCCGGCGCCTGCTCTGCCGCCCAATCTCATCTCATCGGCTGCCCGATCTTGCGTAAACCTCCAGTGAAGGGTCTGATCTAACCACCTGCAATGTGAATGCTCCACACAATCCTCTAATGGTTCTTTTTTATAAATCCCCTGGCATGGAGATGTAGTAACCAAGAAATCAAGAATCCAGCTGATTAATACTTAAATGTCACCAATTAACTGTTGGCAAAGAGCAAGAGCATGATCATGTTGGTTGCACAACCAATGAGTCTGGTATCCGTGGATGATACCGTGGCGCTCTTATTTGTAGAATTCAGACATCATATACTTCTTATTCTTTGATATGATTAATGATTGGATTTTATCATTTGATTAGATCTGATTGTAGTATAATTGAATTTTAATTTGTTTTAAATTAAACTTATAACTATTACAAAAAATTAATAATTTTTAAATATTGCAATTCATATATACATAGAAACAGTAAAATAAGAAAATCAATGACAATAACTAATCATTAATATATTTAAACATTTTCTTTGAAATATCAAAAATCTTTTCAATATCATTACTTTTTTAGTCTTTGTAAAAGGAGAACAATTTATTTGTCTTTATATATTGAAGAGAATGTATTATTACTCGGTATTATAATAACCAAATATTAGAAAATAAGGATATTATTCTACAAAACTATTACATTCTTTATCCATATTGCATAGTAATATATTGATTGTTACTGTAACACTCCAGATTTGAAATAAATGTTAGATACGATTTTATTATGTGGCCCGAGTTATCATTTCTCTAATTAATTGATCATTTACCTAATAAATATCATACGTACTTAATGGGTAATTATTCGATGGACGTAATTACCCTTATGACCTAATTAGGATTTCCCCTTGGGTGTATATATATAGAGGTCAATAGGCAGAGATCAACACACCAATCTTACGCCTCCTCTCTGCCTCTCTATTCTCTTGAGTCTTCCTCACCTTAGCCATCATAACGATACACCCTAAACGGGAACTCGATCTGCGTGAGAATCATGGCCTCATCCCTAGCCACGTTTACAGTATTATCAGGTACACATGATTAAATCCTTAATTTATATTTTATGTTTAAAAATTGATCAACATGTGGTATCAAAGCTTTATGTTGATTAATCAATCCTTATCGTTTTTTCCGAAACCAAACTACCAAGTTTTTTTTCCCTTTAAAGATCCGATAAAATTGGATCGGAAATTAGTTTTCTATCCCTGACGAAATCCTCTGATCTTTGAGATTTTGGTTTAATGTTTTGTTGCCATATCCCTTACGTAATCAATTCTTATGGCCTTATGTTTTCAATTCTGTAATTCAAATCGGAAGGCGACTGTGAGAAAATTCTTTTTGAAATTCTTGTTTTTTTCCGATTTGGATCAGTGGTGTCTCCACAATAATTCACTGCAAAACGGAATCTCAAGTTGGAAAAGTCAAAATCAGTTTTCAAGATTTCCATTATATGACTTTTTTTATCACATTTTTTTTCACGGAAATCACACAAAAAACAGATTTGGTTTCCAAGCTTATTTTGATAAAATCATCTTATTTTGGTATTTGATTTACTCCTTCCGTCCCAAATTATAATGCATGTTTACTATTTACAGGGTCAAACTTCATTCACTTTCCTTCTCTATTTTCGTTAGCAATTTGATAAAATAAAATATTATTGTCACTACTAGTTTTGTAGATCTTTTGATGTAGTTTTTTAATATGTAATTTTTATTTTTTAATTCTATACCATTTGTCATATATAATGGTTTGAAAATAATTTCAGTCAAACATCGTAAACCGAAACAGGCGTTATAAAATGGGACGGAGGTAGTAGAATATAATTGTGTTTCCTTAAATTGTATGGCATATCTCACTTTTGCATGATACTAGACTCGTACCCGTGCGATGCACGGGCTGTTAATTTACATATATTTAGTCAAAATTTGAAATAATAGAAAATGTTACAAAACCGGAAAGATTTCATAAATTAATATTATTCCCCAAAAAGGGAATTCTATGCACTAATGAGCAAGGTCGATATGAAGCGGAATCAGTTTTGGAACACTTCTTTATAAACTACATTCGTAGAGAAAGATACATTGCTAATATTTATCCTTCTAAATTTAGAATTTCATAACAAAAATGTAACATTCGTTATCATTATTATATGCATACAAACATGGAAGATATATCATAATCATAATAGACATACAAATAGTTAACATGTCGGATACATTACATATAAAAATCATTTCAATACTTTAATTGTGCAATAAATATAGTAACTTATAATATATAAAAATATATTATTTTTAATAGAATTTTATTAAAATACTTTTTTAAACATGTGAAATAAAATAACAAAAAAATGGACCTAGTTGACCGCAACCAACCCGATTAAATCTTTAATTGATGTTGAATTGAAAAAGTAAATATGTGAAATTAACCCGTCAAAATAAATCCAAACCCGAGTTAAATTAGATCAAAATTGAATATACACAAACCCATCAACCCATTTAAGCCCCTTACATTCTTTTTTAAACTAAACCAACCCAGCCCAATTGTATAAACCCAGCATACTACAACCCTTCAACCCAGCCCACTAATAAAACCTAAACATATTTTCTACCCTAGCACCCTTCCAAAACCAAAACCCGACTCTCTCTCTCTCTCTCTCTCTCTCTCTCTCTCTCTCTCCGTCGCCCTCCGTTTCCGCCGTCACGCTCCCTTTCCACCGTCGCCCTCCGTTTCCGCCGTCACGCTCCCTTTCCGCCGCCGCCTGTCTCGCTCCCTCCTTCTCTGTCTCTACATCTCTGTTTGATGGATCTTCGTTTATGGATGTAAGATTCTTGTTTCGAACTTCATTTCTATGGATCTTTCTCTCTTTACCTTTATACGAATTCTTTCTATCTCATTTAACTCGCTTTATATATATGTCGATTTAGTTCATCCGATATATATATATATATATATATATATATATATATATATATATATATATATATATATATATATATATATATATATATATATATATATATATATATATATATATATATATAGACACACACACACACATATATATTATAGCTATATACGTAGCTATATATATCTATATAGTTATATATAATGTATGACCAAAATAAGGAAGATATGATGCAACGTATATACATAAAATATAGAGAAAAGAAGTTCATTCTAATATATTTTTTAAACAAATTCTTATAACATTTCAGTTTAATATGTCCCGTTATAATTTCAAAAAAATTCATTTGCCTATCAATACTTCTTTTTGATGTATGAATATGTATTTTTTTAACAAATTCTTATAATATTTTAGTTTAATATTTTTTTAACATATTAATATACATATACTTATTTTATATATTATATATTATATTTTATATATAATTATTACTCCGTATTAACTTAATATATCATATAAAAGTCCCTACATCGGACGGAGTGTGTGTCTGAATATAGGGCTGTGATGATATGGAAGGACTGAAATCTGTTATGGTGAATTTTTAGGATTTTAATGTTTGATGCATCAAAGAAAATGAAAGTATCTTGACATGGCGTAATGGAATTAACCCCCGCTGTTGCAGCCATGGCGATTTCATTTCTTATATTGCCTCAAACTTAAAACCAGATTAAAAAACTGAGCCTTTATTGTATATTATTATATGTATATATATACACGTGGTGTATGGCATTATATATATATATATATATATATATATATATATATATATATATATATATATATATATATATATATATATATATATAATATATATATATATATATATATATATATATATATATATATATATATATATATATATATATATATATATATATATAATGTAAAGAAGGAAACACCATTGTCTTAAACTTGTCATTGATGTGGAGAGTTGGATGCTCAATGAGAAATAGAAATAAAGAATGAGAAATAAGAAAAGTAGGAACCTGAGGATTTGTGATGTTGGTGAATCAGAGAATGACCTATTATTTATACTATCAGTATTTGTGAGATTGGTATGGGATATAATGGATGGATTTGACACAAAGTTACTTTTTCATCTACTTTATGGAGTCACTCAATTTTTTTTCCCAATGCAACTTTATAGAACCACTAAAATTGAATCGACATAAGTTACTTTTTCATCCACTTTATGGAGCCACTCAATTTGTTTCTCAATGCAACTTTATACAACTTTTTATCAAATCTACTTTATGGGGTAACTAAATTTTTGTTCCTTAATGCAACTTTATGAAAAAACTAAATTGAATAGACATAAAGCAATTGCATTGAACCCAACACCACGCCAGGCTCAAACCCGAACCACAAAGCAGGCCCAAACCCGTCCACCAAACCCTCACTTTAGGCGGGAATACTATTCACAAAATGCACATAGCATTGTATATAGTAGGATATTCTGTTTCCTTATTTTATTGACTTATTTTACCAAGAATAGCAAAACTAAATAAGGGATATGCTAAAATACCATTAAAAAATTAAATTGTTTTTTTACTTGTTGGAAAATCTCTTGCCTTATATGCTTTTTGATTTTCTGATTAAATTAATCTTAATGAGTCCCCAATTTTTTTCGTAGCCCCGCCCCAAATCGCTTTAACTTTTGCAATTAATTAATTATTTATTTATAAATCATTTGACTAATTTAAATAAAATTTATTTTATGATTAGTTAAATTGATTTATTTTGCTTGACTTGAATAATACCTTAGAGTACACTTCTGCCCAAAGGTGATGTGTAATATTTGTAAAATTTATTTCAAGTCTTATTAAGCATTGTCATTTAGTACATATCCTTAAATAGATATTTACATGACACTCGCCTTAAATATATAATATTTCACTTCTATCCAAAGATGATGCGTTATAGTTATGTACTGCGAACTAAATATATATATGTGCATTAAATTTAAATGTTTCACTTCTGCCCAAAGGTGATGTGTTACATTCAAATTGCACATCATTATTTTATTACTCATAATACTTAAATAAGTGGTCATAACCAAAGTGAAAGCCATTTGTTTAAGTAGAATTAAATTTAGTCTATTATTTTGGTGTTATAATAGACTCTTATCACAGCTTCATTACTATATAATGGTCCTTAACTTCGCCAGCCTTAGTTCATTGCCCCTTAACTTCTTCTTTAATTATGTGTCTTATTTCTCTCATCTGAATCCATTATCAGCCCCAAATATGGGAATTGAAACCTTGAACGGTGCGAATTTTTCTTCATGGAAAGATTCACTGATGCTAACTCTTGGCATGTTGGATTTTGATTATGCACTGAGAGAGCCTGCCCCTCCTGCCCTCACTGATAAAAGTACTGCTAAAGATAAAATAGTACATGAGAGATGGGAGAGGTGCAACAGAATAGCTCTTATGCTCATTAAAAATTCCATCAGCATAATCATCAGGGGAGCTATTCCAGATTCATCTAATGCTAAAACATATCTGGCTTCTGTAGAGGAACAATTCAAAGCAACTTCTAAGGCACGTGCTAGTACCCTCATTTTGAAGATGGCGACCACAAAATATGACGGGAATAGCGGAATTCGTGAGCACATCATGATGATGAACGACATGGCCCGTAAGCTCAAGGGATTAGACATGGAGATCAGTGAAGGTTTTCTGGTGCACTTCATAATGACTTCTCTTCCTGCATCTTTTGAAGCTTTCAAGGTCAACTACAACACCCAGAAGGTAGTGGTCGATGAATGAGTTGATTGCTATGTGTGTACAAGAAGAAGAGCGTCTCAAGCTGGAGAAACCAGATGTGGCTTACCTCATGACCGCTAACCCAAAGAAAAGGAAGGGCAATGTCGATAAGAAGGATGTTTCTAAAGTCTAGAAACGTGATAAAAGTGCTTCTTCCGGCTCTAAAAACTCCAAAGGGAAGTCTTACTGCCGCAAGGAAGGACATAGACAGAAAGACTGCCAAGACTTTAAGGAGTGGCTGACGAAGAAAGGTAATCATCTTTACATGATACTTGAGTCCTTTAATTTAAATGTTCCAACTAATATATGGTGGTTTGACTCTGGTTCTATGGTTCATGTAACCAACTCACTTTAGGGATTCCTTACAATCCAGAAGCTGGAAAGAAACCGAAGAACACTTAAACTGGGGAATGGAACAGAACTAGCTGTCGAAGCCGTGGGAACCTTAGAATTAATAATGAAAACTGGTTTATGTATTAAACTTTATGATACCTTATATATTCCCGAGATTACTCGGAATTTAGTATCAGGACCAAAGTTAGACATAGACGGTTTTGATGTTTCTCATGGTCATGGCAGACTTACTATTAGTTTCAATTCTCAAGTGTTTGGTCATGGTTTTCTAGATGGTGATCTCTATAAATTAGAACTAGATGATGATTTTTCCAAATCTTTGTTGTCATATAATATCAATCAGACACTAACAAAGAGAAAACGAAAACGAGACTTAGAAACTTCATCCATGTTGTGGCATCAACGCTTAGGCCACATTTCACGAGAACGTTTATCTAGACTCGTGAAACATGAAGTGTTACCATCTCTCGATTTCAATGATTTTGGAACATGTGTCAAATGCCTTAAAGGTAAAATGACATCAGTGAATAAGAAAGGTGCCACTAAAAGTTCTAATTTATTAGAGCTCATTCACACTGACATTAGTGGTCCTTACTCTATCATTGGCATAACTGGACATAACTCATTTATCACTTATATTGATGATTATTCTCGATATATGTACTTGTATCTTATTAAAGAAAAATCTGAATCACTTACAACTTTTAAAGATTATAAAACTGAAGTTGAAAAACAACTTGATCGTCAGATAAAAGTTGTAAGATCAGATAGAGGAGGTGAATATTATGGTAGACAAACTGATGTGGGTCAAGCTCCTGGTCCATTTTATGAGTTTTGTAAGTCCCAAGGGATTGTGAACCAATATACCATGCCCGGTACTCCTCAGCATAACGGTGTTGCTGAGAGAAGAAATAAGACCCTAATGGACATGGTACGCAGTATCTTAGCCAACTCAGGTTTACCTATATTTCTCTGGACCGAGGCCTTAAAAACAGCCGTTCATATACTCAATACGGTTCCTTCTAAAGCTGTCCCTAAAACTCCTTATGAACTCTGGACAGGAAGGAAACCAAGTCTAAGATATATGAAAGTATGGGGTTGTCTTGCCGAAGCTAAACTTTATAATCCCTTCTTGAAGAAACTCGACATGAAAACTGTAACTTGCTACTTCATTGGTTATCCTTCTCACTCAAAGGGTTACAAATTTTATTGTCCTTCCCACGTCACTCGCATTGTAAAAACCAAAGATGCTCATTTCCTTGAAGATTTTAAGGTCAGTGGGAGCAGTGAAAACCCTTATGATGAATTTCTAGAAGTACAAGATGTGGGGGGGAGACTTGTCGATTACTTTACCTCCAATTACTCCTCTTGTACTCAATTCCAATCCGCAGTACACTGCACCTCCTCCTATTCCAAATGTACCTGGAAATGAAGACACCTCAAATGATCATCATCAAGACAATGCCGCCAATGCTCGATCCGAAAATCTGCTCAGGAGGTCATCTAGGTCTAAAAGGCCTACTAATTTTTATGATTATGTTACCTACCTGACTGAAGCAGAAATGGATGCTGGAAAGTTTACTGATCCTACCTCTTATAATGAAGCCATTAACAGTGATCAGTCTTATGAATGGAATAAAGCCATGATTGAAGAGCTTGACTCCATGAAGAAAAATGATGTTCGGGATTTGGTTGAATTACCCAATGGTGTAAAACCCGTAGGATGTAAATGGGTCTTCAAAACAAAACTGGACCCGAATGGAAACATTGAACGCTACAAAGCGAGATTGGTTGCAAAGGGCTACACTCAGAAAGAGGAAATTGACTATCAAGAGACCTTTTCTCTTGTCTCTCGAAAGGATTCCTCAAGGATCGTTATGGCCCTTGTAGCTCATTTTGACTTAGAGCTACATCAGATGGATGTCAAAACCGCTTTCCTTAATGGCGATTTAGATGAAGAAGTATTCATGAAACAACCCGAAGGATTCAAGTCTGAAGGTCAAGAGCACTTAGTCTGTAAGCTAAAGAAGTCCATATACGGGTTGAAGCAGGCATCACGTCAATGGTACCTAAAGTTGCATCAAGTCTTGAAGTCAGAAGGTTTCATAAAGAATCGAGTGAATTAATGCACCTACCGCAAGATGAGTGGGAGCAACTTTACTATACTTGCCCTTTACGTAGATGACATTCTATTGGCAAGTAATAGTTTAGACATGTTGCATGAGTCCAAGCGCTTACTCTTGCGTAACTTTGACATGAAAGATCTCGGAGAGCAGATATCGCTTACATTGCTGGAATGTTGGGTCGTTATGAGACTAATCCTGGTCTTGATCACTGGAAAGCAGCTAAGAAAGTTCTTCGATATCTATAAGGGACAAAAGACTATAAACTAACTTACAGAAGGAGTGATAATTTAGAAGTGGTTGGTTATTCTGATTCTGATTTTTCTAAGTGCAAAGATGACAAGAAAACCACTTCAGGGTATATCTTTATGTTAGCTGGCGGACCTATCTCGTGGAAGAGTCATAAACAAGAGTTGACTGCAACTTCTACAATGATGGTAGAATACATTGCGGTGTACAACGCAACCTGTCATGGGATGTTGCTCAGAAACCTCATCACTGGACTCAAAGTAGTTAATTCCATCTCTCGACCATTGAAGCTTTATTGTGATAACTCAGCCGCCGTTAGTTTCCCGAACAGTAACAGTTCGACTGGCGCTGCTTTATATCTTGATACAAAGTACTTGTTCGTACGTGAGCGAGTTGAGGAAAATAAACTTTGTATTGAGCATATAAGTACTAAGAATATGCTTGCGGATCCGATGACTAAAGGTCTCCCTCCTAAGATTTGCGAAGAACATGTTTCAAAGATGGGGTTTTCTAAAGACCTTATTTAGTTGCATATTGTACTTGCTTACATTTAATAATAAAATTTCCTCATTGTTTTGTTTGTTTTGTCTCTGAATGTGTCCATGCATGCCTAAAGACATATAGACAACATTTATATACAAAATAATGTTATGGGCTTAATTGTCAATTTGATCCTTAGCTTATTTAAGTTTTAAATTTGGTATTGTAGTATGATTAATGGGGGTCTTGAATTGAATATTGATTCAATGACTGTATTTCTCTGCTACAATTTTGGTTTAGAACTAAAATGAGTATTAAAATCTGATCAGACTTATCTAATACTCATCAAAAATGATTACTCGGCCAAGTGGAAGAATGTTAGACACGATTTTATTATGTGGTCTGAGTTATCATTTATCTAATTAATTTATCATTGACCTAATAAATACCCTACGTACTTAATTGGTAATTATTCGATGGACGTAATTACCCTTATGACCTAATTAGGGTTTCCCCTTGGGTGTATATATATAGAGGTCATTAGGCAGAGATCAACACACCAATCTTATGCCTCCTCTTTGCCTCTCTATTCTCGTGAGTCTTCCTCACACTAGCCATCATAATGATACACCCTAAACGGGAACTCGATCTGCGTGAGAATCATGGCCTCATCCCTAACCACGTTTACAGGATTATCAGGTACACATGATTAAATCCCTAATTTATATTTTATGCTTAAGAATTGATCAACAATAAATGGATTAGAGAAAGAAAATGCTCAAAAGGATTGATAGTAGTACTCATACCAACAAGGTACATCTTTTTTTCGAGACCTCATCACTCAGAAACTTCAAAGTTAAGCATGTTTGACTTGGAGCAATCCTAGCATGGGTGACCCCTGGTAAATTCCGGCACATACAGCCAGGGTGGGGGCCAGGGTGTTACAAATGGTATCAGTGTAACACCCTAATCGGTCCAGGTCTGCAGCCCCTTTCGGACTAAAGTATTAACTTAGTAATCGTAAAAATTTAAAACATTTCAAACACTTTTATTTATCATAATAATATTTTTCATAATATAAACAGTATGGAGTTTTCAATATTGCGGAAGCTTTACCAAATCATAATTACAACATAATTTATTATGTTCTTTAATTCAAAACCATCACATCCATTCCGACAATCTCGCCTCCGTCTGCCTCCAGGATCACGTCACTTCATCCTTTCTATTAACCTGCGTGTAGCAAATAAAACATACTACACGCTCAGCGTTGAAGTTGAGTAATCATATCTAATGCGTCGAACATCTATATAAACTGAATCTAAATTTATAATCAAATCATTTGATATCATGTGTTGGGATATTTGATTAATTAATCAAAAAGAAAGAAAAAAAATCACAAAGAGGACAAAGAAGATCAAAAGTGGGATATTTGATTGACTTGGTGCATGTCATCAAATCAAAGAGGATTTTTTGGTTTCTTGACTCCTTCTCAAGCCATGCAAGCATACAGAGCTTTTTTTTGTTATAAAAGTAAGGCAATATGTGGGTGGGCAAAAAAAATACATCCAGGTGTAGGGTGTGAAAAGTCTGTTTATAAGTGTCTGGTATTTAGCGCTTGTAAACAGGGGAGAGTTTTTTGTGTATCGTTCTGAAATAGTGAAGATATAATTTTTCTCTCATATTTTCTTCTTGTGTAGTGAGTTTATTTATTTTTCACGTTCTTGATATTTTAAGAGTCTTACGCGCATAAAATCCCAAAAATTGGTATCGGAGCCAAGTTACATTTGGGGCGGAGGGATTTCTAAGCGGTAAGAGAAGAAAGTCGAGAACTTGAAAAATGGCATCGCTAAAAAGTTCGAATTTTTCTGTCGAACCTTTCGATGGACGTGGCGATTTTACTCTGTGGAAACGAGTAAAAAGTGTTCTTACTCGGGAAGGGACAATCAAAGCTCTTAAGGTGAAGGTTGAGAGGACAGAAAAAATGACGGATGCTAAATGGGCCAAACACCTGAAG
Source organism: Cuscuta australis (assembly GCA_003260385.1). Lineage (NCBI taxonomy): Eukaryota > Viridiplantae > Streptophyta > Magnoliopsida > Solanales > Convolvulaceae > Cuscuta > Cuscuta australis. Next base: position 578,758 of record NQVE01000162.1, on the reverse strand, counting down.
AACGACAAACCAGAAAAATTGTCGGATGAAGAGTGGGAGGATTTGAAGGACATGGCAACAAGTACAATATGCCTATGTCTTGCAAATAATACTCTTTGGGAGGTTCTCGGTTTGACGGACCCAGTGGATATTTGGGACAAGCTGGAGAGCCGGTACAAGTCAAAATCGTTGACAAGTAGGCTATACTTGAAAAACGATTGTTTGGTCTCCAAATGGCGGAGGAAACTAACTTTAATGGGCACTTGGATGAATTCAACAAGATTACAACATCAAGGTGGAGTTTGTTGGGATATTTGATTAATTAATCAAAAAGAAAGAAAAAAAATCACAAAGAGGACAAAGAAGATCAAAAGTGGGATATTTGATTGACTTGGTGCATGTCATCAAATCAAAGAGGATTTTTTGGTTTCTTGACTCCTTCTCAAGCGATGCAAACATACAGAGCTTTTTTTGTTATAAAAGTAAGGCAATATGTGGGTGGGCAAAAAAAAATACATCCAGGTGTAGGGTGTGAAAAGTCTGTTTATAAGTGTCTGGTATTTAGCGCTTGTAAACAGGGGAGAGTTTTTTGTGTATCATTCTGAAATAGTGAAGATATAATTTTTCTCTCATATTTTCTTCTTGTGTAGTGAGTTTATTTATTTTTCACGTTCTTGATATTTTACGAGTCTTACGCGCATAAAATCCCAACAATCATGCACATAATGTTCAGTTCAGATATTTAATAATCATTAGTCAGTATTCATCATTCATTATTCAACATTTATATGCATATTCGACGTTCATCGGTTATTCCTAATATTCACAATATTCAATTCGATAATCATGATTCAATATTCATTCATATTCAATGGTCATCTGTCATTCATAATAATCACAATATTCAATTCAATAATCATCATTTAATATTCATTCATATTCAACATTCGACAACATCCTTAAACTATTCTTAGTCTAAGGTCAATCATTTTAATGTTTATCAACCCTTAAATTAATTTTAGTTTAAATAATTAAACTATATTCCAGTATAAAGTACTCCTAAATACTCCTTAAGCTAGGCCTTGTTTAAAATAAAAGGGTTTTGAAAATCTTAAACTTACCTTCACTTAAGGCCAACCAGAAACCGACAGCGTAGTGTTCACTGTTGGGTGGGTGGTACCCCCAAACGAGTAGGTACTCAAGTTTGGTTCTTGGATCTCGTACGTACGTTTTAACCCTAGCCACTGGGGTTCATACCCGCAAGGCCTAACTTAAATAGGTATATCTTAGAGGTCTTCTAGATACCTTTCAAATCAACATTAATATGAGTATATCTTAGAGGTATTCTAGATACCCTTAACAATATATTATTTTCACAATCATCAATATATTCATTATGATTTAACATTCACAATTATCATTTTAATCAGAATATTTATTAAGATTTAATCATCATAATCATCAATCAATAATTATTATCATAATCATTAATCAACATAATATTCAATAACAACTAGCGGGCTAGCTTCGGGTGTTAACACCCTAACTTACCGTCATGCATTCAGACAAATTTTCGGATCAGAAATTCGGGGGATCGATCCAGCCCCCTGGATCGATCCATACTATGAAAAATCACTCCCAGGGGATCGATCCAAGCCCCTGGATCGATCCAGACAGTGGTGTTTCAGCAACTATTCATCTTCTTCTTTGTTCGGGTCCAATTTCGAAAATATCGTTTTTAATTATCGAACTTCAACGAAACTATATAGAGATGTTCTCCAAGGTTCATAGATCATTTTGGCATCATTAATTCATAGTTTTAACATCAATTTCATGGTTTATGATCCTTGGTTCTTCAAGCACGTCAAACACAAAACTCAACCAAACGACCGTTTATGAACGTAGAAACGATCTATACGAACATTCTAGTCACTAGATATATCTACAGGCTTACCTCAAAGGTAAATGAAGGTTTTGGAAATTTTCCGGTGAAACTTCCGGCAAGGATTGTGGCTATCTCCGGCGACCTCACACCAATATGACAGCACTACTGCGTTCTCCTCACTCCCAGCAACAGAATAGACATAAAGTTGGTAAGAAATGGTGAAGAATTGAAGGAATGGAGATGACCCTTATATAGCCAAGTGAAGGAGGAAGAAGACACGGTGATGAGCTCTCCTTCGACTGTTTCGGAAGCTGGGTGGAGCGGGCTGCGATTTCTTCCCAAGTCCCTGATTGGGACTAATTTGGCCCAGTCGGAGAACACTTTTTGGTCCAACTTTCGCCAAATTGAAATCCGTTTGCACCATTGTGATCGTACAATTAAACTCTATCGAACGATACAATTTTCATATTTATTTGTAATACTTTTTCTGACATCATATTTTTGAGTGGTTGACTTTGACAGAGTCAAAATTGATTTATTTGAACTTTACTCTAAAAGGTTCTTACATTCCATTCATATTATTTATTCTCATGATTTATTTTAATAAATCATTTCAAAGTTCATATCATAAACAAATTTCTTCATTTATCCTTGATTTGGGTCCGTATTCAGGTTCCCAATTTAGGTCACACAATAAGTCAACATATGAGACTTATTTTGATATTGGATATTAAAACATATTTTATGTCGGCCCAAAGCCCAAAAACAATTTATTTTAATCAAAAAAATTTGTTTAATTGAATAATTATTCATTAATAATTCTAGGATATATTTTGGGGCGTTACAATCAGAGCAACCCTGCGACCGTGACGGGCCAAGAGAGCTTAGTTCACCTAGCGGGGAAGATCTAGGGGATTGAAAAAGAGGATGCAATGAGGACGTTGCATTTCTAAGTGGGGGTGAATGTAATACCCTGATTTAAAAATAAATGAATTACGGAAAGAAAAGGCTTAAAAGGATTGATAGTATTACTCATACCATCAAGGTACATTTTCTTTTCGAGATCATCACCCAGAAACTCCAAAGTTAAGCGTGCTTGACTTGGAGAAATTCTATTATGGGTAACCCCTGGGAAATTCCTTGGGCGCGCACGAGTGAGGACAAAGTGCGTGGGAAAGACTTGTGTTGGTTTTTGGGGCCAGTCTACAATCTTATAAGCAGACACTTTACGGCCAAGGTTGGGGCCGAGGTGTTACAGTTACAAATTATACATCACATAATAATAATACTCCATCCTTCCTATAATAATACGGAGTAATAATAATACTAATAATAAACATATTTAAATTTATAATATTAATTCATATTTAGGTGTATGTAGCTTTAAGTAAAATAATGTGATTTAATCAAATAGAAATTATTATTTAATCCTTGAAGAAGTATTAATACCATTTTTATTATCTTTTTCCTGATATGATTGGAGGTGATCTAATCTGATTGGATCTGATTTTAATAAGAATAAGTATAAAAAAATAGACCTTGGGCAACAGACCCTAAGAGCATTTTTGTCATGCCCCTAACTCCTCCCACACATTAGCATTCTACTAACTTTTTATCCTGCCCCAAAATTCTGCAGTGCTATCACACTATAAACGTGCATCTCTGTTTCTTTTACAATATTCATCATTTTTAATTCAAAACTTATATAAGTTTAATATAAATATTTATTTCTTAATAATAATAGATAAATATTAATAAATAAAATAAAAGTAATAAATTCAGAATTAACAAAAATAAATAAAAAATTAACATTAATTAAAAGTTAATTATTGAAATTAAAAAATAAAATTGAAATAAAAAATTCAAATTTGAATACATTAAAAAAGGGTCTAAAATAAAAAATAGAATTGAAAAAAAGTAGATTGGTGTCAAGGAAGTAAAAGCTTAAAAATGAATTGGTAAAAGAGGGGGGTGCAGGGCGGCGGACCGTCACAATGGACGGCCGCTGCGAATTTCTGCTAGAAATTAAGCCCTGTTGGGGCGTTAGACATGGGCGTGCGACGTGACTAAAAAACGCCCATCCTCCAGCAATGGGCAACCGGCGTGGCAGAAGCTAAAGAATCATGTGGCGCGAAAGTTTGCTTCTTCCATTGTAAATGCGTTAAAGAACGAAACACTAAATTATCTGTTTGGTTATAAAAAAATTGGAAAGAACAAAATGTTGTGTAAGAATTTATTTTACATTTGAATTCTTAGATTTTAATTTTAAAAATTTTAGATTTCAAATTATAAGGTGGAGTAAGCAGAATTAATATATTGAATTTTGTTGTATTGCAATTTGAGTGAAATTTAAATGTAAAATGCAATGTCAAGTTTGTAGACAAGTTGTAGAAAAAAGAACCAATTTTATAATTGGGGCTCTATATTACACTCTATATTATAGGGTTTTCCATATTTAATACCCTCTTCGTCCCTATTTTGACTACAAAATGAGAATTACGATGCAAAATCCCACAATTTTTTAAATCATTTTATTTACAAATTAGTAGATTAATAAGAAATAATAATTACATATTAAAAAATATGTCCAAAGTGCTACAAAACAAAAAATAACAAGAATATTTTGTTTTATTAAATAATCAGTGAAAACACAAAAATAAACATAATTTATCGACAAGAGCGAGAGAATAAAATTGTAATCAAAATGGGGACACGGGGAGTATTTTATAATCAAATATTACACTTGTGGTCCTTTTTTACTTTTTGATATTTTAGTTTTATATTGAAGGCTAAAGTGTAATTTCACAATGGTCGTATATCTTTGTTGTCAAATCCAATGCCAGAGGTTGCTCCTGATGCATTTTTTGTGGACCATAGTCGCTATCTACTACAACTATAGTCTATACATATCATCTCTAGTCGGAAACCTTGTAACATCCCAACCGCATAACTCGAATACATGGATTAACGAATCGGGTTACTACTAATTTGGCATCCTAACACACAATATTTTCAAAAGGATTTTAAACATCCAAACACTTCTCATAATAAAGTCCATCACCGAAGTAAAAATCCAAACGGTGTGGATCGGAAGCTTAATTTATTTTAGCAAACACAACCCGGGACTCTTACCTAAAAACATAATAAATTATTCAGAAATAGTAATTAATTCCAAATCCTAAATCAAGTCAACCCACATTTCTTCATCCTCATTGCCCTCCGGGATTGGTTCCCGATTCATCATATCCTTGATTACCTACGTGTAGCAAACAAACAAAACTACACGCTCAACATGTAACACCCCCGACCCACGCGACCCGAATACAATGACCGGTGGATCGAGTTGTCACAAAAATTTATATCCAAGCACAATAATTTTCAAATTAATTTAAAACATTTCATTCAAAACTTTATTTATAAATTTGTTGGAGTTAACAAAACGGTGCGGAAGCTTTAAGTACTTAATTCAAACACAACTCTGGATTCTTAGCCCTAAACACTAATAAATTCTAATATAATATTCAATGAAATAAACTCCTCCATCCATCTCTTCACCCTCACTGCCCTCCAGGATTACTTCCTTATTCTATCGTTCTTGTTCCCTATGTGTAGCAAAGAGGAAAAAGTGATACACGCTCATCATTGCTGCTCAGTGAGAAATATCTAATAGTTCAACTACGCATATAGATAAACTCACTAGCTCATAATTTCATACAATATCATGCACACAGGTATAACAAGGATAATATCACATAACAATCATCAAATAATAACTACAATTCATAAGTCAAACTGTTAAATATATTATTTATATTTAATTATTCTTGTATTATAGTGTTACCATAATTGTATTACCTTCCTACTATGTCTCTCCTACCATAATTAGGATTGAGATCTCTTGTATAAATACACATGTAATTAACACAAATCATCAATGAAAATATTCTTTCTACATGGTATCGGAGCCAATTAAACCCTAAACCTAAAATTTCCCAGCGCCGCGTCTTCCTTCGGCTCTCTTCCCCAACACCGATCTCTCTCTCTCTCTCACTGCTCTTCTCTGCCGGCGAACTCCCTCCCTCTTTCCACCATGGCCGATAAAGCAGAAAGTGTAATCACATCTCAAGATACCACCTCCAAATCTCCCCACCTTGCTTTCACCACCATCTCCAACGTAAAACTCCACGTTCCCATTCAACTCAGCCTCTCACAACCCAACTATAAAAAGTGGAGTCGATTGTTTCTCCTCCCAGTTCGGCGCTTCAATCTCCATCGGCACCTCGATGGCTCTGTTGTCCCCACCTCTAAAGATGACGATGAATGGTTCCAACTGGATGCTCTTCTCCAGGGTTGGATTCTCTCTACCATCACCGACGAAGTCTCGGATCTTGTCATCTCCTCCACCACCTCTGCAGCTTCTCTCTGGAAGGTTATTCACGATCTCTTCCATGACAACAAACATGCTCGGGCCATGCAACTCGAGCACCAATTCCGCACCACCATCAAAGGCAACACCCCCATGGCTACCTACTGTCAGAATCTCTTCAACATCGCCGATTGGCTAGACGATGTTGATGCGCCGGTATCACAGCACCAACTCGTTCTTCAGATGCTATGAGGGTTACCGGAGGATCTTCAGGCTCAAACTCTTTTTCTTCAATTCCAGGATCCGTTGCCTGCATTCCTCCAAGCCCGCTCGGCTCTCCTTTTGTTGGAACGGCAACGGGCATCGCTGGACAATCACGGCTCATCGGCCCTCGTAGCACGTTCGGGCAGCTCTCCACATACCGGGGGTTATGGCGGTGGCCACCAGTCGCCGGGCAGCGGCTTCTCCGGTGGGTCCCAGGGCAGTTTTGGCAGCGGCTACGGGGATGGCTCCTCCGGGCAGCGCAGCGGCTATGGACGGGGTCACGGACGTGGCGGTGGAAACCGGGGACGAGGTCGAGGTCGTAGCGGCTCAAACGGATCGCGGCAACGACCACCCAACGACGGCTACTATACCTGGAATTCACCACACCCGAACCCAAACCCAGGGCTGTTAGGCCCACGGCCCACCCCCTCCCCTCACCCCTATCAAGCCTATGCTTACCACACCATCACCCCAAACCCCCCATCACCCTACCCGTACCCCCCCCCACCCACCCAAACCCTAACCTGCAGCCGTACAACCCCCCTCAACCCACGGTAGTGCCGTACCCCCACACCCACACAACCTATCCTACCACCGAAACCCTTAACCCCACTGCCTTAGCCCACCACTTTGACACAATGTCCCTCCGCGAGCCTACTTGGTTTATGGATACCGGTGCCTCCCATCACATCTCGTCTAACCCAGGTACTATTTCTCATGTCTCTTCTGAAACTTTAAATTCACCATTATATATCACTGTCGAAAATGGATCTAGAATACGCACTACGGCTGTTGGTAGCCACACCCTTCCCACTGACCCCCCCCTTTTTCTCAAAGATGTTTTAGTCTCTCCCCAAATCACCCACAATCTTATCTCTGTCCGTCAATTTACTCGTGAAAATAACTGCTCTGTTGAATTTGATGGTCATGGTTTTTCTGTGAAGGATCGTCGGACGGGAACCGTGATGCATCGGTCCAATAATGCAGGCCCCCTCTACCCTGTCGGCCAACCCGCTCCTGCCCATGCCTATGTCACCGGCGTCGATTTTCAAACTTGGCACTGGCGTCTAGGTCATCCCAGTCCAGCAGTTCTCCGTGGCATCTCGCATCTTCTTCCATATTTTTCAAATTATTTACCTACCTTATGTCATGTGTGTCAATTGGGAAAGCATGTGCGCCTCCCGTTTTATAATTCTAGTCGAGTCTCTCATTTTCCTTTTCAATTATTACATAAAGACTTATGGCAATCTCCTGTTCCTAGTGTCACTGGCTTTAAGTTTTATATGATATTATTGGATGATTTTTCCCATTACTTGTGGGTTTTTCCGTTACGACATAAAAGTGATGCCACCTCTCATTTAAACTCCTTTGTAGCTTATGTGAATAATCATTTTAATACTACAATTAAAACAGTACAATGTGACAATGGAACTGAATATCGTAACTCTCCACTCAAACATTTTTGACTCCTTAAGCATTTTATTTCGATTTTCCTACCCCCATACGAGCCAACAGAACGGTCGAGCCGAACGCACACTTCGTACCCTCAACAACACTGTCCGAACCCTTCTCTTCCAAGCCCAACTCCCCCCCGAATTCTGGGTCGAAGCCCTTCACATGGCGGCCCACCACTTCAATATTACCCCCACGACCACACTAAATAACGCCATCCCTCACACCATTCTCTATCGCACCCCTCCCGATTACTCTCACCTACGTGTTTTTGGCTGTCTCTGTTACCCCAACCTCGCTGCAACGACACCTCACAAACTTGCACCATGCTCCGCCCGTTTTGTTTTTCTCGGCTACCCGATCAACCAACGTGGCTTCCGTTGTCTTAATCTTGACACCAACAAAATCATCATATCTCGCCATGTCATCTTTGACGAATCCTCCTTCCCATTCGCCCATCCGACTAACCACCACGACCTTCGTTTCCTTGACGACACGGAGAACGACACCCCGTTACCCTCCCTACACCTCCGGCCCAACACCCAAAGCAGCCCTCCAACCCGATCCCCAGCCCGCCACCCATCCCCTCCCCGCCCTATTCCAGCCCAGCGTCCAACCCACCATCCTCCCAAGCCCAATCCCAGAATCTGCCCAGCCCGCCCTCACCTACCCCCCGGCCTCACTCACAGCCCAGCCCGCCACCCTCCCCCCTCTCGGACCAGCCCACCCAGCCCCTTCTCCAGGCCCAGCCCCACCCCCTTCCTCCTCAAACCCAGTGCCAGCCCACAACCCACCCCCTGGCCCCAACCCAAGTACACACCCCATGCAAACCCGATCCAAATCTGGGGTGTTTCGTCCCAAACAAATTCTTAATCTCAACACCTCTGGCCCCATCTCACCCCTCCCCCCAACCTACCGTAGTGCACTTAAAGATCCTAACTGGCATGCTGCTATGTGTGATGAATTTAATGCTTTGATTAAGAATGAGACATGGGAATTAGTACCACCCTCCCCCTCACAAAACATAATCACCGGTAAATGGCTCTTCAGACACAAATTTGGACCCTCTGGTGAGTTATCCAGGTACAAGGCTCGTTGGGTGGTCCGTGGCTTCAATCAGCGTTTTGGTGTCGACTACGACGAGACTTTCAGCCCTGTCATCAAGCCAGCCACTATTTGAATCGTCCTTAGCCTTGCCCTGTCTCGAAGTTGGCCCATCCACCAGCTTGATGTCAAAAACGCGTTCCTACATGGGCACCTTCAGGAGACAGTTTATGCCAGCCAGCCTTTTGGGTTTCAGGATGCCGCCAGACCTCACTATGTATGCAAACTCAAGAAGGCACTCTATAGGCTCAAGCAAGCCCCACGCTCGTGGTACCACAGATTTGCAGGCTTCATCCAGTCCATTGGCTTCCGGGGTTGCAAGGCTGACACATCACTCTTCATCTTCTCCCACACCACGGGAACAGCCTACCTCCTCCTCTACGTGGACGACATCGTCCTCACTGCCTCCTCATCATCACTCCTTCAGAGCCTCATCCATCAGCTTAAGACAGAATTTGCCATGACAGACATGGGGGATCTACACTTCTTCCTTGGTATTAATGTTCAGCGCAGCTCTGCAGGACTCTTCCTTCACCAGACCCAGTTCATACATGACATACTCGAGCGTGCTGGGATGCTCTCGTGTCGCCCTATCAATACCCCGATCGACATGAAGGCAAAGTTATCCTCCTCCACACGCACAGTACTCCCAGATCCTTCCTTATACCGGTCCATTGTGAGAGCACTACAGTATCTCACCATCACGCGACCTGACATCACTTATGCAGTCCAGCAGCTCTGCCTCCACCTACATGCACCCCGCGATGCTCATCTCACTGCCATGAAGCGCGTTCTACGATATCTAAGTGGCACTACCACTCATGGCATTCATCTATCCCCATCGACCACAGACTTTCTCCAGGCCTACTCTGACGCAGACTGGGCCGGCTTCCCGGACACCAGGCGCTCTACCTGAGGCTACTGCGTATTTTTGGGGGATAACCTGATCTCCTGGTCATCCAAACGACAGGCAACCACCTCGAGATCAAGCGTTGAGGCTGAGTACAGGGCTGTAGCCAACGCCGTAGCCGAAACCACTTGGGTGCGTAATCTTCTCCTTGAGCTGCAGCAACCTCTCCGGCGTGCCACTCTTGTCTTCTGCGACAATGTCAGCGCAGTCTACCTCTCCACCAATCCCGTCCAGCATCAGCGTACAAAACATGTGGAGGTCGATATACACTTCGTACGTGGCAAGGTGGCGCTCGGTCACGTTCGGGTCTTGCACGTTCCATCTTCCTCCCAGTATGCCGACATCTTCACCAAAGGACTGCCCTCACTTCTATTCCTTGACTTCCGAAATAGCTTGGGTATCAAACCGCTTCTACATCCGACGTAGCCGGGAGCATGTTGAATATATTATTTATATTTAATTATTCTTGTATTATAGTGTTACCATAATTGTATTACCTTCTTACTATGTCTCTCCTACCATAATTAGGATTGAGATCTCTTGTATAAATACACATGTAATTAACACAAATCATCAATGAAAATATTCTTTCTACACAAACTTCTTACCTGGGTTACCAAATTTACTTGTTCTTAACTTAAGCATTTACGCCACATAATATTTATACAAGTTCATTATCAATCTCCCTTAATTCTAAGCTCGTAACCTATCATAGACTAAGGTCAATTCTTTATTCTTTATAGAGTCCCTATTCAACCATATTTATCGAAGAACCTACTCGATACGATGTCATCAAATGTTGGCTGAGTGAGACCACCTACTCACATCTATGAATAGATCTACGTCGTGCGCATGCTTTACCCAACTGATCATGCATACATGTCAGCTCATCATGTGACCAGCTAGTAATTCCTAACTGTATTCTTATTCTTTTTCCCGGCCTACCTACATTTGAGCTAGGTAGCCTATCCGTATTCAAGTTCATACTTTAATATTCCCAAGTTCATAGATATTCATAATAAAGTTCATAAACGTACATATTTAACAATTAGTGGCCTAGTGTCGGGTGTAAATACCTTTCACTTACCATCATGCAACACACAAGACCTCGGAATCAATCCGGGATTCAAATAGGGACAAACAATAGAAAGGGCGGCTGGGGGTCTGACACGGTACCTGCTACGGTACCCTGGTACCGTCGGTCCAGTACCCTCATACCATCAGTTCGGTACCCCCCGACCGTCCAGGTACATAGTCCAACGGAGAAAATTTGCTTGTGGCGATAGCCGAGTACCGTTAGGCGGTACCTAGCTACCGTCTATGTAACGCCCCGAAAACCAGTCTAGATATTTTCAATGAATAAAATAATTAATTGATAATCAGACCAGGTTAGATTAAAAAAATTAAAGTAGTAAATTTTAATATTAATGTCAACAAATTCAGATTGACATTTTAACTCTGAAAAAAATATCACGATAAAATTTAAACCGGAACAAAATTAATTGAGATAAGTAAATTAATTATGGAGTAATAACTTAACACTTATCCTATTATCCTAGGAGTATACATGGCTTGCTAAAAAAAGGTTAGTGGCAAATTACTAGCTAGCACAAAAAGTCAAACATGTAAAACTTAATAGTTAAGTAATGGGCATATAAATACATACCCTACGTGCATGGATATTATTCTCCAATACATACTTTTAAAATTAAGTTTAAATATATATAATATCAAAGGCCTTGTGTGATTAGAAAAAAAGGTAAAAGTATATGATAAACGCCGAAGCTTGACCAAGTTGATGGAACCCTGATTTATTAAAATTTCTTGTTACTGCCGCCCGAATAACAATCGTTACTTAATATAATACATTAATATATGCTATATTTGTTATATATTCTGTTTAATTTCCGTCACTAGAATTCGAAAAAAATGGCGTTAATTATTTTGAACATGCTTTACGTCCAAACTTTCTAAAATTAGCCCAATAAGGTTTTAATAAGTTGTTATATCAAAAAAAAGGGAGATGTTTTTAATAAGTTTTATTTAAAGAAAAAATGATAGTTTTGAAGTACTCTATGTTTATTAGTAAATTACGTACTAATTATTTATATAAAAATATAATATGAGATGAATTTGAAATATGGATTCAAATGGGACACAAACAGATACAAATTGTATTTTCTAAATTTAATAAACGATTTCTGATATGTGAACTACGGTTCACAAGGTTCCACAGGATTAACCAGTACCCCTCCATTGCCGTACGTACGAGCTCGTCATAATGGACTTGTCGTGTACGTTAAGTACTCGGAGTCCCAGTTACATAATAGACTTGTCTTGTACGTTAAGTACTTGAAGTCCCAGTTAAATAAGAATAAAGCAAAGTAAAGAAAAAGTTCAAATATGTGGATATTGCACCTTTATGGAATACTGAAACAGAAATGATTGAATATTATCAAAGTAAATAATTTTGAGAAAAGTATATGTTTGCGCTATTATATTTTGTATCTATTGTTATAATTAGTACCGCTCAGCTTTTGCTGATTGGGTTGGCTCCATTTTTTTAGGTTCACAAACAGAATAGTGACCGGAGGACAATGCTAAGACGATGGAATGATGGATGAGATGACCGACAAAATATATACTTTTTTAGAAAAAAAGAAGTAAAGTACTAGATAGGGAAAAGTGTAATGTTTTAGTGTTATTTACACCAAATTTCACTTTACTTTAAAAGAACACGACCTAATAAAAATTAGATTACATAGGTTTCCACTTTGATATAGTAGCATAATGACCGTGCTGGAAGAGACAAACTCCAACTAAAAAAAACCTTTAAGTAGTGTTTGGCAACTAGCATTTCATTTCAATTCATGCATTTTAATTTCAAAATTTGAAATCTTGAATTTCAAATGACAAAGGGAGGTACATGAATTTCAAATTAAGCTTTGTTATGAATGAGAAAAATTTGACTCAAATCCAAATTCAAAATTTTTAAGTTTTCCAAACATGGAATTTGAGCCAAATCCAAATCCATGTTCTCAAACATACCATTATACAAATTACAAAGACACCCCCCCCCCCCCCCCCATTTTAAACCATGAGAATTCCATGTTTTAACCAAAATGGTCACACCTTTTAGAAGACTCATATCCATAGAGTTGATTACTCAATTATATAGGGGAGTGGAAAGACAATTATGTAACAAATCAACATTATATTATATTAACCTCCTCAAAGAAACAAACTAGCACTGAATCAAAAAAAACCCAAAGGATCAATCTTCTGATATATGATACAAAAGAACCAACTCAAAGGTTTTGTTCCCACACACACAGTCAGAGCATGGAAAAAAACTTTGATTCCCAAAACACCACTCATAACCATCAATGATATCCTTGCAAGATAAAGAAGAAAAAAAACCTAATAAACTATACAGAAAATTAGATATCAATCAAACTATATGTATCCAAATACGGGCGGGCGATCATTCAGATTTGCATTGTCGCCTCCATCATCTATACTGCGCAATCTCCACGAAACTCTCTATCTTTCAGTAGGCTTAGTAGTAGTAATAGTAGTAGCATGAAAACCTGAAGAAAAATGAATCAATGAAAGAAAGCACATGATAACCTACTGGTGGGGCGCTGATGTCACACCGGTATCACGTCTGTCTTTGAAGCATCCTCATATCTCAGCACAATGCCGTCGAGGCTGGCCGGGAAAATGCATTTCAACCACTGGCAACCGGTTGTGAACGGTTCGGGTGGCGGCACAATCATCAGCACGTTTTCGTTCCTTTGCACCACCCCCATTACACTCACCGTGCTTCCTTCCTTTATATACCTGCACGCCGCGCCCACACACACTTTGAAATATAAAGTACATTGGGGAGATATATATAGTGAAACCAATGTCCTCCATAGAGGAAAAGAGAAAGAAGAGACAAGAAAAGGGGAGCAAAAAAAGCATACCCTTCCTTCAACCGCATCGTGCGATCATCACTTGAAAGATTCCTCTCCCCTAACCACCTTATGAATTCGGGAGATGGCTCCTTGTTCAAAGGATTGACATCAACAACCACGGACTCCTCCACATATGCGGTGGTTTTTGCCCCATAGCCTGTCTTAACCAGTGCCCTCAACCCAGACTGAAAATCGGATATGTAGAAGTCGACTACATGCCTCTGCAAGCATGGCAGCAGTGGAGTTCCAAACTTTTTAGCTCTCGGTTATCATCAAGAACATGACAAGGTCTTTTATACCCCAAGTTCTACTTTTTTTTAAAGACAATAGACTAGGCTACTTCAGATTTATTTTTAAATCTACACAAAAAAATAATAGCTGATAAAGATACGATTCAACTCACTTCAGAAGATCTAACCCCCCAAGTAAATCGGCGATGTGTAGGATTTGCAGCTTTTGAATCCCAACCTCGATACTCATATAAACTTGTAGATGTATACACGCACCTAGGAACCTTCTGGAAAGATGACTCTAGAGGTACATTTCCGCAAGTCACCACCTTCACAAAAATGACAAGGCATAATAACTTCACGAATATTGAATTAAGCTACTGGAAAAGTACAAGTTGTGAAATATTACTCCGTAAAAAATAAAAAAAATTCTCAACATATAGCACATCTGATATTCATTTCCATGTACATTTATATGGGTGACGTGCAGTGCCTTCAATTCCTTCAAACCACCTCAGAGAAAAGTCTATGAAAACTTTTTTTGTGAAAAAGCAACCCGGTGCAAGAATGCTGATGTAGTGAGTCCAATTCAAATACATAATAAGAGGTTGTTTCCATAGTCTACGCAGTGACCTTAAGGTCAGAGGGAAACAAGCTTAACCACTGGACCAAGGTTTCCCTTCAAAGGTCACATACCAGCAACTGTACCACTGCAGTAGTTTAGAAGAAAATTGAGGGGGTAAAAAAGGTGACGAGAGCTTTGAGTCTAGACGGTATGGGAGAAGGCAAACTTGTATATTCCATCCCAACCCATTTTTTTTACTTTCTTTCTCTATCGTCAAAAGTCTATTTTCCAATATAAACTTTATCTGATCATGAGATTGTACCATGGTTGAATAATTGCGCACTTCCATACTCTAAAGGCAATGGAAAGATAAAATATTTTGGGTGTTTGTGTTTCTGATTTTCTCCATTCACTTACTGATCAGTGATCACCTAAGATTTGGGATGGATCTGACAAAGTGAGACATCTCTAATTGTGCTTTACTGCATATATCTACCTTAAGTGACATAAAAACTACAGGAATCAAACATAAAATATATTCATGAAGGGATAAAAACTTGGTGACACAACACTAACAGAATTTCTCGTTATCAAATGATGAAAGAACTTACCCCAGAAACCTTGACATACTGCCCATTTTTTGCAGATCTTAATTCAGCATCTGGATATTGAGCAATGAAACCCATGATAGCTCTTTTTCCCCACCAAGAGTTCCATATGAACAGAGTTGCAACAACGGCAAACAGAACAATCACCACAATTAGGAGTATAGGGTTCTGCACAGCTCCAAGAATAAACCCTCCAGCGATAAACCCCATGAGAAATAGCAAAATCATTGCCCACAGTATAGGTTTTGGAAAGTTCCTACTGAATGAGAACTCATCGTGTTGAGTAAGAGTTGTCACAGCTTGGTTGTTGACGATAGAGGGACCATGCATTTTCATAGAGCCCATCGAGTCCAATGGCCCAGAGACCTTTCTTGGTCCCCCAGAAGAATTCAGCGGGCCAGAGGATATGGGACCAGAAGTAATCAAACCAGTTGCTGGGAGAACCGGTGGTTGAGGGCCCGAATTTTGACGTCCAGTTGCTCCCCCAGATTGAGGTCCTGATACCTTCTTCATGGGCTCTCCATGCTTATTTAGAGGCCCAGAATTTGATTTCTTCATTGAAGCCGAACCAGACACCATCGTGGACGAAAAAGGACCAGAAGAGTAACCGGCCCTGGCAGCGGCATTAGGATTGATGGGTCCTGAATGAGTTCTTGAAGGAGCATTAGACATAGACCCAGATTTTCTTGACTTAGATCCATCCACAGGAATGTCAAACATTTTTCCAAGTTCTCCAGACTTCTTTATGTCACCACCAGTATATGGCATAGCCACTGAACTCATTGTTGGAGTTCTTTCTTTTGGCTGCTCAGGCCGACCGGACACATAGAGGCCATTGCTGAGCTGATGAGATGGGAACCTAGAACCCATCACGCTATCTTATGAGGCACACCCTGCAAGAGTATATGAAAATATATCATATGAGGTTGCCTTTAAAACAAAATATGTACTATACAATATACATTGCTTGATATGTGTATTATGCACTACCAGTACATGACAAAGATAAAAGGGCCACAAAAATACCTTGAAACAACCACGCACAAATTATGATATATTCACTACTTACAAAAACACGTGGAACAAGAAAAATTCACTCACTTAAAAAGTGAGAGAAAGAAACTTGAAAGAGTATATACATTTATATGTGCACACACAGTATCATAGCATAATATCATACTCCCATTATCCTCAAAAAGGAAAAAGCAATATAATTTGGGAAACATTTATGGTGATGACGTTCAATATGTGAACTGCAAGGAGCGTGTGAATAGAAAATGACAATCAACTTTGAATAGGTAAGGCATGCATTGACAGCCAGGTGAACTGTCTACCTGATTTGCGCATAAGATGCCACGAAGCAAAATAAATGTGAAATACACGCGTAAAAAGTAAACATGAAAATAGCGTTGAGTACAAAAGGAAAAACCAACAAATAATCCTTGTCCGATATAGAACCACGTAATCATTTACATTGTTTGTAAAGAAAATATTTAAAACAATATCATGGGAGGAAACAAACTCAATAGGTAACTTTGAGTATTAGAAACCTTCATAAAACCTTTAAATGAAAAGAATGATATAGTAGCCAATATAGTGAACACACCCAAGTCGACCCCCAATATTCCTAACGGCCGGAGTTCCAAACCAGTAAAAGTACAACAACAACCTAGGTCTCGCATAGAGGGTATGGGGAGGGAGAATTTAACCATCCCTTACTCCTACCTATATCGGCTACAAGGTTAGAGAGGCCAAATCAGTAAAAGTAAAACAGGAAAAATAGAAAAATATTGAGAGGGGTTCTAAATGAATAATTTTAGAGGTTTAAATCCTCAAATATTCAACAATTAAACAAGGCATTCAAAATGAAAGTTATGAAAGCAATTTGATCAGAGCATCACACAAGCCCAAAAACAAGAATTCATGGATCTGAAACAAGTAGCCAAATAAAACATCTCGACATCAAACATGGGGCTTAATATCCCAATGAAGCTCAGATGAATTCAAAATGACAGCATCAAGGAACGCCTTATGATCAACAAAACAAAAGTTTTCCAAGAAATTGAGAGCCTGGAACAAACAAACAAAAAACAGCTCCACCCCATTCCTACTGAAAGAACAAGATGCGATTTTTCCAAAAAGGGCAAATGAAGAAAAATCCATTAATATAAATTCCGCCCGATATTCACCCGAAAAGCACTTCAGTTCTTCAATGCACACTATACCCCAACTAAATCCACAGAATTTCACAACTCTCATGCCAAAAACTAACAGCCATGATTAGTAGATAAAAACATCACACACTGACAAGATGGGCAGAAGGGATAGCAAAGATCCAGGTGAATATTTCGACCGCACCTGAGAAAGAGAAGCAGATCAAGAATGTGAAGAGAGCAGAAGTAACCTCTCTGAAAGCGAGACTCGTGTATGAAATTGCAGTGCGATCCCTCAGCTATCTCTATGAATCTTCAGAAAGCCGCAACATCTGGTGGGTTGTCTCGTCCAGCAATAACCACCAACCCAGATAAACGAACAAGCTAACGAAGAAAAAAATTCATTATTAGGGTTTATTTTAATATATACAGGAGACAACCACTCTGAATTTTTTATGATTTGGGTATGAACCGTATGAATATAAAAAATGCATACGGAATCGTATAAATCCTTCCCTTTCAGTAAAATTGTGGTGATTGAGAAAGTGACCGCGAGAGAGAAAGTGACAGTCTACTATATACGAGTAAAGAATACGAGTATACTGTAGTATATAGCGAATGATGATTGAGAGCAGTAAAAAAACTACGAAGTAGGTAGATTAGAGACGAAGAAATGGTGATTACAGTCTACAGCTCTTCCTCCTCCAGGGTTTTTGTTAAGACTTACCGTCACACAGTGGCTGTCACTTTTTGAGTCGTTGGCACTCCTTTCTTGTGCTAAAATAGGGTTTTGGTAATTTTGGATTAGGCCTAATCAATATCCGTTGTTTGAAAATTAGGGATGGGTATTTTGATACTATTGGGTTTGAATTTTGAATATCATATTCTCTTTGTCTTAAATCCGGATTGTCTCATGTTTTTTGCGTATCCTGTAAAATATTTTTACCGCATCTCGGATATTTAGAATACTTAAAAAAAATTATATCTGCAATAAAAGAGAAAATAAGCCGCTAAATTTGGAATTGAAATCCAACAATTTGACACATCTTCGACTTCAATTCATCACTCTCATTCTTCATTTCTCTCAATTCACTTTCACCTCACTCAATTCAGTTTCTCTCCGTTTTTTCATTATTCAAAATGAATTCCAAGAGCAACAACTTCAACTTTGATAATTCTGAACTCGATGTCATCATCCGATTTGTAAACTCCAGTTCTTTACCCGGCGATGACTTTGCCCCGTTGTCGGACTCCAACGATAGCCCCTACTAATTGTTGGGCATTAATATGATCGATTGTGACGTTTCTAAGTTGGAGCCCATCAACAAGGGCATTAGCAAAGGAAAGGCCAAAAGACTGATGGGGCGAAGAAGTATACTCCGATGGAAAGTCTGACATTGGCGAAGTACTATGTCGATGTGCCGAAGGACGCCATTGTCAGTAACTACCAGAAATCTAAAATGTTCTAGGAGCGTGTTGTGGCGAAGTACAACGCCAGGAGGCCCAATGGTACGCTCGTACGTGGTGGGGAGATGCTTTGAAAAACTGAAGTCATGTGCACCCGGAAGTCCAGAAGTTTGGTGGCTTTTATGCCAATGTCTTTAAGACGTGGCCCAGTGGGTCCTCCGCCAAAGACATTATGTCGAAGGCGTTGGACCTTTATTATGAAGCGAAGAAGAGGGTTTTCATGTTCCAGGAAATGCGGGAAATTCTGCAAAGGAGCCCCAAATTCAGCATCGGGGCTATGGTTGAAGGTTCGGGACCGAAGCGATCCAAACTCTATGAGACTGGTTCCTACTCAACGAGCGGGGGCAGACATTCCATCGACATCAACATCACGGGGGATGACCTATCCCATGAATTGGGCAACGAACCCAGTGGTCAGAGCCACTCGATCCGGTCAAAGGCGGCAAAGAATGGGAAGGGGGAGGCCAAGACAACGACTCTTAGTATGGCACCCCACCCGAAAATCCGGTGTTGGACATAAATAAAAACCTTGCTAGCATTAGCTTCGTTGTTCATTGCAGCAAACTCATGGCAATGGATACGTTGAGGATGTCGGAGTTTGAACTGAAGTACCATCACGACATGATAAATAGGACAACTCAGTAGTATTTTTTTTAAGTCTTTATTTTTCAAGCACTCCTTTTATTTATTTTTTTAGTTTTTGTAATTTAAACTTTAAGCGTGTTAAATTTCTCTTTTTATTTATGTAGTATTTCGTAATGTAATGTTTTATTCGCTTAGCTTTAATTTTTGAATCGTTACAATCTTTTTTTATTTTTTTATATTATTCATCTTTTTTGCTTAAAATAAAAATTTGTATCAAAATTCATATAAGTTGTGAATTAAAAAAAGATGAACAATGTGAAAAACACCAAGACCCCCTTTATTTTTAAAATTTATTTTTAAAATCATAAAATGTTGCACATAAACCCCTTTGATAATTTTCCAACGGTTTTTCAGTGAAGTGTGGGCATTGATGCTTATTTCCTGAGCCACGGGAGGCATCGAAACTCATTCCATGTATTTTCATTTATTTTTTTAGATTTTTTCCTTTTTTCTCTCTTTCTTTCTTTCACTATAGATATTTTTTAAATGTATTTTTAAAAATTGTCTTTTATAATGTTTTAAAATTTTAAAATTCTTTTTGTTTAAAATAAAAAATTAATGAAATGAAAAAAATTAACATATATTGCATCTTCGTGAAATTAAATAAATTTATTTTTTGTTAAAAGTAAAGCTTTTCTTTTGGGAACCTCAAAAAATGATGCATAAAAAAGGAAATAAAATAAAATAAAAAAAGAGAAAAAGGAAATGGAAGAAAAGAAAACATAAGAAAAATACTCTTATAGTCAGCAAGTGCAGTGATAAAGTTTTTTTCAATACGTTCAAAGTCATTTTTTTATCTCTTGGGTAAAGAAAAAGAAGATTTTTTGGACTAGGGTAGAACAGATTCAAAAAAATGAAAAAAAATCCTCTTTATTTTTAGAATCAAAAGAAATCACCAATTCTGGGCATCCGAGTTATAAGGATTTGTCTAGACTTCTAGAAAAGGAAGCTTATTAGCACACTCAATAGCTAAGTTTTCTTTTTTAAGAGTATTTTTGTATCTTTACATATTTTAAATTTCCCTTTCATTTTTTATTTTATTTCTTTTTTCCTATTCCTAATTCTATTTTTTGAATTTCCCCAAAAAGCTATCTTTTTATACTGGAAAAACAAAAAAGAAAATATTAATAAGTTTGAAACCACAGCGATTTTATTAATAAGTTTTGTAAACAAGAGGGCACTGCCGCTCATTTCCTAAAACTGCTGGGGTAGTGGAGATGTTAGGCCGTTAAACATATTTTCATTATTCTTATAAAAACATAGCGTCATTCTACATTTGTTTACTCAGGCTCTCTTCTTTTAGATTATAAAAACAAAGCAGGATGTTAAAAGATACTAGTATAGAACTTAGGATGGGGTTTGTGATCATTGGATTGAACCATAAGATATTTTTGCTGCAACAACAACACAATTGGATCTCTTAAGAGTAGGGTCTAGGGAGTGTGTACGTACGCTGTACACAGATCTTGCCCCTACTAAAGAGTAGAGAAGTTGTTTCTAATAGGCCCTCGGCTCAAATAGCAAAGATAAAAATGAGATCATAAAAGACATATATACTCCATCTCTCTGGCATTAAACTTCTCATTTGGATTTTTTCTCATTTTTATGAAGTATTAACTTTAGGATGGAAATGTCCAAAATACCCTTTCTCCAATTGTCCCTAGTCCCTACCCACTACCCCCTGCCCCTTGCTCCCACTATTTCTGTCAGTCCCATCCCACCACTTCCGCAAGCCTAAAAATATCGTCGACCCCCCACAATCGTCGCAGCCGTCACCACCACCTCAGCCCCTAGATCTTCCCAGACCTTATAGATTTAGAATAGAAACAAGTAGGAGAAAAGGGGGAATAAGAAGAGGAAGAAAGAACATGAATTGATTTGAATTAGGGGAGAAGAAAAAGAAGAAGAAAGAGGAATGGGTCTGGAGGGAAAAAGGAGGACGAGAAAGAACAGAGGGGAGAATGGGGAGAGAAGAAGGAGGAGGAGGAACATATATGGAGAAAAATAGGGGCGAGAAAGAAGAAGAGGAGGAAAAAGAAGAAGGAGAAGAAGAAGAAGCAAAGCGAACGGATCTAGAGGAACAAATGTGGAGAGAAGAAAAGAAGATGAAGAAAGAGAGAAGAGGGAGGAGAGAAAGAGAGGAGAGAGGCGAGGATATAATGAGCACTCCGTATAATATCTTGACAAGGTGCTACAATATCAAGTATGCTTTTTATAATTATTTTTATAATTCCTTACCAAGAAATGAGACACACAAAAAAGACACACAAAAATTAGATTTAATCTTTTTAAAATTATTGGGTACGTTGAATTAATTATTGGTTAAATTACGGTTTTAGGTTCGGGGTTTCGGGTTTAAATGTCAGATTCGGGTCGGGTTTTTGGCTTAAAAAGTTGGGTTTCGGGTCGCACTCAGTTCAGTTTTCAAAGTCGGGTCGGGTTCGGGTATAGTACTATTCGACATGAACCCGACCCATTGTCATCCCTATTTTAGGGGTTAAGGTACACATTCACACAAAACCTCTAGGATTTTAGCATTCTCAGAAGGGAGCAAGGTGCTGCTAAGGTTAGGGGTGTGCACAATTCATTAAACTGACTGAACGGTTGCAAAACTAAAATTTCAGTATGTACCGAAATAAAACCATATAATTTGGTTCGGTATTTAGTTTTTCCTTTTTCTTAAAATATGTTTTCGGTTTGGTTTCATTTAAAAATTTGGTAATTTGGTTTTTTACCGAATACCAAATTAGTACTCCATATTATTATTATTTTAAATGTTTTGAAGTTTGAATTCCAACCTTGAGTCCTAGCCACTCATATAGTAACCTACCTTATCTTATCCTTCCTATTATTCACAGTTTTAATTTCTGACAAAAAATACTCCATATCTAGCTAAATTTTCTTAGACTTACTTACTATTTGATTCTTCATTTTTCAATTTTTGTTTCGTTTGTTCTAAATAATCAATATATTGACCTCACTTCGTAGGGCGATAAATTAACGATGACTAAAGGTAAGACCTTTTTAAACAATTTGATAGAATACTTTTTATGCAAGATATATATATATATATATATATATATATATATATATATATATATATATATATATATATATATATATATATATATATATATATATATATATATATATATATATATATATATATATATATATATTTGTGTGTGTAGAGAGAGAGAGTTTTTTTATCCAATTAATACTCCGTATTTAAGAACTCTTTATATTGCATTTTTAGTTTTACAAGATCGAAATTGTGTGCTTCGATAATCTTTTAATAATACAAAAAATTAAGTAATTTATGAGTGACTATAACCTAAAAGTAAAAAGTATTTCTAATTTATTTAAGTTTTGAATGAGATGGCAAGTGATACAAATTGAAAATAAAAAAAAGTGAATTATAGATGTAAATAAAATGAAATGTTCGACTTTTTCCGTATAACCGATTACCAAACTTGAATATTTTCAGTATTATAATGTTTCGATATTCGGCACAAAAATTATTTAACCAAAATTCCGATTTGATTTGGTTCGGTTTGGTTTTACCGAATGAACACCCCTAACTGGGGTGGGGGTAGAGGTTTAGCGGGGGCAGGAATTGAATTTTTTGAACAAAACAGGTGTTGTTGTCATATTATGACAACAAATATTGTTCGCCAAAGAATCAAGGCATTAATATTAATATTAAGAATATACCTAAATATTTTTCAAACCATTGTTGGAAGAAAATGAAAAAAAATTTAGAAGAAATTGGAAAATGTTAGAACAAACTAAAAAAAGTGAAAAAATTGAAGGATTTGATAAAAATTTGATGGAATTGAAAGAAACTAAAAAAATTAAAATGAACTAGAAAGAGTTAAAATAAACTGAAAGAAATTAAAAAATGTTAGAAATCAAGAATTAAAATCCAAAAAAAGTAGCATCGCTTAATTTCATCATTAGTATTTTCATCAGCATGTTCGATGTGAATATATCTCGTCACACATCATTTCAACATTGAGTTAACACTCATTTTCATAGCACTCGTGATTTAATTTCGTCTCTATATATTACATTGAGTCAAATTATCTAGTTAAAAATGTGAATCAATTTAATCTTAACAACTTTATAGCTATTATTAGAATACCTAGTAGACCTAAGAAGACTTAACACGAAGTAATCAAAGCAAACTTTCACGTGAACGATCTTGCAACATACGCGTATATAAAAGTTGATCAAACACAATGATATCAATGATATCGTTTGATTCAGGTAGCTGACCCCACATAGTAGTTCCAACTACTTCATGGGTCATTTTACATATACCGCTAATTCATTGGTATTACCATTAAAATAAATTTCATTAGATGAATCAAGGTTGAGTCACATTTTTTAACTACAAGAACTTAGAAAAAATTGTAAGGGCTAATTTGATTCAACAAAACATACTCACACCAAATTAACTTAAGAACGCACTTAGAGGGACCAAAATGAGCACTCCCTCCTTCCCAAATTATTTTATACTATATCTATGTGGAAAGAGTTGTATTATAGTGGTACTAAAATTAAACATTTGCATGTGAAATGTCAACCTTTTCAGATATTTTACATGAACTCAAAATTGGATCTTTTTCCTTTAACATTTGGCCCACTACAGATTACTCCCTCTATCCACAAATAAACTTCTTGTTCAATATTCACATGGTCAAACTTTATTCACTTTGTTGGCCTATTTTCATCACCCATTTGATAAAATAATATGGTTATGTCACTTCTAATTTTGTAGATTTTTTGATATAGTTTTTTAATGTGTAATTTTTATTTTTAAATTTTACACCATTTTTCAACGCGCAACGGAGAATTTATTTATGGACGGAGAAAGTATTATTTTATATTATTAAAATCTATAAAATGAACATGAATAATAAGGATCGCGAAGGAATTTGCCATGTGGGAGAAATACATCAACAACAATAAGTACTAAATACAAAAACGTTACAGCCATTATATTCGACTCCTTCCGCCTTGCTAGAATTTGTCGACCTTTGGTGTATATTATTACATTAAAGGCGACAAATTCCTCTAAGACAGAAGGACTAATGTTTTATGACAACTCTATTATTGTTTTAGACAAGAACTGGAGACAGTGAGACACTAACAAAAAAAATGTGGGGGTGAGTCAAGTGTGTATGTCTGTCTAATAGAGTGCAGAGGTCAAATGTGTCTCTTTTTTTCAGATAAATACTTGAGTTTCTAATGCTACAAATCTCCCTTTGCAGATACTCATTTCTGAAATTGATAATGTTAGCCCTTACCAATCAATTTCCAGAGAGCTTCTTTGGCTTCTTCAAGTGTTTCAAATGATTGCTCTGCTTCAAATGACATCCTCTGTATGTTGAACTGCAGAGAAAGACTATAAATAAATGTCCAAAGGGAGTGTCCGGGTGGGTGCTCGGTCCTCAGATTGAGTATTGGTAGCCTGCCTCGGGCAATGCAAATCTAAAGGTCCGGGCACACCGGGCACTACTCAGATAGACACTATCTGAGTGGACATAAGTGAGTATTAGAGTACCTGAGCTCCTTGACGGACGCGGATATCAGTGCCCTTACTATCTATTGATATGAGAGCCACATCGTCGACCTCAGCTTCTTGGGACAATAGCTCTCTTAGGGGCTTCGAGAACACTGCATTCAATTCCTGCATTGACGGCAAACATCACTCAGCAATGTTTTCCTTTGGCCCAGTTCCTTTGACACCACCACATCTCGGTGTCATAATCATGACACCTAGTCATTTGGGTGCCCGACGGTGCTCCATTGGGCCTCGGATGAAGGGATGGGTTCAAAGATCCAAGTTAAGGGGGGTCGGGAGGCTTGGGGTTTGTCCGGGTTTAGGGGGTAGGACCCGGGCCTCGGCTATATGTGGAAAACAATATTTGGATCAATGGACTAATTATGAAATGATTCTCAAATATAGAGGACCACGAACATAATATCTTAGAAAAAACCCCTGTTATGAAGGACCCGTTATGGAATTTACTCTAAATTTTATGTTTTTTATAATGTGTCCCAATCAGGTTATTCCAAAGCTTGTCAATTACTGAACATATCCTAAAACATCAAATAACAAAACAAAAAGGGGACTAAATATTATTTTTAACCAGCTCAACAAAAATTTAGGCAAATCTTCCTTGAAAGTTTAAACTACAAAACCTCATCTTCAAGTACCACGCCATTCTAATAGCTAGAGAATGCAAAAGATAAACAACTTGAGGTATTTTTCAGCATACCTTGAGGTATTTTTCAGCCACATGAACAATAATTTTGTCTGGCTCAACAGTCTCATATTCCTTGGCATCAACCCAAGCAACAGTTCCAAACCCTCCTATAAAGTATATGTCACTGATGATAGGAAATATCAGGTGATTTATTACAAGTACATCAGCATAATGATAATAATAACAATAAAATCGTGAATTCTTATATAGCTTAAAAATTTATATGTAATTAGTGAGTCCTACTAACCTTATATTATTCATCCTAAAGTAATAAAAGTTTGCCCACTGTTGTGAAGGGCCTTGTTGATGCTTCTTTATGAATTGCTTATGAGCCCACTCCTAGAAAAACATACATCAGACTACTATCGGATTACATGCATTGACATTAGAAATATTTCTTGCAATATTTTTCATTCTAAGAAACGAAACAGAAAGACAGATACAAATAATGACAACAAATATGATGCAACAACAACCCAATGTAATCCCAAATTTTGTTAGGGTATGGGGGTCAAGATGTACACAGCTGTAAAAAACAAAGAGGTTGTTTCCATTAGACACTCGATGCATTTACTACCCAAAACTTCATAGAAAGTAAGAAGCAAGGGATGTGTAATGAGTCATTTTTATTTAGTCTATAATTTACCTAAAGCTAAAACATGGTAAAAAATGATTTTTTTAGCTTCATAGGCAATGAAGCTAATGCAAAATGCACATATTATATACGGAGTAACATAATACCATGGAGAATTTGCAATGTTGTATTGAGAAGAATATTAAAATTCAGGGAAATAACATTGAAATTCTAGCAACAATTTGAACAATAAAGGCAGCAAACTACCTGTTGATCTTCTGGGAGAGGATGAATGTCACCAAATATTGTTACTCTAGCATTTGACAAGCTAGTCCATCCAGGAACCTGAAAAGCCAAAAGATCATAACACTAGACCAGCAAGGGCAACACATACCTTGTAGATTCTAAATGTTTGGTATATACCACTGACCTGGACAACTAATGTACACCTCGGGTCACCTATCAAGTTTCGGGTATGTATAGCTAATGGTGATAATAAAAGCACCGGATCTGCCAAAAAATTTAGAGAATTGGAAGAGAAATAATCAAGTTATAAAGTGGTTGTTGGAATACAGGTCGTGACTTACGTCCCATAGGGTCGGCGACAAAGTCTACAAGTGAACCAAAGGGGTAACCTTCTCTTCTGTGATGCATTCGAGACATCAACGTGCACAAATGAGCAAATCTGGCCTACACAATTGCAATAAGAGTAGAATATATAAAACTGTATCTCGGTTATATAAATTCTTACCCAATTTAAGGCTCGTTTGATAGCCTTGCCTAGCTTATTCGGCTTTCCAAAACAATAAGTAGCCTTTGACTTGTTTGACTGAAATGGATGTTAGTGAATGCTTTTTCTTTAAGAAAATTCAGCCACTTTAGTCAAATACGGGGTTTCAATACTGACAAAAGTAACTCATGCCTGCTCCATTAGATTGCGGACTGCAATTGCAGGTTTGTGTAGACCATGAGCTGAGGTTGCACTTTGCACACCACCTGATATTGGGGCTCTAAAAAGTCCGGCACGTGCACCTCCTCCACCAGTTGTGCCTCCAAGTGAGACTTGAAGGGGCATCACCACCTTAGGCATTTCGTTAATATTAATTTGCCTTGTTTGTTTCCCATCAGAATCACCCTTCAGAAAACAAGAGAGTCCATCAAAACAAAGCTGAATTAGCCAATTAACACTTACATTGAAGACTATCATGGAAAGTCATTTATGCATATGTTTCAACTTTCAGAATAATCTTTCCAGAAATATCTCAAGCTTATAGGCTAGAATGCTAGATTAGAAGCGGTATATACATATTCCTTCTTTAGTAGTTCAGTGATTCCTTTCCATCATCTCCGATAGAGCCAAAATTTCACCATTTTTTGGCTTTGGGGTGTGATGGAATAAATCAAAATGGATCTCTAAACTGTCTGCGCTTCTTTAATTAATGAAGTAGCAGTTAGTCAAGCAATGCAACTTTCGACGTTGAGCCGGGGGGTCTCTTTGGAAACAACCTCTCTACTTTCGAGTAGGGGTAAGGTCTGCGTACACACACCCTCCCCAGACCCTACTCTTGTGGGATTTAACTGGGTTGTTGTTTGTAGTAGTTCTGTGATTGTGGGTAATACTTTTTCACTGTCTGTTTGGACGTATTGAAAAATATTTCTACCACAAAGTGACAAAGTTGGGAGCAATAATATAGTTCAGAACAATAATGCTTGTGCTCTTGTAATGACAAAAAGACAACGAGACCATATAACAAGTTTGTCATTGCTTTTGTCCTAAAGTAACAAATAGGCAGAGATGGCAAGGCACACAATGACTCCATTCAAGAAAGAGTACTTGCTCAAGGAACTTCATGATAAAATCAAAATGTGATTGAATAAAATAAGGCAATCCCTGACTTTGGAAGATAGTATTAATAAGTAAAACAGAGTCGGTATTGGGAAAAGATAGGCAGCATTCTGTTAAGATGCCAAACAATGGACTTCTCAAGATACTCGGCGGTTGAACCAATGGAGAAGGAAGCTTATTATTCAAGAAGAACCTGACTGACTGATCACCTTGATCAGACTCATGAGTCACGCCTGTGTTCAAATTATACCAATCACGCAACCTGCGAAGCCCATTTTGTTAGCCAAAGCACGAACACGCATAAAAACACTTCCAAAGTTGAGTTGGTGAAATAAACACGTTCAAAGATGTGAT
This sequence comes from Cuscuta australis, assembly GCA_003260385.1. NCBI lineage: Eukaryota > Viridiplantae > Streptophyta > Magnoliopsida > Solanales > Convolvulaceae > Cuscuta > Cuscuta australis. The sequence goes on along the minus strand of NQVE01000162.1, from coordinate 550,119 downwards.
CTTTGCATTCAACCAATTAGCGTCAGCAAGAAGCATGCATAAAAGAGAGCTGAGACAGAAAATTCAAACAAAATGAACGAAACTGAAGATGAAATAATGTACTTCTCTATTCATAAACAATAACACCCACCCAGCGTCTGATGAGTAAAACCCTACCAGATATGAACACTGCGGCATCAACATAACGAAAACCAATTCAAGCTAAATGGATGTATAAAACAAACGATTCTACCTGCGAAAGCGAAAGAGCTCCTTCCGAGACTAGTCCAACCCCATTCGTCTGGACGTGAGAAACCCTCCCTTCTCCGAGCTCTTCTCCGCCGGACAGATCTCCGCGAGAAACTGCCCTGGTTCTAGACCGCGGCGAGTGGGTGGCGGTGGTGCAGGCGGCACTCAAGCTCAGCTTTAGCTTCGCGCTGTAGCAGAAACAAACAGTTCTGATCGGTTTCAATGGGGAAGACGACGGCGTCTTTGACAACCTGTGAATGAAATTAGGGCTAGAAATGGCTTCCGCTGATGATGAAAGAGAGAATAAGACCGCCATATCTGCCTGCGGCTAATATATGGAGTATAGTTAATAGTTATAGACAGCTTCTGGTATAATTTGTGTTCTTCCTCCGGATAAAACTGTGGACACAGAGAGAATAATCTCTCTTCCATCTAGCGTTAGCATTTGAATTCACAGTAGGCCTTCTTTGGTTACAATTTGGACTAGCTTTACCATTTTTAGATAAATTTTAATTATTTAGATTAATTCAGAAATACTAATTTAAAAGGCTACTGTCAGATAGTATTTTTAAAACTCGAACGCTAATTTCTAATGCTGATACTAAACAGAGCCATAATTTAGAGCGTTTTCCTTTTTAAAAAAATGTAATTTAGAACGGTTTCTGATCTAATTCAATAAAAAAATAAAATTAAATAACACTCGGGGTATTTAGTAAGTTGAAAAAGTGAGTTTCTCCTTTAGCTTGAGGGGTAGAAAACCAATCCTCAAGTTCATGAAAAAATTCACCAAATTCGAATCTCAGTGGAGACAGAAACATTGGTTCATTGTGATTAATTAGATTGAGAAAATACGGACAAATTCTGAATTGGATTACTTATTCTTTTCATTTCAAAATAAATTTCCACTTTCTTTTTCCGTTGAACAATATAAAATGAGTGATTTATATTAACTTATTCCTTCTGCGTAATTTTACTTTTTTAACTTTTATTTAAGTTGAAATTAAAAGTTATTTTAAATTCTACTTGAATCATATCATATTAAATTAAATAATATACAATCAAATATTAACAAAATCAAACAAGACAAAAGGAAAGGTTTCTAAGTTTTAAAATAATAATACAATAAAATATTTTGTTAATGATACAAAATTAATTTTTAAAAACTTTAGAACTAAATGTTGTGATTAGATAAAATTTTTAAATAGTTTAATAGCTATCTCATATCCACCATCTATATTCCAAAATAGATTTTACATGTTCTTTTATTTATTCCAACCAAAAGATTTATGCTATAAATTTTTTTTATGCATGTTCTTTATTTATTTCAAAAATGTTCTTTTATTTATTCCACAATTTATTTTAGATCTTCCCCTTTCCTCTTTTAGAAATAAATTCAATCACACATATTAAAATTTTCAATTTTAAACTTCAAAAAGTCAAACTATAAAACTTATTTTGAAATAGATATAATACGAGTATTATTTATTACAAATTTGTTGTTTTACATGTATTCTAAATCCTATTCTTAAAAGCAGGGAAATTATGCCCAATGCTTTTTCCCGCCTAAACACTATCGTTTATGAACCATTGATTTTGATCTACATTTTTAATCTACGGTAATTATAATTAAGCAACATGCAAATATGATTTTATTTCATTCTATAAAAGGAAAATACCTTATAAGATTCATGTGTAATTAAATGCGGTGTATATAAATAATATGGTTTTATAAAAGGAAAGCATTGTGTATATAAATGATAAAGTTTTAACTATTTAAAAAAAGAAATTAACTTTATAAAATCCGTACATACTTAATGCCCGAAAACTGAAGGGGATTTTTTATGCATGAAAAAACATATTTAACATATTAAGAAAAGAAAGAATGATCAAAAAAAGAAATCATAGAATTTTGGAAGTTATTAGCATGTTAAACGAAAAGGCCCCTTTTTGAATCATTTTTTATTTGTCTGATATGTCGAGTAAACCTGGCAAACCGGTCGGTCAGGTCGGATTCGGGTTTCGTCACCTTGAGTTTGGGTTACTTCAGGTTCGGATAAGTTCGGATTCGGGTTGATAACTACATGTTCATGACCCAGTGTCATCGGGTTCAGGTTGACCCAACGGGTTATGAGTTTCATTAATTTTTTTGAAATTTTAAATAATTTCTATGACTTAGTGTCAATATTACGAATAAAAAAATTAAATATGTAGAAATTTTTAAAAAATGTAAGATAATTATGCGACATCATTAAAATTTGTTATGATGGTATAAATCTATACACAAAAAATGAGTAGTAAGTAAAGAAATATAATTATAATCTTATTTTTATAACACTATATTTCATATTAAAATGTATGATTCTAAAAAAAATCTTAGATTAGCGGGTCGGTCTGGTCGGGTTCGGTCGGGTTTGACCCATTTTTAGCGGGTCATTTCGGGTTCAGTCAACTTCGGGTTCGGTCAGTAAAACCTTTGTTCAAAACCCAGTATTTTCGGTTCGCATCTCGGGTCAAAAACAGGTCGGGTCATTTTTTGCCAGGTCTAATGTCGAGTATTAGTCGATGTTAAAAAAATTAACTTCTTGAAACTTTTTTTCTTTATTATACGCGTAACTAATTTTTTTAGTGTGGCGGAAAATAAAAAAATATTGCAAGAATTCTAAAACCGTGAGTATTTTTGTGCTTAATAATGAAAGTTTTAAAATTTTAATCTTATGTATTTTATTTGCACCATGTTAATTGCATACGCATTAAAGTTATTAATAAAAATCAAACATTCCTCCTCTTTTAAATCTTTCCTCTTTTTATTTCTATGCTTTAAAAGGTTATGAAATCGGCGTTTCAAGAAAAATAAATCTAACCTCCTTTGATTTTTAATAAAAATAATAATATCAAAATTCAATCATTCATTCTTTTTAATTATTTTTTTAAAACACTCACCATTTTAATATCTTAAACTGTATTTAAGAAGTCACTCGGGCGGGAAAACGATGGGTACATGCTTCCCCTTCTTTTCAGAATAGGAAGATGTGGTGGAGATAATTTATGTACTGTATTACACAATTGAAAAACATTATATTTCATTATATGGTATACTTATTTACTTTTTTTATAATACCAATATAAATTTATAACGTTAATACGAACCATGCAATGCACGGGATGTAATACTAGTACATATAAGTGGTTAAAGAAAACGAAAACAAAGGTGTTGCTATTTTTGTTACTTGTACAATTATGTAAAAAATTGGGATCGAGATTTGGAAAGTTTTTATAATTTTCCAAGATTTGTGGGGCATATCAGTAAAGGAAATTTAAAATTTTAAAAAGAAAAATTAATCAAAGACGTGCCTTTTTTCCTCTAATCATCCCCAAGCCATACAATTTACCGACGCTTGATTCCCAATTCACGGTTCCCTCCCCCCAATCTAATCCACACCGCCCGTCGACCGATCTTCCCGATCATCGCCGCCGACTGCATCAATCTAACTTATCGCCGGTCCGGAATCGTACGGGGCCTCCGTCAATTCCCACTCGAACTGGCTTTCTCTTGATTCATGAATGGTATATACGCTATTTTAACCCTACATTTCACAATTCACATATGGAATCGTACAAAGATTTATATGCGTGATTGAATGTGTACTTATGCACTCAATTGCGCGCTAGCATTGATTTTTAATGCTTTGGAATAAAAAGGCATGTTAACACTATCAGGAGGGCGTTTTCTGTGAATTTGTGATACATTTGCGAAGTTGAATGCAGGTGTATGAAGTTGTAAACTTGGAGTAAAATGGAAGGAGGGATTGAAGGGAGTGAAGAGGAGGCGATGCAGCAGCATCCTCAGGTGCATTACCTGTCGGAGCACGATGATCACCATCACCATGGGTTTATGAGCAATGGGGACGTGATGGAGCACAATGATGATGGTGGTGGTGATGGGAATGGAGGGAGCGGAGGGAGTGACTGTATGAAGGGCGATGCTAATGGGAGTCTGTTGGACAATCATAGTGCAATGGTAGTTCACGGTGGAGCTGAAACTAATAATCAGCTTACTCTCTCATTCCAGGGACAAGTCTATGTGTTTGATTCCGTGTCTCCTGAAAAGGTAGTTTGCATTTTGTGGCATCATTTTTCTTTAAACCAGTTTGCCCATGGTTTGAGTTGAGTTGAGTGTGACTTATTTTTCCTATGAAGTTTTGAATTGAATTTAACCCAAGTGTGCAAAGTTTAAATCTGTGAAATGTGGAGTGCATGGTCAAATGATTAGTCACTTGAATGTTTATGTGTATCTTAAGGATTTATTTGGCGTCTTCTAATTTTTTTCTTCTGAATTGAACTACTCTATTGACCTATCAAATGTATCAAAACATGCTCTTAAATGCTGCTTGGACCTTTAACATAGCTTAGATAAGCCTTTTTATGCAAATAAAACCCTTCATTTGAGTATGCTCTTTAGAGGTTGTTGGTTTTTCTGAAAAAATGAATTAACTTCCTTGGAAACTGAAGATGTTTCCTCCCACTGTTTGATTAGCTTGTTTGTTAGTTTAAATGGAATGAAACTTATATATTTACATACAAAGGTATTTCAGTAAACTAATCAATGCATTGAAAGACATAAGTTTCAACCAAGCAACGTAATATTAAATTATCATACTCTCAACTAAACACATTAGTTAATCTCACATTTTATTTTTGGTGGTAATCCTATAGGCAAAGGTTATTTGAAATAAGTGGAACCAAATTCACCATACATGAGGTATTCCTTCTTGTCAGACAAGTATACTGCCCATTTATGGTGTGGTACTCTTGTTGGTTGAAGTATTAACACAAGTTAATTACTGAATTTAATGTCGTGGATGGAGGAGGTGGGGGTGGTCATGTGGTTGGACCGCCAACATATCCCCCCCAAATATCTGATGGGTTGATCCATAAAAATGCTTAGGATGCATCATTTGCATACATGTGGTTTATACTTCTGTATTTCTCTAGATCTTTAATTATCCTTTGGCAAGGGATTTAATAATCTTAAATTCATTTTTTAGGTGCAAGTCGTGCTCTTATTACTAGGTGGACGCGAGGTCCCTCCGACCACCCCTATGCCTATGGCTAATCAAAATTATAGAGTAAGAAAAACCTTAACTTTGACAAGTTTCCAAAATAACGCTCAAGTTAGAACTACCCTTTGCAACTTTTACAATCTAGCTGATAGTTAATTTATACAGGGTGTGCCTGCTGCACCTCCGAAGCTTAATGTTCCCCAAAGAATTGCCTCGTTAATTAGATTTAGAGAAAAGCGTAAAGATCGGAATTTTGAGAAGAAAATTCGATACACTGTCCGAAAGGAGGTTGCTCTCAGGTAAGGGAATGCCCCCCCCCCCCCCCAAAAAAAAAAAAACAAAAAAAACTTTGCTAGTAAGTTAGTCAATTTAAAATGGGCTCAATGCGCACTGGATGTATGAATTTAGGGCTAATATGTTTTCCTAAATTCAAACTAACTTCATATCTTATCTTTTGCTTCCATATTCATTTATTTGGGTATAGTTTGTCTGCTGCATGCATTCTAATGATCCTTACATGAACCAGATCATTAAAATTTTAGATTTCTGTGTTAATGTTTTCTGTTTACGGTGCCTTAATCTTTTTTTATAAAGTTGTGTTTGTTATTGATCATGTAGGATGCAACGAAACAAAGGGCAATTTACTTCATCAAAGCCCAATCAGGATGAGCCAGCAATAGCTTCTAATTGGGACTCATCTCAGGGATGGGCTTCAAATGGAGGCGGATCTCAAATTCAAAATCAAGAGATTTTGTAAGCATTAAGTACAACATGCCTCTTAAGCTAGTTGCCCATAGTGGTGAAGTTGCAGTTTCTTGAGCATTCATTCATTCTATTTTTTCCATCATCTCCGATGGAGCCAAAATTTCACCATTTTTTGGCTTTGGGGTGTGATGGAATAAATCAAAATGGATCTCTACACTGTTTGCGCTTCTTTAACTAATGAAGTAGCAGTTAGTCAAGAAATGCAACTTTCAACGTTGAGCCGGGGGTCTCTTTGGAAACATCCTCTCTACTTTCGAGTAGGGGTAAAGTCTGCGTACACACACCCTCCCCAGACCCTACTCTTGTGGGATTTAACTGGGTTGTTGTTGTTGTTGTACTGAATAGCACTACTACTGGTGGTTTGTGTGAGGCAAACCGTATTGAAGGAAATATTAGATGGTTAACAATTTGCAGGTGTTTGGATTTAGTAAATGACCATACTCAATTAGCCAAACTCAAGCAAATTTCGGCCTGATTTCGGAATAAAAATTGTGCACTGAAACTTGATGATTATTTATTCAAATTAAGATAAGATTCAAGATTTCAAACCTTAGAAAAATAACATATAGTATTTCAGATTTTAGAAGAGTAATATGGAGTTAGTTAAAATCTAGTTTCTCCATCCCAAAACCAACTTCTCATTTTTAAGAAAGATAAGTTCTCTTTCAATAATTTTGCCCTTTACGCATTTACCCCTCTTTTCATTAAAGTTATTGGCTCCTATTTTTTATCCGAAAGTACAAATTTTATTCACCAACTTCAAAGTTAAATACAACGTAGATATCAGATCCTTCTATATTGTATAAAGCATTTGCTATGAAACAAAATATAATGAATTGTCTCCTCTTCCTTGAACTTCTTTTGATGTAGATGCCCATTTCTAGCTCTCCAAATACCGTAGCTACATGGTGCCCAAACCGCAAGCACAATGAATCTGGCTTTCCTATTTTTAATCTGCATAATCTCATCTCCCTCTTCACTAATGTCCCTTGCATGAATCTTAGTTAGGAAATTCTCAAACACAGCATTGCATGCTTTCTTAGTTGGAAACAGCCTCTCGACTTTCAAGTAGGGGCAAGGTCTACCTACACACACCCACCCCAGACCCTACTCTTGTGGGATTCAACTGGGTAGTAGTAGTTGTTGTACCATTGCACGCTGCTGACACAAACTACAGTTGGTGTCAATATTTAGAAACGTGCTTAATCTCTTAGGTATTGTCTCTTGGCATTTCCGCAAAAGTCTCCCTCACCTTGATCATTTCTTTCCAATAGTGTCAAAATCAGTTTTTAGAATGTATTCACAGTAGTTGGATTTGGAAGTTTATTTCAGGTTAGAGTAAATTATAATAAACCATTTATAGACCTCGTGTGACTAGCTAACAACCATATGACTTGCATCGATAGATTCATTATGTATCACCACCATATAAAAGTGCTTAAAGAAGAAAAGGGAAAGTAGTAGGTGGAGAGTAATATTATCTTTTTTTCTATTCTCATGGCAGCTGCCAGCACTATGGTATCAGTGAGAAATCAACCCCAATGATGCGATGTGGACCAGAAGGGCCTAGGACCCTTTGTAATGCCTGTGGGCTAATGTGGGCAAATAAGGTGATCACCATCCTTTTTTATACCATCTCATGTTTGATGTGCTTGTGTGTATGTATATGTATGTATGTGTGTGTGTGTGTATATATATATATGGGATTGACTCCGGTCAGATGACACCTTACGGTGAAATGACATGCTACGGTCAGATGACGCAAAGCTCACCACTGGCCACTGCAAAGCTCACCAAGGACAACTACAAAGCTCACCAAACTTTAAGGCAAAGCTCACCATATTTTTTCAACACTTTGAATTTTTTTTTGAAAAAAAATAATCAAAGGAAGTGGTGTTGACTGGACTTTGACCATTTACCGTTGACCATCATCAAAGGAAAAGCTGACTGGACTTTGACCACCGCTGACCGCCGGCCGCCGGCCGCTGCCGATCTCCGCCGCCGACCGCCGCCGGAAACCGCCTACGCCGGCCTCCGGCGACCACCTCCGCCGCCGCCTGTCTCCGTCGCGCCGCCGCCACTAACCGGTGTTGCTATTTTATTTTTTATTAATTTTTTAATTTTTAAAATAAAAAAAGGTGAGTTTTGGTGTTCAAAGTGGTGAGCTTTGCCTTATTTCCAAGTGAGCTTTACATTGGCCATTGGTGAGCTTTGCAGTGTAATGTGGTGAGCTTTTTTATTTTTTGGAAAAAAATTCAAAGTGTTGAAAAAATATGGTGAGCTTTGCCTTACACTTTGGTGAGCTTTACATTGGCCATTGGTGAGCTTTGCAGTGACGAGTGGTGAGCTTTGCGTCATCTCACCGTAGCATGTCATCTCACCGTAAGGTGTCATCTCACTGGAGTCAATCCCTATATATATATATATATATATATGTATGTATGTATGTATGTATGTATGTATGTATGTATGTATGTATGTATGTATACACACACACCCTTATATTATAAGGGGCTAGAGAGTTAGTGTCAAGTTTTTTGGCCGATTTTCCGTCTCCTTCTGTTTATTTACTGTAGTGAGTGCACCCACTTGATTTTTCTTTCCTGTTATCCCTCTCACCGTCTTACCCGGGCTCTATTTTTTCACTCCTGGCATTCAGTTCTTCACCGCAGCCCACGTAACCCACGCCCCCAATGACAGCCCCCTTCTTCTTCACAGCCTGATCTTGTTGTGCCGATTTCAAGCTCATGCTCTGATCTAGATGCATAATTGGTATGTCCCCGTGTCTGAGTTTCTCTCTGAATTGCAATTTGCTAGATCCTACCGTCCAAAGGTGTTTTGTGCTAGACCTTCGATCACCAATTTGTGGTAAATTTCCTTTTTTTTTCTTTGCATGCTTATTTCAATTTCATTCCAAAAATTTTCTTCTTTGCTCTGTTCACTTCACGTTTTCAACGAGAATTGCTACATTTTTATTGATTTTCTTGTTCATTTGAAATTAATTTGAATTTTGTTATTTCAAATATTAAAAAGAACTTACCTACTACAAGACCACATGCTAACCTGAACATTGAGAGGGTGAAGTTTTGTTAGACCTAGACACTGGAAAGAACAAAAACTAAAATGTGGTAGCAATGACAGAAAATCATAAGATGAATTAGGTATAATTGGAATGTTTTAGACCTATTTAGGACCATTTCTAATGTTTTAAACATATGGCATCAATTAGGGAATTGAGCATGCCAAGCCTCTCTTTGTGTTACTGTTTTATTAGAGCATCTACAAACTCTTATGCTTTGGAAATTATCAACTTCCGAATAGAGTAAGAGTAGTATCTCTATTCAATAGCTATACCTATTTTGAGTGTATCATGTGTGAAAATTTTAAATTGTAAGTTTGGAGTAACCATTTATATTTTTTGGTCAAAGTTGGTAAACTTTGACTTCAAATTAAAAAAATGATATTAGATATTGATACAAAAATAGTTTCATTAAATTTATTATATGAAATATTTTCAAAATATTATTTTATCTAATTAATATACAATATATATTATATTTAATTATAGGTCAAAGGTTGAAAACGATTGACTGAAAAAAGTGAAAATTGGACAAATGCTCAGGGAGAGAGATAGTACTCCAAATTAGAAATAAGGAATTCTTTTTATATGTCCATGACTATTATTCTCCTCCTCTTTCTATAGATAAACAAACACAACTCCGTTACACAAGACATTCCCCTATACTTGTATGAACATAGGTACATTCAACAATTTTTCCTTTTTCCTTCAAGAATTAGGGAATCAACACGCACTTACAAAGTCTTAATTACTTATGAGTTGAGCAACGAGACTTAGGTGTTAATTAATGTGTTATCACGCAGTTTTTGGAGTACAACATCGTTAAGAGCATAGTTTAAAATAGCTCGTGTTTGGAAGCTTGCATTTTATTTTGAGTTATTTTTTAGTGCCTCTTCTTCCTTTTTTCAAATTTTCATTAGATTATGTATTTTATTTTAAAAAAAGAAATAAGTCGCCATGTGGTTTTTGTTTATTCTGTGGTGTTACCCTTAAGCCGATCGAAGTGATTTGCTACTTGAATTTCAGTTGTTTTTCTAAATTCAAATTCGAAAGGTAAAAATATTAGTTCTTGTTTGCATGTTAATTTGAACATGCAATGATGCAAATAACAAATGATGTTTCAATCTAACAACAATAATTGGCTTATGGATATCATTTCAATATAAGAGTTTAAAAGAGTGTTTTTCGTTCTATACTTAGATGAAGTTTGGGCTGGATTTAAGTTTCAAGTTTTTAGTTGCATGTAGTTTCAATTCCCTGACTTAACTTCAAATTGTATAGGTTTTTTAAGTTTTATATTTGCTCTCAATCATTAGAAATAAATAACCTTTGAGTGTAATCAATCGATAACAACTTTTTTATTTTTAAATTAGATACCTTTGATTCAAAATGATGTCACCTAATTACCAAGCCCTGTCTCTCCGACTTTAAAAACAAATATTGCATTTGAAATCAAGGTTCCAAATGACAAAAAAGAAGAAATTGTACTGCTCCCTTTACCTTCTTCTTGATGTTTTGGACAAAATCGAGCTTAGATGTTTAAGCTTTAAATGTGAATCACCATGTAAAATATTCCTTTTATGCTTTTTGGATGTACAAAACTAATGTATGTGGGCACCTACGCACGTAGTGCGTCCTTTGCTAGTGTGTGTGTGTGTAATCCTTGGACACCAAAATCTTGTGTACTGATATGAGTCTTATAAAATATTGATCATTTTAGGGCCAACACATCAATTTTTCACTCATTTTATTTCACATTAAAACTTTACATGCGAAGTGTGCAGATGATGCAATCGCTTTACATGTAATGCCATATTGCACTTTTTGGTGATGTGTGTAATCTTTTAAAAATTGTGTGCAAATCAATTGTTTTCTTTAATTTCCATTCATATAAGGTATAAAGTATATCATACTCCGTATCATTTTGCATAATACGAATCCCCCCCCCCCTTCCCCCAAAATACACTGGATTGAACTTCAATGCTCCACGGTTGGATGGTACCCGTCCAGGTGCTTGACTGTAAGATCAAGTTAGGAAAGATGCCATATTCCCAACATGGGTGGCTCAAAATTCAAAAACCTACCCAATTCAGGAACATCGACCAAACCATGATGTCATCTCTGCTCATCACAGAACGTCTAATATCTCACGTGTTTCTCTGATTGTGTTGACTGCTGCAGGGAACTCTGAGAGATCTTTCTAAGACACCGCCGCCGCCACTGCTAGGGCATGGCTCATCCCTTCACCGAAGCGAAGAGGTAGCCATTAGCCAATGTAGTGTTTTCGTCAAGAGTTGCTCTGGGTACCCTCCCGTTATTTCCTTGCCTGTTTCTTATATCCTTTCTTTTATTTCAGAATGGGAATGTGGAGGCTGCTCAAGCTATTAGAGAAGTTGAAAATGGAGATGATTCATTGTGAATTTTTTCCACTGTTCAAAACCACAATGACTGTATGATAGGTAGGACTTTGGCTTGGTCTTTGAAGCCCCTTGCTCTTTCCATATACGACGATCGCAGTCATTTCATACCGGCTTAAGTTTCTGTTCACTTAGCTTTGGTGATTTCTTCTTTTGTATCATATTGACGGCGAATCTCAGCTGAGTGTACTATAGGTCTCTCTCACATCCATAGAAATTCAACTCCATTTCCCCAATGTATTTTATTTGAACATATCTGAGTTTCAAAGCTAGTCTGGTGTTCATGTAAAGTTTGCTTTTGGTTCAAATGATAAATGTGAAATGATTCCTATTAAGGAAAGTGAATGTACTTTTCTGAGACATGATGAAATATTTGGCTTCATGAAATTTAAGAAATGTAGAAAAATAAAAGTTTGGTAGTTGAAATTTAATTAGGAGAAAAAAATTGTCACTCGTGTATTTTTTATTTCTAAATGAAATAGCATTCCTAGAACTAGTCCACTTTCCTATATAGGACTACATTATCTTTCTAACCAAATCTAACTTAAAAAATCTACCTAATTAAGACTAAAAATTGGGGGTAAAACTTTAACATCTAAGTTCAATGTTTCAAAAATATGATCCAACAATAACTTTTAGCATTAACATTTTTAAAATTAATCCAAAACTACTTTTGGCAGATTCTTCCGTGGACCTCAGATTCATGCTAATTTTATACTTCCTCTGTCTCTAAAAATATATCTCCTTTATTTTTTTTCATCCGTCTCAAAAAACATTTCTTATTTATATTAAAAAGTTACTTTTAACTCTTATATTTTCATACTCTACTTATCAACTTTTTTGGAAATTCAATACTAAAATACACTTCTCTTACATCTCTTAAAAATCAATAACTCTCATATTTTTAGTATCGGAGGGAGTAAATCTTTGTGTATTTGTAATATAAAATAATTAGACTTTTAGCAAAGGAGAAAATACCCATATATAGGTTCATAAAACGTGTGAGAAGGTTGATATTTTAAATATAAATTTTAGGACCATGTAAGGATTACTCTTACATATTACCTAAAACAATACCATTAATTACAAACATTATTATATGATCTTAATTTGGTATTAAAAAAAGTGTCACCATAACTTGTCTGCTTAATGATCATCTGCTCTCCCATAGGAACCAGTAAACAACCTTAATAAGCCAAGTGTTTAGAATAAGCTGTGTTTAAAACGAAAAACGCCATTTGCATAAATAAAACAAATAAATTGCGCAGAACGATCTTGCAAAACATACAAAAGAAACCAGTAACCATTGTCTCCAAATCCCCCATTCGTTTTTTTGTTGTTTTTTTTGGGCGTTTTTGAAAATCACTTCATTTTCTCTTCCTTGAAGAGAACATGAGAATTAACACGGGGATCATACTTGCGGAACTCGAGCTTGGTCTGGCTAGTTTGGAGCCTCTTTGTCTTCTTCACCACGTAGAAGAATCCCGTTCCCGCTGTTGAAACCAGCTTCACAAACAATGCACCCGCCTTCTTCTTGTCACCCATTTCTTGGGTTTCAACCTGAGGAAAGACACATTCGCCTTGCACACTTAGATACAAAAATTATCAATCTCAATCTCGCCAAGAGTTTCAGATTTAAATCATATCTAATCCAATTCGACTTCAAAAAGCTTCTTTCCACGAAAGGAGCGATAATAAAAAAAATAGTGAGTAATATCTTGTATGCAAGAAAATGAACTACAAATGAAAGAGAAAGAAAAACAGTTCTCTCTCTCTTCACCAAAATAGAATGAAATTTGTTTTCTTTTTCCTTAAGTTGTTTTTTTTCCTCTCATGAGAAAAATCATTTCCCATATTATTTTCTTTTTCTTCTCTTTTCAATTTCTTTGAATCAAACATAGTGTTAAGTTATGATTGATTTGAAGAATTAAAAAATGAAAGAAAACAAAAAAAAAACAATTCTCTCCTCCTTCTCACCAAAATATAACGAAAATTGTTTTCTTTTTTTCTTAATTTATTTTTTTTCTTCTCACAATACTTTTCTTTTCCTTCCAACAAAAAAAAAACTATTGTCCATATCAATTCCATTTCAAATACCTTAAAATTGTTAATCAATCATTCCAAAATCTGGAGAACTGACTCATAAAGAACTAAAAAAAGAAGGTTGTATAACTTAGATGAAAAACGAAAATAGACAATTGCACAAAGAAGAGCTGAAGAGAAGAAGAATCAATAGTCGTTCAAACCTGGCAATCTTAAATTAGTGAAATCGGTCTTAGGGTTCTTCCGTAGATCGCTCACCGGCTCTGCGGACATACAAATGATAAGCTCTGTATTATTTTTTTTCTAATAAATTAGATTGGGCTCAACTCGGTTTGGGCTTTTAACTTCTAGCCATTTCATCAAACAACATTTTGATAATAGGAACTAATCAAATAAAGTTCAAACTTGTTATTGTAGACCAATAAAGGATTTTAATATGTCCCTTACATGTAAATATGTCCACTTTGATTCTTTCATGTTAAACCATATGTTTTTTTTATATAATAGCTCTAAATTTGTAACCTATTTGTTAACAAAGCTTTGATATTAAGAAATCAACTCAATCCAAATTTTAAAATTGGTATAAAAATTATAAAACAAAGTTACATATTTAAAAACTACATCAAAAATCTTTAAAACAATAGGTGAATAGAATATTTTGTTTCATCAAATGATTGATAAAAACATGCAAATAAGCACAAGTTATCGAATATATGAAAACATGCAAATTAAAAAAACGATTCCAATTTGTGATCTTAACATAAAAAAGTACTTCCTCTGTCCCTATTTTGATTACAAAATAGGAATTATGATGTAAAATCTTACAATTTTGAAATTATTTTATTTATAATTTGGTATATGAATATGAAATAAAAGTTATATATTAAAAAAACTACATCCAAAGTTTTAAAAAACAAGATGTTAAAAGAATATTTTATTTTATCAAATAATTAATGAAAACATATCATACAAATAAACAAAAATTATCGAGAGGAGAAAGAAAATAAAATCGTAATCAAAAAGAGGACGGGGGAGTAGAACATATATATCGTACGAGCTTGATATTGAATGCTTTAAAATCAAAGATGTATTACAATTTGAGATAAATTCAAATTTAGGGGGTGTATTCAACTGAGATTTTATAGGATTTTTTTGGATTCTAAAAGTCTGTGGATATTCAACAAGGAGATTTAAAAATCAATTACAATCTAATGGTATTCAATTAACATTTTAAAATATCCATCTAAATTCAGTGGTATTGAAAATGTCATGGATTTTTAAAGAATTACATTGAAAATGGATTGTGAAGGATTTTGGGATCAATAGTATAAATAGAAATCCATAGACCTTGATCGAACTTCGAACGAATATTTCGAAATAGTTTTTACTTCAAGTCTCAACATCAAGACCCTACCCATCTTCGGAGATTTTGACCATGTCCTATGATCGCGAACCCTCTCCAAGGTCTAGCCTTCTTCCAGGCAACACCCTTCTTCCAGGGCCCCTCTTCCAGGTTTTAAGTCTTTTAATGTGCCATTCTCTAATTATTAGGTTGACCTAGCCAACCTAATCTTCCCACATGGGGGTATGCCGGTGAGAACCAGCCCTCATCCAATCCTGCACGTCCATATATTATGTGTTCGGAAATTCTAGTCTTCCCTAGACATTCCGATCCACAAAGGATGGCTCATACAAGACGGTAATATTTTTTTATTTTTTTGGCATCTTTTCTAACCCTTCCCGACCAAAAAGTCGGTAGGGATCCATGTAAGTATGGATGTGAATCCTCTTCCGGATCCAGCCTGTCTCAAGGCGATACCTCAACATCAAGGCCCCTATCTCAAGGGTTTATTTTTTTTGCTATCAGTCCATGCAACGGTCCAGGTCCTAAACGTCAAGACTGATCCGTCTAAAGCAAGCTTAGTAATCTTGACCACATCTTATCCACCCTCTATTCTTTCCCTGATCATATTCATGTGGGTGGATTCAAGTACTCGCCTATGGGTCTTCCTCAAGCCCCTTAACGAATACTTCATCCAATTCCCCTTTCAAGGTCATCTCCTTGAGCACAGCCTTGACATTTCGGCAGTCTGCCGTGTTGTGGGAGTCAGATTGGTGATAGGTACACCACTTCTCTGTCCAAGGCCGCTTGGGTTGTTCTCCCTTCTTCTCATCCCTAATTTGGTGGACCGTCCCATCATATGTGGTCCTTGGCCTGGACCCTCCCATATGGTCGTCCTTCTTTGGCTTCTCGGTCTTGACCTTCATATAACCTTCTTCCAGTTCTCGTTTTCTCTTGTTTAGGACCTCCGCCTCCGCATACTCCCATGCCGTATTGTAGGCTTCCTGATAAGAGAAGAGTGGCCTTCTACAAAATTCAGTGTAGAGGTCACCCGACCGGAAGGCATTCATCAGCAAAGACATGGCCGTCTTGTCGTCCATCTCTTCTACTTTGTCAACCTCATCCCTCCAGCGAGTTAAGAACTGGGTCAGGGACTCCTTCTCCCTCTGCCTTACCGTATTAAGGTAGGTAAACTTCTTTCTCTTGATGCAATTATCCTGGTACTTCTTGCGAAAAACTTCAGCAAGTTTCTCAAAGGACCCGATCTTACCATGAGGAAGGCTGTTAAACCATTCCACTGGCCTCCCTCTCAAGGATGAGAAGAAAAGCAGGCATTCTTCACCATCGGTACACCCGGCCATTTGCGCTCCATTATGGAAGGTGTCAAGGTGGACGTTTAGATCCTTCTTTCGAGTGAATTTCTCCACGTCCAGTTTGACCTTCCGCCTCAATTTGTATGTATGTACCTTGGCCGAAAAAGGTGATTTTGCCAGGGTGTGCTTCTTTGCTCCTGCCTTCTCTTCCACCTTTTCCTCTAGGGCACGTAGCTTTCTCGCTACACTCCCTATCTTGTCCAGGTCATCCTCATCGTATGAGAGCCTGGTATACGCCGATGCCCTGGGTTGGCTTTCAGCTTCCTCCTCGTCTAGGTGAATCGTCTTAGATTCCCTAGAACGACGAGATTGGGCGGGACGACTCCCGCCAAGTCTTTCCATTGCGCTAGTCCGGCCCCTCTCAGGACCAAGACGTAGCTTGGCAGACTTGCGGGGTCCATCCTCTTTGTCCCCTAGGCGTTTGAACGCCGAATCTCGAGTCTTGCTGGGTTTGGCTATAGCCTTACCCTTCCTCCTGCGGGCCGCCTCCTGCTCCGCCTCATCGATTTCATGGTCATTTGAGGGCGCTGCTTCATTCATGGTCCCCGTCAAATTCACCGGGCGTATAGGGACCATCCTAGGGACAAATGTCGACGGGGTCGACACCGGAGGTGGCATAATTGGTGGCGTCATGCCAGGATAGTTAAATGGCATGAAGCCACCTGCCTGTTGCATCATGTCCATCACCTGTTGATAGCCCTGTAGAGCCTGAGCATTTGCCGGGTCAGTAGCAAATTGAGCCCAAGCTGACGGGTATGGTGTGAATGCTCCCCTAGGCGTTGTTATCGAACCTAGGAACATTGTTGTCATTGGCGTAGGAGTAGGGGTCGACATGATTGGGATCATGCCAATCGATCCTACCGTGGTGATCGGGGCAAAGGTTGTCCCCATGCTCGTCATCATCAATGGGATGGCAGGAGTGCTTTCACTCGCAGCCTCGCTTGACACAGTGTTGTGGTTGCTTGAAGACATGATTGTGGATATTTAGTGGGGGTAAAGTTTTGACCTGGTCGAAAAAACTTTTACAAATCGGCCCCACAGTGGGCGCCAAAAATGATGGTGTAAATATAGATGGGTGGGTTGACCGGGTTTGACCTGGACACACTCGACCCGTAATAAAATACACACAACAAGAACACAAAGTATAACCTAGACCGGGTAAATCTCCTCAGCCCGAATTATATTTCTTACTCTATCTCAAGAGTAAACTTTTAGTGAGAGAAAAATTGGATCCCCTCCTCTATCCATAATCATCATATTTATAGAGGAGGATTTGTGACCTTCCCCTGTTCATCCATGGACAAAATAGGAAACCCGGAGGAAGGTCACTGTGCATAATCTAATCACTATTCAATCATAGACTTGCTACTAATACAACCAAGAAGCACTGTTCAATCAATGACTATAAGATGGATATTCTCAATCCAATCAACCCTGCAAAATGACAAACATCCCTTTCACTGTATGCCTCGTGATGGATGAGCGGCGGGGTGGTCCCTCGATCTTTGATGTGGTTCGCCATGCCTAAGAGACTGGACCAATGTTAGCCAAGTAAGGTGATATGACCGGTCACCTTTTCTCAAAGGTTACCCGGTCATTTCTTGAGCTCAACACGTCTCTTTGGTCTTCCGGAATATCCTTCGTAATATAAGGCGACATTTTGGCTATCGCCCGAAATGTGACCGGTCACTTTTTGAGGAAAGTGACCGGTCAACTTTTGACCCGTCTCGATCGAAGAGTTATTCCCATTCTGTAATCATGGAAAGTGACCGGTCAACTTTTGACTTGTCTCTTTCGGAAATTCGGACCGGGTATAAGGATATACCCATCATTAATCAAAGTTGCCAACTCATTAAAACACTAGTAATAAATATTCAACAAATGACTTGTTAAAAGACTACCAAATAGATTCATCCAGGGCCGGTCCGAAGAAAAAATAGGCCCGGTGCGAAAACAAAAAGTTGGCCTCTATTGACATATAGATTTTTTAGAGGATTCTAAAATCTCAAATCGGCTAAGTTGCTAAAGTGCTAAAGCATTTCAAGATTTTGAAACAATTAGCAAAAAAAAATTTTAAAAGAAGAAAAATTAAAAAAACTGTTTTTTATCAGATTATAATTTATTAATCAATGTAATTAAAAATCAAATTTCATAAAACTATTCAACTATAAAAGAAGAACACATAGATCGCATATTTCAAAACTAAAAATAAAAAAATAAAATTAGGGATTTGATCATTAAAATCAATAAATTAAAATAAACCATATGTTCATACAATCATACCTGAAGACTGAAGTGAAATTAGTGGATGGAGAAGTGCTGGACGGCGTAGATGCGAGGTGACGGCGCGGCGCAAATCTTCTTCTTCCTCTGTCTTCGACCTTCCGCCTATGTTCTTCACTTCTTCCGCTTCTCTGTGCGGCAATGTGAGGCGAAGGCATAGATGTGAAGAGTTGCTCCATTTTTTTTTGCCATTTTGGGCTAATTATTTCATACTAAAATACCACTATCTTTAAAAAAATAATTGGGCCCTGGTTTTTTTTGGGCCCTGTGCGGTTGAACATCCTGCACAGGCCCAAGGCCGCCCCTGAATTCATCCCAAAATTTCATGAGTCGGAATCTCAAATATTATAGTAATGAATCTCTCAAAAAATATGACTAATGTTAAACTATTTTACTCAAAAACTCGTTGTATGGATATATTTGACATTAACTAATGGGATTAAAATCATATACTCATTATTTAAATATTGAAGGTGAAAATATTAACATACTTTTTATTTTTACTTCTTTTAGTGGAGTGAGTTGTATATTTCTACATATTTTTATATTTATAAATTTGTGTATGTGTGTGTATATGTATATATATGTATGTCTTATGCAGGGCCGGTCCTGAAAATTCATGGGCCTGGGCCAAAACTAGAAAAATCCTAAAAATCTTATCCTTATGGTCTAACAAATTAACACACGTAAACAAATTATATTTAAATAATAATTAATGCAATATTATTAGAAGAAAAAATAAATTAATATATCCTAAATTCATATCAATTCGCCAATTTTTCTAATTTCCTTTTTCAGCTTTAATTTTTTTATATATCATAAATTCATATCAATTTGTCAATTTTTCAGTTTTATTTTTTTAGTTTTCAGTTTTTTATATATAAAATTATAGATATATCATAAATTCAAATCAATTCACCACAATCAGATAAAGAACATATAGAACCATTAATTCATTCTATTTCCTAGCAATTAGCAAAGATTTCAAATTAAAAATTAATAATTAACCCTAGATTATAAATCTAAAAAATGAAAAAATGAAAGAAAAAAATTACAAAATCGGAAAGCTATATATGCGGAATACCCGGAGGCTGGTGGCTCGGCGTCCGGCGGCGTCTGGACTATGGCGGCGGCGGCGTCTCTCTACTGGCAGTTTTCCGATTCGGCGTCTGGACTCAGTCGACCTTGCCCTGGGTTTCTCGCGACATGCGTTATTATTTCTTCTTTGTGTAGGATCGGAACTAAAGAGACGGGCCTTGACATATTGGGCTATGGGTTTCTTATATACATATATTATTTAAAAAAATTGGGCCTCTAAAATTCATGGGCCCGGCCCGGACGGACTGTTTGTCCTCCTATTGGGCCGGTTCTGAGGTAACTCTAATATTTTGTTTCATCAAATGATTGATAAAAACATGTAAATAAGCACAAATTATCGAATATACGAAAACATGCAAATTTAAAAAATGATTCCAATTTGTGATCTTAACATAAAAAAGTACTTCCTCCGTCCCTATTTTGATTACAAAATGGGAATTACAATGTAAAATCTCACAATTTTGAAATTATTTTATTTACAATTTGGTACATGAATAAGAAATAAAAGTTATATATTAAAAAACTATATTCAAAATTTTAAAAAACAAGATGTTACAAGAATATTTTATTTTATCAAATAATCAATGAGAACATAAATATAAAAAAAATATCGAGAGGAGAAAGAAAATAAAATTGTAATCAAAACGAATCAAAACGAGGACGGAGGAAGTTGAACATATATATGGTACGAGCTTGATATTGAATGTTTTAAAATCAAAGATGTATTACAATTTGAGATGAATTGAAATTTAATTCTTTCAATTTTTTCCAACATCTTCAAATATGTTCCTACTCTTTCTCGTTTCATCTAACTTCTCCTGATTTCTTTTAATATTGATTTAAAAATTATTTGCTTGCTTTTTTAATAAATAATAATAATATAATTATTATTAGTATTATTACTATTACTATTACTATTATTGAAATAATTCTTGAGCCACTAGCTACGGGTTGAAGGGTTTATTAGGGTGCTTGGGTTAAAAATATATCAACTTTTTGAACAAAATTAGAGCCAATGTCATCTAGAGCTGGCCACTCAAGGAAACTCTGTATGTAATCCCTGCCACATAATTATACGACTCTGTATATTAATCAAAGTTGCCAACTCATTAAAATACGAGTAATAAATATGTAACAAATGACTTGTTAAAAGACTACCAAATAGATTTATCACATGTCAAAATTTTGTGAGTCAGAATTTCAATTATTATAGTAATGAATCTCTCAAAAAATATGACTAATGTTGAACTATTTTACTCAAAAACTCGTTGTATGGATATATTTGACATTAACTAATGGGACTAAAATCATATACTCATTATTTAAATATTGAGGTGAAAATATTAACATACTTCTTATTTTTACTTCTTTTAGTGGAGTGAGTTGTATATTTCTACGGCCAAATAGCTCCAGTACCCCCTGTAGTTTGGAAAATTGGCAGCAATACCCCCTCTGTTTTTAAAACTTATTTCTAAAGTCCTCGTGGTTTCAAAACGTTGCACTCACACCCTCTCTCATCATTTTCTGGCCATTTTCCGGCGAAGAGGGGGCATTGGCGCATAATTTCTATACCATAGGGGGCATTCATGCTCATTTCTTATTTTCCTTTATTATTCTTCCCCTTTTTTAAATATTTTCTATCTCTTTTTCCTTTTCCTATATTTTTTTAAATATATTTTCAATTTTTTATAATGTTTCAAAAATTTTCAAATTCTTTGTGTTTGAAATGAAAATAAAAATAAAAAAATTAATATACATTACATCTATCTCAAAATAAACATTTTCACTTTTTGTTACTTAGTATAATTTTTTGGAAAGTTCAAAAAAACAAAGAATAAAAAAATAAAAGTATAGCAAAACGAAATGAAAAAATTAAAATACGCAAAAAAAAGTCGTATACAAAAAAATTGGACACGCCTAAAAAAGTTCTTAGAATTAAGATGTCCAAAAAGGTTATTCATTTTTATTTTTGTATTATTTTGTTTCTTATTTTATTCCTCATTTTTTGAAGTTCTCAAAAAAATTACTTTTTTCAGAAAAAACAAAAATTGTTAATTTAAGAAGTACATATGCATTATATGTTAAATTATTCAAACAAAAATAACTTTAAATTTTAAGAACATTATAAAAATAATTTTTAAAAAAACCTTTATTAATAAATGAAACAAAAAAGGAAAAAATGGGAAAAAAAAATGCGAGAAATAAAAATCAGCACTGATACCCCCTATGGTTTAAAAAATATGCACCAATGCCCCCTTCTTCGCCGGAAAAATGGCCGGAAATTGATCAGAGGGGGCACGGGTGCGGCATTTTAAAACCACAGGGACTTTAGAAATGAGTTTTGAAAACAGAAGGGGTATTGGTGCTTGTTTTGCAAACCACGAGGGGTATAGGCGCTATTTGGCCATATTTCTACATATTTTTATATTTATAAATTTGTGTGTGTGTATATGTGTGTGTGTGTGTATGTTTGTATGTATATTCAGGGACTTAATAACGTAAGAAATTACAAATATTACTCGTATCCAAATTCAATTTTTTTAAATATCCATACTTTATTTAAAAAGCCATGGATTCTCAATTTGGTTTTCCCGCCCATTTGGTGTTCCAAAAAAAATGGTAATTTTTCACTCCATATGGTAATTACTCAATTAGAATGGAGTTACACGGGTCATTAATGGAGTTACCGTAATTAAGTAATTACTCAATTAAAATGGTAAGTAATTTAAAGTAATAATAAAATATTCAAATTCGTAGGTGTTCTAATTGTAAAAAGGTAAGTAATAATAAAATATTTAAAGTAATAATAAAATATTCAAACGAGTGTTCTAATTGTAAAAAGGTAAGTAATAATAAAATATTCAAACATAATTACACTTACCGTTAATAAATCAATCCTTTTTAACCAGTTTATACGAATGGTAATTAAAGTAAGGCTAATAAAATAAAAATTAATAGATGTATAGAGTAATAAAAATAGGAAAATACGTATAGAGTAATGTACATTTTTAACACGTATACAAAAATGGTAATAAAAATTACTAATGGTAGAGATGTTGAACATTAATGCAGCGAAACAAATTTGGGCAGATTCTTCATACCATAACTTGCATAAACGAAATTAGAAATTAAAATACGTATAGAGTAAAGTACATTTTTAACACGTATACCAAAATGGTAATAAAAAAGGAACACCGAAATTCATAAATTCATGTAGTATAAATACGCTACCTTACCGGGCCAGAAAAGTAAACGAGAGTTCATGAAACGAGTGTTTTAATTAATCGGTGCTCCACCATCGTTTTTGTACGAACATGGGAATGATTACCGCCTTAAAAAATGTTCATGAAAATTCCGGATTATTGATGATAAAGCTAAGAGCGATTAGAGTTTACCACGTTCCTGCTCATTCTCGAGGGCCAGAATCATTGGATATTGTTTTCCACGACTCAGAGGTTAGTTCTACATTGTTTTATATTTTACGTATAATAAATCTTTAAACAAAAAATATAAATTTAATTATAGATTAACGTTTTATATTTGTTGTTAGGGCAATCGGATCCATGCTCAGATCAAATATACTAATATACGCACATTCAAAGAAAATTTGCAAGAAAATGTGGTTTACTTAGTCATGAGGGTCAACGTTATACGCAATTTCCAAGGCACAAAAACTACCAATCACACTTGCATGCTGCAATTTTTTGGAAGGACCAAGATTCAAAAACTATCAGAAAATGGATTTCCTAATTTTCGATTCTACTTTAAGAGTTTTGAAGATGTACTCGAAACAAAGTTTGCTGACCAAGTCTTTTTAGTTGGTAAAAGTCATTTCATATATTATGATTATGAAATTTATAAAATTGTAATTTTTTGGATTTTCAGATCGATATAATCGGGAAAGTAGTTAGTCGAACTGCGCCCGAAACCCGTATGGTTAATAATGTCCTAGAGCAAATGATGGAAGTTACCTTGGAGGACCACAAGTATGTGACTTTTTAAAAACCAAATTCATTTTAATAAAAAAATATTATGACTGGATATATATTAATCAATAAATAATTCAATTACATGAGACGTTATTTTATTAACTAATTTCTAATAAAGGATTGTTATTAATTGCCTCCATTGTTATAGAAAGAAAAAATTTTCATGTTTTAAATCACTAGACGCATTTTGAAAATAAGGAAAAATATATTGAGCATAATGCATACATTACATAACTATGCATTATGAAATATATTTTTAAAGTATCTATCCATCCATACTTTATTTAAAAAGCCATGGATTCTCAATTTGGTTTTCCTACCCATTTGGTGTTATAATAAAAATGGTAATTATTCACTCCATATGGTAATTACTCAATTAAAATGGAGTTACATGGGTCATTAATGGAGTTACCAGAATTGAGTAATTACTCAATTAAAATGGTAAGTAATTTAAAGTAATAATAAAATTTTCAAACATAAGTACACTTACCGTTAATAAATCAATCCTTTTTTAACCCGTTTATACGAATGGTAATAACTGTATTTAATTATATTTACTAATATATATGTAATAATATCTAATAACTTATTTCATTTAAAAATGGTAATATACACATTTATTTTAAATGGTTAAATTAATATAAACATGTATTTTGGTAATAAAGTATTCACACGCCATGTTAAATAAAAAATTAAGTACGTATATCACAAAAGGTAATTAAAAATCTACTTACCATAATAAAGTAAGGCTAATAAAATATATATATATATATTATTTTGGTATTATGTTAATTTATACAAATGGTAATTGTATTTAATTATATTCACTACTTTATATGTAATAATATCTAATAAATTATTACATTTAAAAATGGTAATATATACATGTATTTTGAATGATAAAATTCATACAAAGTATTAAGTACGTATATTTAATATAAAGTATTGAGTACGTATATAAAAACATAATTAAAAAAACTAATTACCATAATAAAGAAACACTAATACATGTAATTTTATGGTAATGGAATCGTGTTTTGGTAATATAAACATTTGTTTTGGTAATAAACTATTAAAAACATATATAAAAAAGGTAACTAAAAATCTAATTACAATAATAAAGAAAGGCCAATAAAATGGTAATTAGTTTGGTAATATAGTATCAGTAATTAAGTACGTATATAAAAAAGATAATTAAAAATCTAATTACCATAATAAAGAAACGCTAATAAAATAGATATATTAGTATGTTATCCTTTAATATAACCGTGCATTTTGAAATTGTAATTAAAAATAGGAAAATACGTATAGAGTAATGTACATTTTTAACACGTATACAAAAATGGTAATAAAAAAATAACGTTAAAATGGCCAACTTATGGGAAACAATTAAAATGGTAAGTAATTTAAAGTAATAATAATTGCACGGGTCATTAATGTTACACGGTTTTGACTCATTCCCATTTATGGAAAACTTTCCAAACGTGAATATAAAGATATAATAATAATACTAACGTAATTAATTTATATAGGAAATTATTAAAAGTTAAGTAAGTTAAATTGGTAATTAATTATTACCAATTAATAATAAAGGAACACCGAAATTCATAAATTCATATTGTATAAATACGCTACCTTACCGAGCGAGATAAGCAAGATAATCAACGAGTGTTTAAATTAAACAAGTGTTTTAATTGATGTTCTATACCTTAAAATAATATAATCTTCATATTCTATTTCATCTGATTTTTTATATTTGATTAATTTAATGATATAAAAATGACCCGTGCAACGGGTGTGATACTAGTAAATTAATAAAAAAAACACAAATCAAAATTATGGATTTCATTTGTATTTGTACACGTGGATAAAGTACAATATTGACGATTGAATTATTCTCACAACAAATTTGTTACAGGCAAAATAGACTGCGCGTTTTTAATTTCTTGCTAGACCAATAACAATGGCGACGCAGATTGATTCTCTTGGTAGAAGAACGACGTCGTCTTCCTCGATTTCCGGAATTTTCCGACCGCGTGGACGCAGCCGGTGAGGGCCATAGCGAGGAGGAGAATCAGCGAGACGAGGAGGAGCGCGGTGACGAGAAGATGCAGCGCCACCTCCGAGGGCTCGTCCAGCCTCGGCAATTCCGCCGCCGTGTTTCCCCGCGCAACCGTCCACGTCATCGCTCCGGCCATGGAGGCGAACACCACCGCCTTCATCGCCGGATGCACCCCTCCGTGGTCTTCGTCGCCGTCGTCTTCCTCTCTCTGTCGGCCCTCTCCCGCGGGCACCGGAGAAGAAGCTTCCGCCGTCCGAGACATCTCGACCGTACACGTCTGTGCCGTCCCGCCTACCCGCTGCCGGCAGCGTAACAGATGGATTTTAATTTAATTAGAACAAATTTACAACAGTTTTTGGAAAAACGTTTTAATACGCTCCCCGCAAATTACCGTACAGGTACAACCAGAAGGTGGGGAGTGGGGCCGATGGGTTTGTAGTTTTCGGTAGCTGAAGTGAAGGGTGCGAAGGAGGGAGGAAGTTTCCTTCCTAGTGTACTTGCCTTTGCTACAAGTTTGGCCTATGTGGGAAAATAAGAGGAAAATGATATTTGTACCTCAAGAATTTGTACCTCATTTTGTACACCGTAGAGATGTAACAACATTTTGTGTTGGTGTAATACTAATTTTTATTAACGCACCAACATTTTGTGTCAGTGTAAATTTTTGTTAACGCACCAATACTTTATGTTAGTGCGAACAATCAAAATGTTGGTGCATACCTTTGGTGTATAAATGGGGTACAAATTTTGGGTACATGTGGCATGCTCCAAAAAAAGATTATTTGTAGCAAAACTTGGTGCTTTGGGTAGAAAACGGTGAGTTCCATCCCGAGGGCCCTTTGAGATCGATCGAACAGCCACTGAGAGAGGAAGTAAATTGTATTTTAATCACAACATGATGGTATGGGGTGAAGCATACATCAAGTACTTGCAGGGAGTGCTTTAGATAGAAATCTTATTAGTGGTAGAAGAAATTTCGTGACATGTGAAATCAAATTATTGGTGGAAAGATAATAATGGTGTAAATTACCACCCGGATAAACTACTCTAGACTGGGTCTAGGAAAATTTGCTGAGTTTAGATATTGAAAGTGCATAAAAATTAGAGAGTGACTCGAAGGACTATAGGTGAGAATACTTGTAGTGCGATTATTATTAAGTATGAGAAAAGTACAGGGAAGCATTGCACAATACACTTTTAGAGAGGAAAATCGAATCCTTTATACTGGGGGTTACAAACCTATTTAGAGGAAAGCTAGGGGACAAGCTGGCGAGCGCCCATGCCTAGCCACGTGACTCAGTGCTCGATGTGACAGTGTTTGTCTCATAGCGCTTATCTTTTCTCCCTTGTCGCTTTTCTCTGCAATTGTCTTCCTAGACGCGTAGTGCGTGGGTAAGAATGTCTAGAAAAGCCTGCGGGTGTAGAAGAGTCCAGCCTGACCCAGCTGCTTCCACGTTTTTATCGTCCAACCGTGCTAGGTTTTTAGTAGCATGCTAGTACGATACCCAAAGACCCACCCGAGTTGTTATGCAGAGGGACACCTTGATCACACGTGGATCTTTTCAGCGAAGCCGTGCTTCCAGACTGGTAGGGTCATGGGCACCCATTCACCCAGGTGGTTTGCACCCCTACCGGTCATGTTTGGATTCATCCGAATTACCCTTCCTACGCTTTGTTCAAGTCTACTCGGTTGATTCCTGTTGGACCCGACTCAAGCCAAGGCCTAGGTGTAATACACCCATCAAATAAGAAGACTATAAAATTATGTTCTTGCATTGTAAAGTTTGTCAAACACAATTATGTTTGTCGGGGCAGTTAGTGAATGCTCGAACACGATTTTTTGGAGATTGAATATAGACATAAAGTTGCGAATCAGTATAGATTACATTTTTGTAGTGCTTTTGACTCTATTAAAATGTAGCATCTGTTCATACCATTCTCAACCTAATGACGCATAAAGAGCTAACGCCTCTGCCACTTCCGCACACTTGATCTAAGTTCTC
Source organism: Cuscuta australis (assembly GCA_003260385.1). NCBI lineage: Eukaryota > Viridiplantae > Streptophyta > Magnoliopsida > Solanales > Convolvulaceae > Cuscuta > Cuscuta australis. The sequence continues at coordinate 522,377 of NQVE01000162.1, read as the reverse complement.
AATGACTTTAGATTAATAACTATTTAACGTTTTCAAAAGAAACGAAAAAGTTTTTAAATTTATAACAAAGTCTATTCACCTCCTCTCTAGACTTTGTATCTCATTACTTAGGGGACCACCAGTTAAAATTCAAGATAGAGGAAAAAAGGACTTAAATGTCATTTTTCAATCAAAAATAAGTAAGGGGGCATCTGTGTTCTATTTAGAAAGTATAAGAACTTTACAAATGACTTTTGAAAATAAATGAAGTCTTGATGCTCTTTTGTAGGGCCTGTTTGGGAATAACATTTGGGATTACCGTTAGCGCTTTGAAAAGGTTATTAGCATTTTCAAAGTAATCTACACCGTTAGAATTTATCCAAAACACTAATGCTAATCTCTAACGTCATTCTCAAGCCATACACGGGAGACACGTACTATTAGCCCTTATTTTGAAGTACAAAATACTCCGTACTAATTTTGGAGAACCACTATACAATCCGTAGGGGTGTAAACGGATATTAATTGGACCAAATATTCCATTACTAAATCTGTATTTGTTTATTTCTGTCAGATATTGGATTAGGATACAGATCTTGACGGTTGTTGAAAATCAAAACCCTATCCGCATCTGTCGGATATTAGTCGAATATCGAATATATTCGTGTCCGTTTCCAATGGTTAAAACTAAATTAAACCATACTTTAATTTTCAATTAAACTAAATCAAAATATTATTAAATCAATTATAAGTTTTTATGGATAATTAATTTCTTTTTTTATAGTTTATGATATTCTATCATAAAAAGATATACACAGTATATATATACACATATTTTCATATGTCTATGCATATTTTTATGTGTCTAGACATATATTTTGCAAATGAAAATATCTTATATTTTGAGATATCAATAGAGAAACAAACTATAAAAATAAAAAATTAAGAAAAACTATATATAACGGATTGGCTGTACGGATAAATCGTTATTTAAACGGATATCAATGCGGAGCGGATTATAAACAGATTAGATGCATTATTACTAAATTCATAGCCTTTTATTAATCGAAGATACTTAATCAAATACGGATAATAATCACTTTTAATAAATATGAATATTTTTCATAAAAACGGATACAGATGCAAACTGTGATCCAATTTTGTGTTATACATTTACACCCAACCCATGACAATCCGAACCGAAGGTTGTCATCCCTATCCAAGTATAAAGGGGAGTTTGGGTGTAATTGTGACGAGAACCCGATCTGGTGCTGAGAAAGGTGAGCGCGGAGAAGAAGTAGCGAGAAGAAGGAAATGGCGTCGAATGCGGCGATGCCGTTCTGGAGAGCAGCGGGGATGACTTACATCACATACTCGAACATGTGCGCCAACATGGTGAGGAACTGCCTCAAGGAACCCTACAGATCTGAGGCGATGAGCCGCGAGAAGGTCCACTTCGCCTTCTCCAAATGGGCTGAGGGAAAGCCCCAGAAACCCAGTAAGAACTGATTCACCTTATTCTTTCATATCAGATCCGTGATCTTATCTTTTGTTTTCCCCCCATTCAGATAAAAAGGCCGCTGTATTTTTATAATTTGCTGCTATTAGTGCCCTAGTTCAGATTTTAATGCTCTATGATGATTTTGGATCCGGCGTAGTGAAGGTATAGGAGAATTGTAGTGAATATTGCTTTGATTTAGGGCATGCCCCTCCTTTGGATAAGGGCATCCGGTCCAATTTATCCATCAATTTATGTTATACATCTATGTCAATTCTTATGGTGTGTGAGATTTATTTTTCCTGTGTCGGATTTGTGGAATGTTGGCTCTTTCGACTAGCCATTAATTAGACCATAGAGTTTTTGTGATAACTGTTTCTCGTGTGTTGTCCGAGGAACATTATCATGGTGTTATTCTTTGACTGGCGTCTTCAACTTCAAAGGATGATTCGTGTTTGTGTTGTATTATCGGATGAAACTGAAGGTTTGTGTTTGTAATTTGCATTTCTATTTTGACTTTGTACTCGATGTGGTCATAGGCTTGTAGCTCTACGTATTCGGTTGGGTTTTCTCCGTGGTTTGCATCCCCCCTTGCACAGGACAAAGTACACACACTGATTATACACTGAATTCATATTCTATTTTGTTCACTACGATTTTGTTTAACAATATCAAATTCTGCCACTTTGGTATAAGAGCTGACTATATATATTATTCCAACTCATTCCTACATCATGAGGTGAAACTGGTTATGAAGGGTTCCGAATTTCATCTTGTTGTCCCTTACTCCCTTCTTTAGATTGTCAATACATACTACAGGATGGGTATGTGATTTAAGATTTTGTCACTGTGGAATTCTCCTGCATGAATTTGCTTTGTTACCAAGAGTAATTTTAAACAAGCAACTCTATATATTTCATGTCACCAACCCAATGTAGTTGAGAGGTAACAATGGTGATCATATTTTTTTGGAAGCATTGTAAACTATATTATTATGGTGGCAATGAGCTTTCTGGATGATGATAGAAGGTAGAACTTCATAGAATAACTATTGTAGCCAGTGGTGCAATTGTAATTGGAGTTTTATACGGAGTAGTTTTTTCATAGGTAGGTGACTTCTTCTAGTGGCTCATTTCTATTGGTTATAGTTCAATTCTTTTTAACATCAAGGTTCATTTAAAGCATATCGTGACACCTTAAGTGCAAAGCATTTTCCATCATGTGGGCCCATTCAAAGAGTGATCGTCTTGGGTTGTGGAAGGTTCTCTTTTTAATCAAGGTTCTCTAGAATGTGCCCGAATGCCTTGGATCTGAAAGTGTAGGCAATATGCTTAAATGAACTCTCTTCTTCTTCTTAGTTGTCTTCTACTTCTCCCTTTATGTAGTCTTTTAACAACTTTCATACTAGGGTACCATATATCGATATCAGTGACTTTAAAATAAGGGAATTTGGATGAAAATTTCCAAAATATCGGTATATTCTCATCATTTCTTTGTCATAAGCATAGAATTTGATGATCGCGAATGGAATTTAAGTTATATATTGCTCTAAAGGTGTGATGCCTTTAGTAGTGGTTGCCTTTTGGTGCTGTCATGAATATAAATCTTTTGGTTTCTTTGCAAGGTTTTAGCATCTCCGGGACCTAATACACTCGTATTGATTTTATTTCACAGCTATTCGCTCAGACACGCCGGGCGAATGAGGTTTAATCGCATCACTTGTGGCCGTGTATGGATCAACATTTGCACTGCCATGCTATCTTATTCCATGTTTAGAGCACTTCGGCAATAAACAACGTTCGCTTTACTTGATAAAGTGTGGAACTTTTCCCTTCCCCTTTCTGTTGGAGGATATTGTTTTTGGCTGTTAAATCAATGGCATTGCGATTATCGTCTTTTCGACACTGGTGTATTGCATGTTCCTTTGTTTTCTGTTTTTACCATCCGGATTCTTGTCGTGGGACCGCTGGTTCTCGTTCTGCAGAATCAAGAACCGGTGCTGCTTACAAATTTACAATATTAACCTCTATAATATAGTGATATTATAGACATGGTTGAGTATAGGGTTATATACACATCTGAATATCTTTGAAAAGACAAAGTTTGTAATGGAGGGATCTCAGAATGGCAACCCAGACCGTAACAATATATGATATACTTCAAAGGGGAAAAAATTGAAGACAAAGATGTATCACCAATAAAACAAAGAGATTAAATATCAACATATCTCATCTGCTTAATATAACAATTGAGGACTTTCTGATTCAATGAAAACAAACTGCAAAAAAAGCTGGCGTCAAAGATCTTCCTAGAGTTCTTCATTTTAAAGAATACTCCTCCGTCTATAAATTCTTCTCACTTTCTTTTTTGTTTTTTCAAAAATATTCTTTTTCCTTTTTTTAGCAAAAAACTTTTATCCTAAGAAGATATTTGTTCTCCTATTCATCGTTACCCACTCATCACCCACTATAGATTTATTATCCTCGTTATTTTTCGTTATCATTATCTATCAGACTATCACATCTCCATTGTTCATTTTACATTTTTATTTTATTCATTTTTTCTAAATATTCAAGGGGAAAAAAGAAAGTAAAATCATTTTTGGATGAAAGGAATATAAATTATATTGTAGAATAAATTTGCTTTTGTAATGAAACATGTCCTTATCACTCTATTCTTAAAAGCAGGAGAATTATTTTCCCGCCCAATGCACTCATCTCCTCCGCCGTCGATATGAAAGAATAAATAAGATCTCCGGCTATGATTGATTGTGTAATATTACCTATTTAGAATGATAAATTAAAGGAAATTTTGCATGCATAATCACTCTATTCTGATAAAAAAGGAAGGGAGTAATTTGTTTCCTAACCAATTTCGCCTAATTACTTGATTGTGATAAAAAAACAAGGAACGGTGCAAGAGATTTTTTATATTTTGTTTCCTTTTTAAATAGGTAATTATTTATGCCTAATTATTATTACTATTATTATAATAATTATTTTGGATAATTTACGCCTGATTATTTTATCAAAAATTAATTATTTATGCCTAATTAAATAGGTAATTATTTACTTAATCACTCTATTCTTAAAAGAAAATACTTTTAAGAATAATAGAATGGTAAATTAAAAGAAATTTCGAATGCATAATTACTTAATTTTGGTAAAAAAGGAAGGGACTAATTTTGCAAACAAGATCTACGTTGTTTCCTTTTTAGAATAATTTTGCATGCATAATTAATTAATTACTCTATTCTTATTTAGAATGAAAAATCCATACTTTATTTAAAAAGTCATGGATTCGTGAGATTGTTTTCCCGCCCATTTGTTACTGCAATAAAAATGGCAAATGTTCACTTAAAATGGTAATGACTCAATTACAATTAATATTAATGTTCCACGGTTAAACAATAAAATGGTAATATTCCTCCAACCTAATTATGGCAATTGCTTGCAATTATATTACACGGTTAATATAATCAAGATAAGCAATTAAAATTGGAATTATATTCCGCCAAAAATGGTAATATTCTGCCAACTCAATTGCCATTATATTAACAACCATTATGTAGTAATTATTGTGGATTTATAATTATTAAATATGGCAATTGTGGCAATTGTGGATTTGAATATGGTTGTACGTATGGCAATTGTGGATTTATAATTATATTAAAAATGTATAAATATAATAATAGCTATATTTTTATAATAATTAACGTGAGTAATATAAAATGGTAAATGTGACGTTAATATAATTATTATATATATAATAATTAACGTATTGAAAATTGGAAATTATTAAAAAGGTAAGTTATAAAATTGCAGAGTTAAAGTTTTAAATAAATTTGGAATCAATGTATTATATGCTACGGAGTAATAATTAACCAACGTTATTTTGACTACTGATGGGAAACATCTAAAATTATGGTAAGAATAAGTAACTGTCATTTTTAATCATCGGAAGTTAAAATAATTATTGGAAAACACTTATGTCTAATTGGAAGTATAACTGTATAACTTATCTTTTTAATTATTTTCATTTTTCAAAAACTTACGCTTTGCAATTATATAATTTACCTTTATTAAAAACTTACGTTTTGGAATTGTATATTACTTACCTTTTTTAATACGTTAATTATTAAAAAAGGTAAACTCACGTTTACCATTTTATACTACTCATGCTTACGATTTTATATTACTCACGTTAATTATTATAAAAATAATAGCTATATTAATTTCACCCTTATACAAAAAAATTAAAAATGACAGTTACTTATTCTTACAAAAATTTTGGAGGTTTCCAATCAGTACTCATAATACTTATTTATACCCAAAATAATTAGTACACTCCATACGAATTGAAAGCATGGTGTTTTAAAAGTAATATTCCTCTTTTAGTAACTATCATTTTTTACTTATGGTAATATAATTATTACCATAAGTAAAAAGGTAAGTAATTTATATTGGTAATAATAATACTAAGGGAGAAAGACCAAAGTATGACTAAAACTTTGAAAATATACCAAAATAGGATTTCCATGTTTTTATTCCCAAAATAGAACTTACATTACGAACAGTAGTCATATACATTACCAAAAAAGCATAATAATTTGCACATATACACTGCCACATTACCACAATGCAAGGTCACATTACCACAGTGCAAAGTCCTATTCTGGGAAAAAAAACATGAAAGTCATATTTTGGTACTTTTATCTATGTTTTTGTCCTATTTAGGATGATTTCTATAATACTAATGTGATTAATTTAAATTGGAAATAAGTAAAAGGTAAATATTGGAAATAAGTAAAAAGGTAAGTAATTTAAATTGGTTATAATAATACTAACGTCATTAATTTTAATTGGAAAGAGGTAAAAGGTACTAAGTAATTTAAATTCGTATTAATAATTCGGTAATAATAGAGTTCCTTTTTTAAAAATAATAAGTATTAAAAACTTATCAAATGTGATTATAAAGAAATAATAATACTAATGTGATTAATTTGAATTGGAAATAAGTAAAAAGGTAAGTAATTTAAATTGGTAATAACAATACTAACGTCATTAATTTAAATTAGAAATAGGTAAAAGGTAAGTAATTTAAATTGGTAATAACAATGCTAACGTCATTAATTTAAATTAGAAATAGGTAAAAGGTAAGTAATTTAAATTCGTAATAATCGGCATTAATAGCGTTTTTTTAATAATAATAATAAGTATTAAAAACTTACCAAAACGTGATTAGTCATGTACATCTCTATGTTGCAATTTCAAGAGTAACTAATTGTAGTAAGTTGAAGATTCGGATATGCACTAAAGACAATATTAACACAAATTATACAAATAATGTAGTCTATAAAGAAATTTTTCGAAATTTGTAAAGCAATGATATTTTGTATCTTTAAATACTATAATCTCTATATTCTATTGTATCTCATTTTTTATCATTGAAAAATGATCTTAATTTAATAACATAAAAATGGCCCATACAACGCACGGGCGTGATACTAGTTTAATAATGTACCATATTGCCAAGGATCTTTAATATGTTTAGAATGAATGAAAAGATACTACATTGAAATAGAATTATTAATATGGTATCATATTTTATGACGTTTTATTCAAGATAAGTGCGACTATATTTTCTTCAAGATCCACATTAGTTGCAATTTAAATACCAACTAAGTTCCTTATAAATTCAAAACATTGCTACTCTTTAGTTTGTTATTAGTGAGTATAATTTTGGGAACTTAATTGCGAGGGAAAAAAAAGACTAAAATTGATATTGATACTCAATCATACTCAAAGTGGGCCTCCAATGAAATTTTAAAAGTGCACCTTTGAAGAATGGAATTGGGATTATAATTATAGGAGGAGAAGAGATGTTAGACATGAGATAGGAGCCCGTCCCTTTTTTGATTAGTTTGAATAATCTCTGTCTGGTCTTGTCTCGTCTCGTCTCGTCTCGTCTACTAAAACATGCACATGTACGTACATCTAACAAGAACAAAACCAATGCTACAACACTCCATCCATATGTGCACATACACTTCTCCTAGCCTTGTCTTTCCCTCAATATCTTCAATCCAGCATGTCTGCATCCAAACATACACACCATATTTAACACATATAAATATATTGACATTCAAATCTATGGATGATGTATTGAATTGAATGATAGAAGTGAAGTGGAATACTTTACCGTCCGAGCATGAGCAGAGTGGCCTGAGGATTGGTCCCGGGAGAAACAGTAAATGTGGAGCCGTCGATGACTCTCAGGGCGTCGATTCCGATCAGTCTGAGATCTGCATCCACCACCCTCCCCACCACGCACCCGCCGTGGTAATGCCAGATAGTACTCACTGTTCGGCGGCAGAATTCCGCCATGAGAGCATCGCTGGACTGGTTCACCGGCAACGCAGGCCCGACGTACCGGAAATCCCTCCCTCCGAACCTCTGATCGAACTTGTACACCTCCATGGATCGTGTGTTCAGCAGGTCCCCGAGCTTCCTTGTCCCGTTCACGCACTTCTGTAAGTCCCCCGGGTCGCTGAAGTAATTGAATCGGACCACCGGGTTGACCCGGATGTCCGGCGAGGCTAGTCTGAGTGACCCGACGGAAGTCGGCCCGGAGATCTTCTGCATCAGCGTCGCCACGGCCAGGTAGACGGGCGACGCCGGGGCTCTGATGAATATTGAGTTGATCGGGGATGCGAATGGGATGAAATTGGAGGCGGCTTCGAGGTATGAGCCGTCGCCGGTGATGCCCACCACCTGTATGAGAGAATACTCCAGAGGGATTGGAGGGACAATGGAGATTCCGTTTCTTGGATTGTCGAAGAGGAATTGGCCGACGTAGGGGGAGTGGTGGGCCACCGGGATGCCCAGAGAAGATAGGTAAAGCCTCGGCCCGATTCCGCTTAATAGGAGCAGCTGCGGGCTGCCCAGAGCGCCGGCGGCAAGCAGGACCTCGCCGTTGTCCTTCACCATCGCGTGGTGGAACTGCCCGATCCGGTCCCGGAAAATCACTCCGATGGCCGATTGCTTCGAATCCAGCGATGCGGTGGTCGACGCCAGAAGAATCCTCTCCACGTACGCGTACACCACCACCCGGATATTGCTGGAATTGGAGAAGAACAGTAGATCCGCCGCGCTGTGGCGGCGGCCGGAGTTGTCGAAGGTGGACGCGCCGATCTTGGTGCCAAGAACGTGGTGCAGGGTGAAGCCGTTGTAAGGGTCGATTCGGGCTTCCAGCAAACCGTCCCGCACCGCCGATTGCCAGCTCTTGAGCTCCGGCCGGAAAACGATGGATCTCTCCACCCACTCGTACGATTGGTTCACCAGATTGAAATCCCAGTTGATCCCGGAGCTGGAGTAGAACTCCTCGTCGGCTCTGCTGTAGAACCCGGCGTTAATGGCGCTACTCCCGCCGAGAACGCGGCCGCGCGCGTTGGGGACGCCGTCTTCGGAGATGAACGTCTGGGCAGGGGAGTCAAAGGCGTCGACTTCCGATAAGGCCGCCAGAAACCCCTCTTGGGTCATCAAATTCGGGTTCCCAAACGGAACGCCGCCTCTTTCAAGAACCAGAACCTTGTAGGTCTCCGATAAAGTCGCCGCCAGCGGACAACCGGCGGTCCCCCCTCCGACGATGATGTAATCGTAGTAGTCCTCCGACGGCATCTCCACTGCATCCACCACAAAATCCATGTAAAACGAATCTGTAAAGGGAAAAAAAGGAGAAAAAGATCAATTCTTGGCTGCCGGAAAATCAAGAACGGGGAGATCGAGAGAGATGCGAGGAGTGAGTCATCATCAATGGAATTACCTCGCTGGGAAAGTGAGTTTTGTGGCAGAGAAATGATGGTGAACAGCAAAAGAAACCCTAGGCGGAGAAGTTGAATCAATTTCACCATTGTTGCAGAGACGAAGGTGAAAACCTAGGGCCAGTAATGGCGGCGGAAGGGAGGAGACACCTCTTTTTTGGCGGGAAATTGGGTTGGGTTTGGGGATGATCCGATTCGCTGAAGAAGGGAGAAACTCGTCGGGCAAGTATTACCGGTTGGCTCCGTCCAACTCAGTTCTTAAGTTTGAACCGGAATTATTACGTTCTAAAACCATTCTAGTCTCCATATATTTGTTCCAACTATGTCCATAATTTGTAGACTTGATGACTACAAAGTACAAACATGTTTTCTTTAATTTATTTTTTTATTTATTGAAAACAATTTTAATAAGACATTATTAAAAATAATTTGAATAGTCATTAAAATGATTAGTCATTATTTAATATTTATTGCTAATTATCACATTCGTAGAGTTATTCATATAATCAGTTATTATCAAACAGTTATTACTAATGAATGTATATATATAGCAGATCATATAGAATTATGTACCATAAAGAGAATACAACATAGTTGGTCCTATTCAAAAACGGTGAAGTTCTAGTGACACCCACTTTTAGTGACACTAGCGATGTCATTGTGGGGGGCTTACGGCGGGGTTGGGGTGGGGGTGCAGGGGTGGGGGTAGAGTGGGGGTTTAGGGGGGTGTTAGGGGATAGGAACTATCAATTTTACGAACGGAGCACCGAAAGTACTCTAAAATCACAGTGGCACCGGAGTGTCACCGACTCACCGTACTCAGGTGTCACTAGGACCCAACCGATTCAAGAAAATGTAGTATCTTTTAGTCATATATAGAGAAAATTTTTCCTTGAATAAATACTCCCAAATTCATTAATTTACACAGTTACTCGCACATTTGTCTCTTATTTACGTCATTACTCCGCGAGTGTCTTGGTCATCATCAGTCTTACTTGGGTGCGTCGTTTCAAATAGGGTTCTTCATATTTTTGACCGAATTCAAATTAAATTAATATGAACAGACTTGATATCAAGCATGAAAAAGATTTATGAAGATCGAAATTGGAAGAATTTTTAAAAAGTGATGGGATATAAGGGCAATGATTAGGCTTACTGAGACGCGAGAAAGACGATGAAAGATAATACTCCCTCCGTCCCTGTGTATTTATCCAGTTTGACTTTTTCGAGTCAAACTGGACAAACTTTGAGCTTCAATTAAATAAAAATCGTAATGTACTTTAACATAAAAATAATTTTATTGGATTTATCGTATTGAAAATTTTCAAAATTGTACTCTGTATTTCATTATACTAATATGCAATATAAATTAAGAATAATTGGAATTCAAAGTTTATCCAGTTTGACTCGAAAAAGTCAAACTGGACAAATACTACCAAAGTTGGTATTTTAGAGTAAAAAAAGTACACGTCAGCATTTGAACTTTTTCACTAGTACTAAAAGACACATCCAAGTTACCCTAATGATCACTACCAAATTTGGGAGTAACGACATAAATAAGAGAAAAATATAGGAGTAATTGCGTAAATAAATAAATTTGGGAGTATTTATGTAAAATATGTAATTTCTAGGAGTATTCTTGTGAATTTTGCCAAAAAAATTATTATAATTTGAGATCTTTCATATGAAAATTGTTTAGACAAATATGATAGAATTTAGGATGGGGTATGGACAACTGGATTTGGCTTTAAGACACTTGAGCTGAACCACATTTAAAAATTGAATCCAATCGATTAGTTATTTCAACTTAAGAGTTTATATACCGATTATCTTAGTCTAAGACTTTTCGATGTGGGATGCACTCTAACACTCTCCCTCAAGTGGACAACCGGGCCATTTTGAATCTATCCGATTGACCACTTGCAAATGAACTCACATTCCCTTGACTTTTTTTGAGCGCCAACACCTAAAGGACTACGAGCCGCTGGGTATAAACTTCCAGACGAGCAATCGTGTTAAATGGGCCACAGGCCGTTGGGTACATACTCCATACGGATAACTGGGCTAAAGACTAACGGGCCGTTAGGAATGAACATCTAGACGGACACCTTGACAAACGAGGTGAGCCAAAACCTTCTCCGATACCATGATAGAATTTAGGATGGGGTATGGATAACTAGATTGGGCTATAAGACACTTGAGCTGGACCACATTAAAAGATTGAATCCAATCAATTAGTTAGTTCAACTTAAAAGCTTATACACCGATTATCTTACTCTAAGACTTTCCAATGTGGGATGCACTCTAACAAAATAGAATTTAAATTTCACATTTAATTACGCATGGTTTCCTACAATACCTAAATCATCCATGTACACAAGCACATGGGTCACCTTCCTACGCCATACAGAGATAAAGGAATAATTATAGATGGATTGAACAAAACTATAATGTTTGAAAGTCTATGAAAGTTTAGCAAACAAACACTGTGGTGATTTTTCAAGTCGTACAAATTTTCTTTTTCAACTTACAAACAAGACTAAACGTGGAAGTTATGAACTATAGTGGTAGGTGCATAAAACGTTTTGGCTCAAGATTTCCATGAAGGAAGAAATTATGAACATTCTTTGATGCAACTCCCATGATTGAACCATGACACTATATAGTTGTCAACTTGGCAACTGGAGCGAATGTTTCATTAAACCTAATAGTTGTCAAAAATTACAAGATGGACCTTATAGTGCTCAATACTTTCATCAGATTTACGTTTAATTTTGTAAACTATTTCACTCCTGACTGGATTTATTGAAGTAGGTGCTGGCATAAGAACCACATGTCATTGGCATCTAAAGTATCAAATTTCAAATTTAGAATATAAACTTGTGAGAAAACATTTATAAGATGCTAAAAATGATCATAAGCAATGTATGAAGTAAGAAGATACTTACACCACTCATTGAATGAGTTAGCAATGGTGTAAGGCACATAATTCACTAATCAAACATTTGGTGCCCGAAATCGATGGTAGCGCCCCAAGGCAAGCTCCATGGCTATGTCAGTGGAGGAGGCAGCGACCATGCTCTCTAACTGTGCGTCCTGAATCACCTGGGCACATGTCAGAAAGGAGGAGGTCAACAGAGGGGATGAAAATGTGATCCCGTGTTCTCAGCATACTCCGGGACCTGCGTCTATGAGACCTGCTGTAACACCCCGATTCGCATAACCCGGTTCACGCAGATTAGCGGACTAGAGTTCTAGCAATTTGGTAAAGTAACATTCCATCATTTTTTAAAAGTAATACTAACAGTAATTTAAAAGCATTTAAAACATAGTCTCCTCAAAACATGATAAAATAATCTTCGGAGTAATTTAATTTAAACGTTGTGGAAGCTAAATAAGATTCAAAATATTTACATGTAGGGGTTCAAGCCCAAAAGTATTTCAAAATATTAAAAATAGTTCTCGCATCCTTCTGCCAACTCTCCCGCCTCAGCATCTTCTGGGTAGAGGCCATAGCTTATTACCTACGCACAATCACACAACAAAGACAACTCTGCGCTCAGCTAAACCGCTGAGTGGTACCACAACGTAGATTCTATACAATAATTCATGAAACACATTCACATACATACGGGAATTAATTCTAATTTAAATCCTTCTATTTGAGAAAGTCCACTTTGTCTTCTGTATGAAACCTGTAATCATAAATTCTGACATTTTTCATTTTATGACAAGGTGTAAGAACATCTCTTCGTATAATAATACATATCCAACGTACTTATTAAACACAAACGGTATTATTGCCAAATATACTTTATTTATAGATTTGATAAATCATTATTGTTCCTTCGTTTTATCAAGAGAGTATCTTTAATAGGAATTAATCTGTAACACTGAGTAAGTCAGCATCCTGAATTTAATCTATCACTATACAATAATAGTGACATCCCTTATTTTAACCATTTATGTTTTATACTCACGCCATACTGAGTTATTCGTTTTAGAGGTAGACTCGATAAGACTTCCCATGTCTGAGTCTGGGTCCGAGCGCCCTTCTCTTCAGGTTCATAATTTATTCTGTGGCTTTTCCCAATCTGGGTATAAAGACTCTTCTGGTTCTAAATGCACGAGTTGAGTGATCCCCGGTCACCTGACCAGTATGGACCTAATGTACGTACATACTCAACTCCATCGTCCACATCTATACCCTCAAACCCGCACTATTTACCACTAGAAATAATCTAGATTTATATTATCCAAAAATACCTTTTTGGTTATTAGTGCCACCATCATAATCATCACATTTACGGATTAGAGCATATAAAGTTTATCATAAGGTCTCTAACATAATATCATCCAAAATATCCTTTTTAATTATTAGACATCATTTAATCATGTTAATGGAATGGATCTTGTGAGGATCTCAAGTTTAAACCACACAATATAGTACTTAAATTCTTCTAGTCCAACCCGTCTAATGATATCGTTTGGTTATTAGAACATCTGGAAAATATGATTTGACATAATCAATTTTGGTATTACAGATCTTCTAGTCCAAAACATTCATTTTTAGTATTTTTGGAAGTTAAAATATGGTTATAAATCAATCAAACAAATATCAAAAATTTATCATCTATACAATATTGAAAAATGGTTTAAATTTGAGTAGGAATGTCGGGTGATCGATCCCCCGAATGAAAAAAAGTTGCATTTAAAAAAAATTACACCAGGGGATCGATCCAAGCCTAGTGATCGAATCCCCGAACTTAAAAAAAGTTTCCGGAGTTCTTTTCTATCATTGAGTGATCGATTCCTCGACGGTTCTTACACATTTTTTGATCTGTTTTAAGCTACGAGATGGTTCCAAAAGTATTGATATTGATTATATATAATATAATTTGGAACACCAAGCTGGTTAGGGGTATTATAGGGTCTTTTTGGCACATTTTTCAAGCATTCTCCGATGTCGATGATTCATGGATATCAAGTTGAGCGTTTTATCGAGACTATCAGTATGACTATCATAGAATGACATGTAGGTATAGGAAATCATGTATTATAAATGATTCTAAGGAATCTAACGTCGGAACAAGTCTGGGTACAGACCTTAGAGTTCGTAGGGGAACACAATAATCTTAACACCTCACGTACGGTCAACGAATGCACATCACTATTTATTTCTAGCTCTCCTTGTCTTGAGATCTTCTCTTCGAACCTTGGTATTGCAGAGGTAAATGGCGTGAGAAGAGCGTTAACATTAGTATAATAATGATAGGAATGGAACTCCATTAATGGTGGATGAAGAAACTTGGGGAGACGAAGAAACTTGCAGGGATATTTCTAAGTGCTAAAGTGAATGAATGAGTGGAAAAGGAGTATTTTGTAGTGCAAAATCAAGGATTTGGGGAGGAAGGATGAAGACATCTTTCTCAATGTGTCCTTAGGCTATATTCCAAGGTGGGGGATGGAGAGATGATATCCATGTAGTGTAACCACAAGACATTGAGGTGAGGAGGATGATGCTTATGTTGGGCAATCAATCACACTCAAATGTGGCGATGGGATTAAGACATGATGCAGAGATTCCTTTATTTTGGGATAAAAAATCCTTGTTCGAAAAGAAATAGTTTATCTATTTGAATTTCAGGTTGTTTTCCAAGCAGAGTCCGATTTCGAAACAAATCATATTTGTGAACTTGGAAAAGTAAATAGAACTCAAAGACGTATTCAAAATACTTTTCCTATTTTTTTAATTTTTTAGGCCATCGAGACCCACACGGTCAAAATTGGTGATTTACGTAGTTAATTCTTCTAGACCGGTTTTCGTGGCATTACACCTGCTTTTTTATCTGGGGTAAGGTCACAAGTGTGTAATCCATATGAAATAACCCCATCTCCCAAGGAATGGGCTCCAAAGTATTTCTTGAACCAGTAAAAAATAAACATCTTCACAAAAAAGACACCACAAGATAGCACAAAGTTAATGTTCAGGAAACATGATACGTCAATCTTTTTTCTATGAGGATACTTGTTAAGTCACAAAATGTCATATTTTATTATCTCATTTTTAGTACTTTTAAAGTATTTTATATGTATTTTATACCAAAAAAATCACATGTTGTTCTATTTAGCATTTTAGGCTATTGTTTACATTTTATACATAAAATGCATAATTTTAAGCATATTTATAATCTAAAATTATCTCGAAGCTTTATTTCCCTTGACATACTAATTATTAAATATATTTTAGGACACAAAGTGAAGGAAGACAACAATTTGGATTTTGGACTATTAGAGCTTTGAGAATAAAATTTAAGAGATAAAGTATTTAGCCCAAAATCCCACTTTGGGCCAATTCTTATCCAAGTCATTCCTAGCCTAATAGTGAGCTAATACCCACTTGCCCAATCAAAAGTAGGGGTGGACACGGTACGGTTCGGGACGGTTCCGGTTCCGTAACCGCCGGTTCCGGTACCGCCACCCCATGGCACCGGTACCGTGACCGGACCGGCCGGTACCGGTTCCGGTACCGGACCGGCCGGTTTTGCCTCCCCCCACTTTTTTTTTTTGCTTTTTTTAATATTTTTGAAGTTTGCAGATCTGTTGAAGACTAATCCCTCTATGTGTCGATCTGTTTAAAGCAATCCGAATTGCCGATCTGTTTAATACTCCGTAATTTTTTGTTGCAGCCACTTGTTCCTCTCGTTGAAAACTAGTTCCCCGACTTCCCCCTTCCCTTTAATGTTTCCCTTCTTTTTTTTGCAGGTAGACAAGTGGTTGGCAGATCTATTGCAGGTGCAGGAAAAAAAAATTAAAGTAACGGTACCGTACCGGTACCGGCGGTTCCGAGACGAAAATTTGGGTACCGGTACCGGTACCGGTTGGGGCGGTTCCGGTACCGGTTCCTGGCACCGGTGGGACGTGCCGTGCGACGGTGACGGTAGATGGTTCTGGCGGTACCGTTGCCGGTAACGGTACTGTACCGGTACCGTGTCCAGCCCTAATCAAAAGTGATAAAACCGGAAACACATGCTCCGTAGATAACACAGCAGAGAGAGTCAAGCGGAAGAAACAGAGAGTCCTCTTCTCCAACTCAAATTCTCATTCCAATTCTATAAATTGGGGACTTCAATCATGAAAAAAAGGGGGGCGGATACGGGGAACAGATCCGAAACAGAGAGGGAAACGGAACAGAGAGCCGACCTAGGGTTTCGACCCTAGGTCCGGCGCGGCACTCGGCGACTCAACTCCGGTGATGGTGGCGACGGGTACTGGAGCAGGGGACACAGGCAAGGGCTATTGTGGAGGAAGGCAATGGCGTCTGGTGCTTGGATTTTTGCACAGTACGAAGAAGCACACTCCAGGGAGCAACTTTTTCCCTTTCCAATCTGATTTTGTTTTTATGAGGATTTTAGATTTTGTTATTTTTTCCAAATTGATGAATTTGACTTCCAATATTTAAATATGTCTATTTTCAATTCCATGTTTGTTGAATGTTTAAGTTATATTATAAGTGTTAATTTGGTTGTGTGTTGATGTTGAATTGTTCAAATATGATTTATTGATTTATTATTGTCTCTGAAATTATAAAACCTTCTTAGGCCGGATTGTTTGACAAAAAGATTGAATCTTTGTTTGTTGAATTAATTTGACTTTGGAGAAATTTTAGCTCTACGCTTCTGTTAAAATCTAAACTCGAAAAGGTATTTTTCAATTGACTTTACTTAAGTTGGGTCAAATTAGGATCGCGACCTAATCCAATTTAAAATGATATTCTTTTAAAGTCCAAAGTGCTTTAAAAAGCCGAACTTTTCTAGAAACTAAGTGTCATTTGATTAGTACTAGATTGCCTCGTTAAGTGATTTTTGCTAATCAAGGTTCTCGAACTGATTTTGTTAAATAACCGTAGTGTTACTGCAAGATTGTTATGGTGATGTTTTCCACAAATCTTAATGCGCTATTCTTAGTAGTAACTTAAGGGTTGGTCTTTGGGTTGCTAAGGGTAGTAGGGTTTAGAGTTAGGGTTGGTCTTAACATGAGCTACTATGAATGGGAAAATAGGGAAGAGCCGTTGGTGGACCTCTTCTTCAGCCAAACCCTGAGTTTAATTAGCAGTTTAATTTCAAAATCAAGGCATAATTAATTAGTTAGTCATATTTGTTCAATTTATTTTCTATTAAAAACTATAAGTATTTTCAAAATGGGTTAAGTTAATTATTACTGTCTACGTTCTTATACTGTTTAAATGTGTGTTTGTTTTTGTGTTTGTTTTCTCCTTGAGTGTCTTCTGAGTTTGAATTGCTGTTGTAGTTCCATCTCTTATCTGTTATCCTTTATCTTATTTTATTTGCATTTTTATCTTTTTAGAATTATCATTCAAACCCTCCCATATCCTTTAGTTTAGGTTTTTAGATTTTAGTTAGTTTTTATTCAATAAAAGTGACAAGTGAACTGATTTTCATATCAATAAAAGTATCTTTTCTCGTGGGATCGACCCTTACTTGCCCTATCTATATGTTTTAATGAATATTAATTCATAAAGGGGGATTTAAGTTAAGGAAAATAATAAATTAATTTGTAGGTGCTACGACACGCCTAACAATACTTGAAAAAATCTCCAGGTTAATGAGAGATGCAAATTTATCATGTCCTTTTTTATTATGTGAGTAATATCTACAACAAAAAATTAAATTAAAGTTAGGGAACAATGTTTCACACGAAGTCACCCCTAAATAAAACAATTTTTATTAATTATTTCAATATAATAAAAAGAATCCGAACTGAGAACAACTTAAAAAAGAAGAATAAAAGAAGAATAGCCGAAGAAGTTAGGGAACGATATTTTAAACAAAGTCACCCCTAAATAAAATAAAACTAATTAATTATTAAAATAAAGTAAAAAGAAATCAAACTAAGACTAAGTGGGAAAAAAAGGGGCGGCGCTTTATAAGAGTGCCCTAAAAAAAGGTTTCTCTTATAAAAATGTCCAAAAAAGGTTTGATATTATGAGACTACCCTCTATCTACCCTCACTTAAAAGCACGAAAAATTAGCATGTGAGATTCCCAAATTACCCCTATTCTTCGAAAGCTATTGTCGAAAGAATCTAATTACGTTCCACAGCCGTTTAACGATTTCCCCCCTTTTTAACCCGACTCAAAATTAACTATTTCAGTTTTCCCCTCCAGCTCCTCAATCGTACGCACACTACACATTTGTTCTGCAAATTGGCAACCTAATTTGAAAGCAGAGCAAAACGATAAGATTGGGAAACGCGTTTAGAAGCTATTGCGTAGCGTAGAAGGAGGAAAAAGAGCAGAAAGAGATTACGGTAAACCCTAATTTTCGATACCCCAAAATTTGATTACAAACCCTAATTTTTCTTTACACTAAAGAGTTACAGAGGAGTAATTTTTCACGAAAAACTCTAATTGAGCCAATTGTGTTATGATTCTACATATCTTATGGTAAACCCTACATATCTAAGATAGAAATAAACCCTATTCGAACATAGTCTGCGAAACCATACAAACATTTAGGGAATATTCGGATATGATTATGATGTTTACGAATATTCGACGTTATTTCAATTGGTCTCGACTATTCGACATTCTTTCGACGAATTTCGAATACACTTAAATGTGATATTTTATGTTGTTTATGTTTTTTCGATTGCAGATGGGTACAGATCCTGTTATATTATATGTTGTTTATGGTGGAAAGTGAACCACAGATCACGAAGGGAAGTATGTTTACAGTGGATCCGGCAAGAATATAACTTCGTTGTTTTGGGATGTTGCTAATTTGGACTTTGATGCCTTTTTGAAAGCCATGATTCAAAAGCTTGGTTGTGATATGAAAAATCAAAGGCCAAAAATTATATTTCAAATTCAACGGCTTGAAAAAAATATTCCACCCTTTTCCATCGATTCAAGTGAAACACTACATGTATTTCTTTTGGAATTAAAGCAAAACTTTACAGCCTGGCATGTTGAGATGGTTCCAGTTGAACGTGAAGAAAAAGAACAAGAAGAGCAAATACATGAAGTCCAAGAAGAACTCTTGGGATTGCAATCAGCAATTGACCCCTTCGTTCCCCTGATTGATTGCTTCCAGGATGACTTCTTCAATTTTACGATTGTTGCTGATCAAGAATCTGGGCGTGATCAAGAAGGTATTGTTTTTTAGAAAAATGCAGGAAGGTGTGATCAAAATCCTCAATTCGTTGAGTCTAATGCCACTTCTGTGAAGAGCCCAGCAACTGCTCAAGTGGATGAAGATGATTATATTGGTGGTGATAATGATGAGTTAAATGAGGACGAGTGCTTTATTCGGAGGGACGATCCTTCTTTTGATACGTCTTTTGGTAATGAGGTAGACGCGACATTGGATGGTGGCTTTGAAGATGGATCGGATTTGGCCATCGGACTTGAGTTTGCTGACAAAAGAGAGTTGAAGAAGAAGATGGCTGATGTTTCCATACAAGGACATTTTGAAACAAAGACTGTGAAGAGCGACAAGAAGAGGTATGTGTTGAAATGCAAGAGTGACAAATGCTCTTGGATGATGATGGCATCCATCGTAAAAACACATCTCGATTCGCTATTAAAAAATACAACGGGAAACATAATTGTACAGTTGGTGACCGTAGCCAAACACACAGCCAAACAACTTCGAGATATGTCTCAGATTTAATTTTAGAGAGTTTTGATGGGACAGATGATTTAATTAGGCCCAAAAATATCATGACTTTCATGAAAAACAAGAGCATGCCGATCACGTATGCAAAGGCTTGGTGGAGTAGGAAGTTCGCAAATGAAGCCATGTTTGGGATGCCCGAGACTAGTTACGAAAAGCTTCCATTATACTTGCACATGTTGAAGAAAGCAAATAATGATCTTGTAACAACCCACCTAGAACTTGATGAGGGGGGTGATTTCAAGTATGTATTCATAGCATTTCATGCATGTATTTCTGGATTTCAAGCATTGAGGCGTGTCATCGCCGTTGACGGAACATTTCTTAAGGCATCCTATAAGGGTGTTTTACTCATTGCAACGGCTCAAGATGGTGACTTTCACCAATATTCCCTTGCCTGGGCTATTGTGGACTCTGAAAACAACGATTCATACTCTTGGATTTTTGGCCATTTAAGGAAGTTAATTCCTGATTCTAGAGACTTGGTGTTCATTTCGGACAGACACATTAGCATTCGAAATGGGATAAGAAAGCACTATTCGACTGCGGATCATGGATTGTGTAGGTATCACATCACTTTTAATTTGAGGAAGCATTATCCAAAGATGTGCAAAAAGGGGTTGGATAAACTTTCTGAGAACCTTGCAAATGCATACACCAAACGGTCATTCAAGAGGTTGTATGGCGACTTGAAAGCAAGGTACCCAGCTGCTGGCAATTACATTGACAATATCCCAAAGAAAAGATGGGCTAGGGCGTATTTTGAAATAAACCGGTACCAAATCATGACGACAAATGGCGCCGAATCAATGAATAGCGTGTTGATGGAGGACATGGAACTTCCTATTGTTGCACTTTTAAAAGCAGTCCAGAACATGACATAGAGATGGCGTGGAAAAAGGCAACAAGAGTTAAGGTCTCTCGATGCGTCAAATCCCCCTGTTACCCCGGCTGTTGAAGCTGAAATGCGCAAGAGATTCAACACTGCCTTGCGCTTGGAATGTCATCAGTTGAATCAATACGAGTTTGAAGTCAAGGGAGTGCACTCTGACCATGTTGTTAACCTTTCAAATAAAACTTGCACCTGCCAAGTGTTTGACAAGGATAAGATACCTTGCGTGCATGCACTCGCTTGTTCAGGCATAGATTGTTATAGTCTGTGTAGTAAATTATACACAAAGGAATACATGGATATCGCATACGCGGAAACAATCTACCCCGTGCCACATGAAGATGACTGGGATGCCGATGGAATGGAGCTCATAGAAGTCAAACCCCCTACATTGAACAAGCAAAGAGGAAGGCCAACAACGAAGAGATTTCCATTGGACGGCGAGGCACGAAAAAAATATAAATTGACATGTTCTGGTTGCCAAGGAAAAGGGCATACAATACGGACATGCGCAAAGAGACCTCGTAAAGACACATCTACGACAAATGACTTGAACAATATTGATTGCATGTAATTGTATTCGAAGAGAGGTCGAAAAGTTTCGAATAAAAATAAATTCGATTATTTCAATTAAAAATAATTCCATTGCAGTCGAATTTATCAAATTGATTGTGTAAAATATTGGTAATTTTTTAATATGGAATACACTGACTAATATTTGAATTTTGAATGGAACGAAGGGACTTTTACACTCTAATTAATAATAATAAATAATAATAATAATAATAATAATAATAATAATAATAATAATTCGATCATTTCGACTACATTTGGAACGTATTCGACTGCATGTTATGCATATATAAGTATATATATATATATATATATATATATATATATAATATATATATATATATATATATATATATATATTATATATATATATATATATATATATATATATATATATAATATATATATATATATATATATATATATATATATATATATATATATATATATATTATATATATATATATATATATATATATATATATATATATATATATATATATATATATATATATATATATATATATATATATATATATATATATATATATATATATTATATATATATATATATATATATATATATATATATATATATATATATTATATATATATATATATATATATATTATATATATATATATATATATATATATATATATATATATATATATATATATATATATATATGTAACGCCACATTCTTTTCAGGAACCCATCACCAATACAATCAACCTTGAGTGTGCAGACCACGGGCTGCATGTTGGGTCCTATGAGAGTGACATCTTTTTTTCCCTCTACAAATCCATTTGCTTCGCAAAATTCTTCACTTAAGGGCTGAGACAATAACGGATTAAAACTCATTAATTGATTGAGGAAAATACACCATGTATTCCAAAAATTAATCAAGAACAAAAAATTTGTGATTGGTCGAATTTGGTCAAAAAGGTCAAATACGTCGAATTGTTCATTAAAAATGATATTTTAAAAGCATACCAGCTTCTGGGATGACTCCAGAAAGTGTGATTCTTCCAACTTGCAAATAAAGACGTCATCATCCTCATCTGTAACATCATCTGCATTTGATAATTGCAAATCACCGCATACATTACAGTTAGAATTAGAAAGAATTCGGGGAGGGCGGGTAAAATATACCATATTTCAAAGTCTTATCAGAATCATAATCAGGAATTCTTATTGGGTAGTCAACTTCTGAACCAAGGGTCGAAATCACAATGGCTGTGTATGCTGTCTTTGATAATTTTTTGAACAGAATATGCCAAAGATTTTGGCATTGGTGGTCATAAAGAAAGTATCTCCATCCATTCTCGGCAGCGAATCGATGCTTTCCGTCATCTCCAAGAAAAACTCGAACTGGATAGCACAAAATCCGAGTATATATATCCAACCTCTCCTCCCGTGGATGATAGCAAGAAGGAATGACCTGTAATTCATGAAATCGAGTTTAAAGCCAAGCATGCATGTGTCAGTCATATGCATTCAAATGAAATCTTACCGTGCCGGTATAAGCATCCCTTTTGATGACCACAACGAAATCTGATTGCGGCATTTTTACTCACAGTGGCGTTGGAGAGTGTTCGTGAGGGTATAAAGAGAGGGAGTTGCAGTCGAAGCATTGGAAGCGGCGAAAGCGAAGCGACGAGAAAAGAAGAAGAAGAAGTAGAAGAAGAAGAAGAAGAAGATAAAGGTTGGAATTTATGAGAAATTTTGACTTTTCAATTCTCATCTGACATAAATGTGGCGTGGGACTTACAGAAAATTACTCCATACAAAATTTCGTCTATATTTAACAAAATTTTGTCCAATTTTGTCTTTGTCGTATCTCTAATTTTGTACATCTTGGAGAAGTACGGAACCGTACTACATTCCCAATGTTGACTGTAATTTGGACAAGTAGGACCATTACTGTTGCACTGATCAATATTGTAGTGGAAAAGTACTCTTGGTGGGGGGACCTTGTTTCTAGATTTATATTTTTTTATTTTTAGATTTTATTTCAATATTTCTAGATATTATTATTTTTTCTATTTTTTTATAATACTCTTCATTAACAGTCTGAAGTCCGACTATAATTGTTACAACTACCTCTACAGTTATCCTCTTAACTGGACTGCTACATCCACTACGGTACGAAATTAATTTTTAACACCAACAGGTACGACCTTGAACACAGTTATCGTCTTAACTAGACTGCTACATCCACTACAGTCCGAACTTAGTTGTTAACACTAACAGGTACGACCTTGCTACAGTTATCCTCTTAACTGGACTGCTACATCCACTACGGTCCGAACCTAGTTGTTAACACCAACAGGTAAAGACTGCCACTACAGTTATCCTCTTAACTGGACTGCTACATCCACTACGGTCCGAAATTAATTCTTAACACCAACAGGTAAAGACTGCCGCT
This sequence comes from Cuscuta australis, assembly GCA_003260385.1. Taxonomy (NCBI): domain Eukaryota; kingdom Viridiplantae; phylum Streptophyta; class Magnoliopsida; order Solanales; family Convolvulaceae; genus Cuscuta; species Cuscuta australis. The sequence goes on along the minus strand of NQVE01000162.1, from coordinate 498,485 downwards.
ACAGTTATCCTCTTAACTGGACTGCTACATCCACTACGGTCCGAAATTAATTCTTAACACCAACAGGTAAAGACTGCCGCTACAGTTATCCTCTTAACTGGACTGCTACATCCACTACGGTCCGAACTTAGTTGTTAACACCAACATGTACGACCTTGCTACAATTATCCTCTTAACTGGACTGCTACATCCACTACGGTCCGAAATTAATTTTTAACACCAACACGTACGACCTTGGTACAGTTATCCTCTTAACTGGACTGCTACATCCACTACGGTCCGAACTTAGTTGTTAACACCAACAGGTACGACCTTGCTACAATTATCCTCTTAACTGGACTGCTACATCCACTACGGTCCGAACTTAGTTGTTAACACCAACAGGTACGACCTTGCTACAGTTATCCTCTTAACTGGACTGTTAAATCCACTACGGTCCGAACTTAGTTGTTAACACCAACAGGTACGACCTTGCTACAGTTATCCTCTTAACTGGACTGCTACATCCACTACGGTCCGAACTTAGTTGTTAACACCAACAGGTACGACCTTGCTACAGTTATCCTCTTAACTGGACTGCTACATCCACTACGGTCCGAACTTAGTTGTTAACACCAACAGGTACGACCTTGCTACAGTTATCCTCTTAACTGGACTGCTACATCCACTACGGTCCGAACCTAGTTCTTAACACCAACAGGTAAAGACTACCACTACAGTTAAACTCTTAATTAGATTGCTACATCTACTACATTTTCCCATCCCACCTTTTCATGAAATGGCGGACTAATTTTCCCATCCCGCCTTGAAATTTCGGACTAAATTTTCCCGTTCCGCCTATTCATGAAATGGCGGGACTCTTTTAAAAATTCCTGTCTATTATCATTTTCGTCCCTTTCCGCCTTGCTCGGCCTATATAAATACGCAACTATGTTTAGGGTTTTGCCAATCTTCTGTTCCGTATTGCCTGCGAAAATAAAAAAGTTCATTATGTTCGATTTTACAGTAATCCTCGAGCATGATCCCAAGTTCAAAGAGCGATTGGTTTGTTCATACCTTTTTCATTATATTTTCTTAATTTTTTTAAAGTTATATTTTATAACTCAGAAATTCATTGGATCTGTTGTAGGCGCTACCCCGACATGTTCAATTTTGTTTCCCGGATAACACAGTTGTGACTCTCCATTCCAAACTAGCGCCACACACTTTTGAAGTAAAGGTTCTAGCATGCAGCCATGAAAATATGTTCTTCAGGGAATCATGGCCAGCGTTTGTTGAGAATCACGACCTAAATGAGAGTCATGTTCTGTTTTTTCAACATTTTGGTGATTGTGATTTTCTCATCCATATCCTGAAATACGCATAAGGGTATTTTTATGCGTACTTGAAGTTTGATTTTATGTATTTTTTAATAAAAACTTTTTATATTAAAATTCAGATTATTGTTCTACTTTCACTTCCCACCATAATTTCCTCTCACTGCTCTTTTAATTATAAACTTCCATTAGTCATTGAAAGTATCGTAATTTATAAAACAAGAATTCTTTTTTAGGGTGTAATAGTGCCATTCGAAATGTGGTCAAATACTCATCGAGAAGGTCGAATGTTGCTGTTTTTAGTATTTTTTATTGTACGAAATTCCATTCAATTTAAGCTAATGAAAACCTATAAAAAAACAAGAATAAAAAATTCTGAATTTACAACTCTTCGTCTACGCCAATTAAATGTAAATCGTGCATACACAATTCAATCATGCCTTCGAATACGTTCCAAATGTAGTCGAAATAATCGAATATTTATTCCAATAATATTGAATTATTATTTTTATCCTTATTATTATTATTAACATAATAAAGACCGAAATTTAAATCTTATTTAAGAATGTTAACCGTTCACACATCTTTAACTACCAGAACTGGATGCCAACCGTTCACACTTATCTTCATTCATGTATTTAATAACTCCGTACTAATTAGGGTGTAAAAGTCCATTCGTTTCCATTGAAATATCAGTCAAATACGCCCCCCTCCCTATAAATTCATTGCACCCTCTCCAGATTAAACACACTTTCTTTAATGTATTCCATATTTTACATGCCTATTTCTTTACAATCATCAAAACTTCTCACCTCTCTTTCGTAATGGTTTTACTCAATTTTGTAAAACGGTCCTAATGGTTATCTCGATAAGGCAAAACAGTCATAATGGTTATCTTGTATACCATTATCCGTTTTATCCATTACTGCAGTAGATGCTCCACGGCATCTTCTGCATTATCTCGTGTAGGGAAGCAATTGGTGTGGTTATTGTCGTGTTTTCCACAAGGAAACCACACAGAATCAACCATTCTCCACTCCACTCTATTGTCGTGTTCTAGGGAAGCAACTCCATGCAATCACATGATGATTGGGATTCTGGTAAAACCCATCTTTACTACTGCAACATTGATTCAAACGAAGAGTACGTAATTCGTGCTAGTAGTGTAGCAGCTTGTGTAGAGACCGAAATATTGAAGAGATAAAAAGAAATTACTCAAAGATCGATCCGAGCTAATTTCATGGAATTATTGAATTTTATGTAATTTTAGTTATTCGTCTTTACATGCAACTCCATGCAATTCCATGCAATCATGTGATCCATGTAATAAGGGTAATAAAGTCCATTCGAAATGCATTCAAATATTAGTTGGGACAGTCGAAGTTATTCATTTTGGATTTATCTCAACGGCCCTCTCTATTATTATCATTATCATTATCATTATCATCATCATCATCATTATTATTAATGAACGAAATTACATCTCATTTAACTTCCTGAGCTCTTAGAAATTAACGAGAGTAATAAAAGCTGATTTGACCGCTCTTTATCTACCCGAATTGAATGCAACCGCTCACACATATCTTCTTCCATTTTAATTTTTAACTAATTACTATGTAAAGTCCATTCAAAATGCATTCAAATATTAGTCGGGACAGTCGAAGTTATTCATTTTGGATTTATCTCAACGGCCCTCTCTATTATTATCATTATCATTATCATCATTATTATTATTATTAATTATTATTAATGAACGAAATTACATCTCATTTAACTTCCTGAGCTCTTAGAAATCAACGAGAGTAATAAAAGCTGATTTGACCGTTTTAGCTACCCGAAATAAATTCAGTTCGAATTGCACTCATATTCAATCACCTTTACAAGTACTCCACTTACCCCTCCCTTTTAAATTCATATATCCCTCCTATATTCTTCATTGTTAGTATTCTTCATCAATGTATTCCATATCTTACAATCCTGTTTCTTTACCCACATCAGAATTTCTAACCTTTCTTTCATTGATTGATAGAAATGGATATTTCAAGTACGTTGTTTTTCTCTAACTTTCCTAATGGTTTTTTCGATCAGATAATACGGTAGTAATGGTTTTTTCGATCAGATAATGCATCCCTCGGCTGCAGCACATGATGACGAAACGTGCATGCGTGCTAGTTCAGAGGCATGGTGTTGTCTGATCGAACAAACGGACATTACAAATGCAAGCCAAACCCAATCTCCAGATCTAGGGGAATGCATGAGCAGCACCTTGTGTAGAGACCGAAATATTGAAGAGATCAAAAAGAAATTACTCAAAGATCGATCCGAGCTAATTTCATGGAATTATTGATTTTTATGTAATTTTATGCGAACAAGTTTTAGAATGTAATCCCGTAATATTAGTTACTCGTGTTTACATGCAACTCCATGCAATTCCATGCAATCATATGTATCCACCACATAATTAATAATACTGTTAATAATATATGCTATTCCATGAAATCATATGCATCCACCACAATTTTATTAATAATATATTTATCCACCACAGAATTTATTTTTTGTTTCTACAATGGTACTCCTTGCATATGTAGTAAGCAATTTCTAAACGCATGTTGGCCATCTTTTCTTTTGTCATCTTCTCCAAAGATTTAAAATTCTGATGTTGTGCTCCCAACTCTAACATTTTTACTGCGAAGATGCCGCAGTCACAATCAATCTGTTGGGGTACTGGGCAGTATTCGATTTCCCAATCGGCATATCCGTGCTTGCCGATTTCTCTAATTTCAGCAATGCCTTTAAACCCTCTAAGTTCATCTATCACCAAACTTTCTATCTTCTCATTCGAAGTTATCCATTTAAGGGAGTCATGCACGATGAGGCGACACCTCTCAAAGTCAGCCTTGATATAGAACCAATGTGAACCCGTGCCTTTCAAATAATATACGTACTTAGTGTTCTTTTTCTAGGCTTTGGTTTTAAATTCTTCCGGCCCCTCGCTGTATGTACCATCCACAATCTTTTCAAGGGGTCCAGACAAAACAGGCCATTGTGGGTCATGCGCATAAGAGTTCACGTAATTGAAGAATTCAAAAGGTGCAATGCATGAGTCTCCATCGTCATTGCATAAACGTCTTCTCAGGACGTAAAGGTACTCACTCAGATGCTAGTTAACAAACAAAAGTAGTATGTTATTAGAAAACGAAAGATATAAGCATTGTTTGTGTACGAAGAATGAAAGGTTAATGCAACTTACAGTATCCGCTACCCAAAGACATGGAGTGATAAGGTCAGTCCACCACGTTTTCACAAATCCCTGAATCTCCTTGTACTGCGCGAGGTAGCATTGTACAGGGCAGTCCTCTTTAATTGCTTTTACGATGAAGTTCTTAAATTCCAAAAGATCTACTTTAGTTGGCGGCTTAGATAAGAGCTCATCGGCTTTCTTTTTCTTCCTCCCGTCCGCTGTATAAGGAGACTTCAAACTGGCTGACTTCTTTTTCACTCTCTAAAAAAAGTGAGTTATTTCGGAATCTTCGACCCCAATTCGAAAGCACTTGAAGTAAGAAACCAAACCTTTCCATACACAATGGCATCAGTAATTTCAGCCTCGTCTTCCAATTCCTTCGGGGGAGAAACAACCTACAGTTAAATAGAGTGTAAATAAACATGTTGTAAATACTTCGAAGATATTGACTGCATTTTGAATGCAAAGCGTCCAGAATTTACCTTGTCCTGTAGAGTTTTCATAGAAGCAGCAGCGTCTGTTTCCATGACCTCATGGCTAGGCTCAACCTACAGATAATTCGAATACATTTGAAAACTTCGACTCTATTTCGAAGGCACTTGTAGTAAGATTTATTATTTTACCATTTCCTGCAGAGGCTTCATTGAGGCAGCATCTTCTGTTCCCATTGTCTCGTGGGTAGACTCAGCCTGCACAGGTTTCATAGAAGCAGCAGCGTCTGTTTCCATTACCTCATGGCTAGACTCAACCTACAGATAATTCGAATACATTTGAAAACTTCGACTCTATTTCAAAGGCACTTGTAGTAAGATTTATTATTTTACCATTTCCTGGAGAGGCTTCATTAAGGCAGCATCTTCTGTTCCCATTGTCTCGTGGGTAGACTCAGCCTGCAGATAGAAGCAGCAGCGTCTGTCTCCATTACCTCATGGCTAGGATCAACCTACAGATAATTCGAATACATTTGAAATCTTCGACTCTATTTCGAAGGCACTTGTAGTAAGATTTATTATTTTACCATTTCCTGCAGAGGCTTCATTGAGGTAGCATCTTCTGTTCCCATTGTCTCGTGGGTAGACTCGGCCTGCAGACAAGAACAAAAATATGAATCTATTTTCGAAAGGACAATGCATTGTAAGTTAAGATTAGAACTTTACCTTTCTGTTCTCCAAACTAAGAACAGAATAAGAAAGAGTTGAAGGTTGATTCTCGTGCTCTTGTTTTATTTCCCCAACAATTTGGAGAATACCAAGTCTTGGAGAAACCTATAGAGTATGAAGTATGAAAATGATGAGAAAGAAGCATGAAATGATATTATTATTTCATTTAATATATGCAAGCAAAATGAAATAACTCTATTAAACCCTAAACCTTATGGTCAGGGGAAGGATTGCATGCCTCAGTCTCCTCACAATCACCCATGATTGTCGTCTCTGGCACCTGAACGTTAACAGATCTTACAAATTTAAAACTGAACAAAACGTTTCGACTGCATTCGAGGTATTCAAACATTTCGTATACATTCGATTGCTTCATATGTATTCGACAGTATTCGACGTACCTTTTGCGGATTCTTGGTTGGTTCTTCTCCTGATTCAGTTACATTCACCTTCATATTTTTACATAAGAATAGATCAGTTCTGATCACTTAAAATTATTGGATGACTTTCAAAAGCTTTAATCATACCTTATTCACAATCTTTTGATTTATTAAAGTTGACAAAGAATCAACTTTTTTTCAAGCACTTCAAACCTCTTTCTTTGTTCTTCTGCAATGTTATCAATTTTCTTTGACATTCGATCAAAGAGTTCTTGAAAGGAATTGGATGAAGGCTTGGCGGGGTGAGGGGTATGAGACGATGGATTTGGGATGTTGGAATGAGAGACTCTAGAAGGAGATTCCCTAAGGCTCTGACTCCTCTGAGATTCTTGGGGAGAGGAGATGTGCTTATTACGCTCTTCAGAATTATCTCTTGTTGGTGAAGGGACATTTCGGGGTTTTCTCTTCCTCTCCACCGGAATGTGGACTTCCCCTCTACACTCTAATTTTGCCACAAATGCATCCAACTCGGGGTGTTTTGTGGTCTCTAGAGGATGGAAGTTCAAATACCACTCTGCAGTTGCCTCAAACTTATCGAGAACAAGAATGCTCTTTAGAGTCAGCAACCAAAACAATGACAATTTATTTTTGGAATTCATTTAATTTTTAATCTTTTATTGAGGTATAATATGTATATACCTGCACGTCCCCAACGTAAGCATCCATTTCTGTGTGGGTGATTTTCTTCTTTATTGGAATCTCACCCCAAAGGCAGATTCTTGGCCTAGCTGGGGATGTCTGTGGGCTTCTTGTTGTAATGTTTGCTCCAGTCCCCAAGCAACTCTCCAGAAAAAGGATCTTTTCATATTGAAAGTTTCAATGAAATCACATTTCAATAAAAATTATAAGAAATATTATAATTGAAAAAATCCTTACCCCAATGGGAAGCAAGAAACCAGTATAGTACATGGTTGATGAGGCCCCTCTTCCAATTGATTTGGCCTTAGCAGCTAGGTCTTTCCTTAGTGACCCCAAGGACTCCATAAATGCCCAGGTTCCCCATGGGAAACCTAGAATTGCTGTCCACTGTGCAATCATGCCCAGAATCCAATCTGGAATTGCAGACTTGTCTCGATCAGCAGGACCCAAGAGAACAACAACAACAAACAAAAGTGCTACCATTTTCACAACATCCATCTCCTGGCCTTCTTTCTTCTTTTCCCTGTCCAATCCTTTACAAATTTCCAAGAAATGCTGCACAACCATCTTGTATGTGACTGCAGCAGATTTCTTTCCCTTCTTTGCAGAAGGAAAGTGAGCTCGAATGAAATCATTCTTTGCAGAGGTTAATTCCTTAGAATTTTCAAAGCCGGAGTTAAGATGAGAGCAGTTGAGGCCGCTAATGAGAGAAAACTCCCTCAAGGAGTACCTAACAGGAACTCCTTTGAAAACGAACTACATCTCTCCTTTCCTCTTTATTTTGGCTTCCCTCGCAATGAGTTGCCATAGGAACAGAGGAGGAGGAATACACTCAACATCCAAAAAATGAGAAAAAGGGGTGTTCTCCCTAAACAAATCAAGGACTTCTGGATGATCTCCAAGTCCTTCGCCATCAGATTCTGGAACTCCCCCAAAGAAGATTTCAGGGTTAACTTCATTCCAGGTATTTTATCAATATCAATGGTGCAATCCAGCGCTAGAACCTAGAATTAAAATCAAGAACTAATCAAAAAATAGATTCTACTGCATTCGACTGTAACCAATTACTGTAACATTATATTGACTATTTCCATGGTCGAATAACTTGTTCTGTTTCCGAATGTTTCAAAAAACAAACAAAATAAACTTTAAATGTTATATTTTAGTGTACATGCAATGCACCTCAATTTCCGAAGCATCCAGGAACGATTGGCCCTCCACAGATGGAGTTACCTCAGGAGAAATCTGACACCAATCCCAAATATTTCAAAATAAAACAAAAATTAGTTAATTTTAAGTAAGAATTATTTGAAAATACCTGGTTTTCATTCTCCATCTCCTCCCTTTGTGTTTGGGTTAGAATTCTTCTTCTCTTGTACTGGAACCCGCTACTTGCTCCGGTGTTCTCCATGGCAAAGAGATGTGTGGTAGTTCTTGAAGGTATCCGACGACGGTAAGCAATGTAGAACGAAGAGCAGAAGAGTTTCGATTGATGAAGGCGTATCGTTTCCGAAGACTGGTCGGGGGATTAAGGAGGGGTTGGCGCTTCAAACGACGTCGTTTGGCCTTTCTAAAAATCATTGTGACGCTTCGAAGGCAACCTAATGGCTGGTCGTTAATTTTAATATTTCCGTTTAATTTTGAAGTAACGGTAATAAACAGTGACGTTTTGTTTCTTGGTTGGAAGGGCCTTTCTCTCATTTCCCCTCATTTTACGCAAGTAGAGCGGACGCGCCTCACGCGAATCTCTGTTAGATCTAGGAGGGCATTCTCATAAATTCCAACCTTTTTCTGCCCTTTTCCATGAATTCTTCGAAAAAAGAAGGGGTGTTAAAGAAGAAGAAAAAGGGGGAGGGGTTGAGAGAAGAAGAAAAAAGAGTGGCGGAGTATTGGGACCGCACGTACCTTCACCCATATCATGCATTTTTATGATATCGTTCACTATGGGTCAAGCCCATCAAATTTATTTTCGCATCTTTCAAAAGGTCTCATACTAATGATTAAGGTTGAACCTATTAATTTAGATCCAATTTTCTATTCACATCCAATGTGGATTGAGATGCGTTTCCAACAAACATCTCCTCAAACCAAGACCATGAAAGTTCGTAGGGGTAGTAGTAATCACCAACAAAGTTAATCTACGCAAATACATCCATCAAGCAATCCGTTCTAGAATTGTCACAGTAACAAATGACAGACATTGTGCTATAACTCTTACGTCACTAGCACACACATAGAAGCAAATGAAGGAGAGGATGTTACAGCGTCTAATGGGTGGAATGTTGTAACTATAAAAGGGAAAGAAGAACAGGCCAATAGCGCTGATACCCCTCGTGGTTTGCAAAATAAGCACCAATACCCCCTCTGTTTTCAAAACTCATTTCTAAAGTCCCTGTGGTTTCAAAATGTTGCACCCATGCCCCCTCTAATCATTTTCCGACCATTTTTCCGGCGAAGAAGGGGGGCAATGGTGCATATTTTTTAAACCATAGGGGGTATCAGTGCTGACTTTTATTTCTCGCATATTTTTTGTTCTTTCCATTTTTTCCTTATTTTGTTTCATTTATTAATAAAGGTTTTTTTAAAAATTATTTTTATAATGTTCTTAAAATTTAAAGTTATTTTTGTTTGAAAAAATAACATATAATGCATATGTACTTCTCAAATTAAGAATTTTTGTTTTTTCTGAAAAAAAGTAATTCTTTTTAAGAACTTCAAAAAAATGAGGAATAAAATAAGAAACAAATTAAAACAAAAATAAAAATGAATATCCTTTTTGGACATCTTAATTCTATGGACTTTTTTAGGCGTGTCTAATTTTTTTTTGTATAAGACTTTTTTTGCGTATTTTAATTTTTTTTCATTTCGTTTTTTCATATTTTTATTTTTTTATTCTTTGTTTTTTTGAAATTTTCAAAAAATTATTCTAAGTAACAAAGACTGAAAATGTTTAATTTGAGATAGATGTAATATATGTTAATTATTTTATTTTTATTTTCATTTCAAACACAAAGAATTTGAAAATTTTTGAAACATTATAAAAAATTGAAAATATATTTAAAAAAATCTAGGAAAAGGAAAAAGAGATAGAAAATATTTAAAAAAAAGGGAAGAATAATAAACGAAAATAAGAAATGAGCACGAATGCCCCCTATGGTTTAAAAATTATGCGCCAATGCCCCCTTTTCGCCGGAAAATGGCCGGAAAATGATCATAGGGGGTGTGGGTACAACGTTTTGAAACCACGAGAACTTTAGAAATAAGTTTTGAAAACAGAGGGGGTATTGGTGCCAATTTTCTAAACCACAGGGGGTAACGGAGCTATTTGGCCAAAGAAGAACATTAGATAAGTTTACACATGTTGGGGAACTCTCTTACTTTGTGGGGCACATGTCCGTGTAATAGCTCTCCCCTAAATCAATAAATGCAAGTTACACCGGTACATAACAACATGATGAGACACACTTCTCCAAATGGTTATGAAAAGCTTCTAATCTAGGATTTCTAACTCGAACCTTGCTCAAATCTCCACCAAGATCACAAGGAGAAACATGATTGGCTGCTCATGCATTTAGCTGTGGTTCATCACCTGGATATCACGATCTATTTGGCGTTAAAGATCTCATTCTTCTCGTACGAACTTGTATCGAATAGGGAAGACTCAGAGCATCTTCGTCTTCGAGCTCTTGAGAATATGGGACGAGGAAGAAGAAGAAGAATTGAGGTGAAGGAGGGAATTGGCAAACCGAGGGAGGAAGGGAATTAGGGTTTGATTTGTTTATTGATTGATTAATAACTTCATAGTGATGAATTCATATATAGTTTTCAAATCTAAAGAATCCTAAACATAAAAGGTAACTAAATAATCCAAGATACTAATAACTTAATATACCTTCTTAATAATAATTAGGAAGGTATATTAAGTTATTAGTAACTTAATATAAACCCAAATGATCAGATTGTAACTTTCTTCATGTAAGGAAAGCTTCGGGATGTGAGAGGACGCTCTAAACCATCACGTGTTTTGCACTTTTTCCCTCACAATTGCTCCAAGAAAGTCCTAGGGATCTGCTATATTTTTATGACGCCTTCAATTCTTCAAAACAAATGTTACAACATTCGGCCATCAAACCCACTTCAACAACAGTATAACAACAACTCCTCCTCTATGTATATTTCTGAAACAGAACCAATGGGAAGAAGCCTCTCCCGAAAAAAGAGCTGGAGGGGGGGGGGGGGGGGCGACACAACAACTCCAAAACTTTGACACTTCTTCTTCAAATATCCAAATAAAATGACTTCTCGACGTAATCCAGAAGTCATTTCTTTAAATATTTCAATTTTCTTGTAGATTTCATTGTAAAAGTGTTATTTTGAATTTAATTTTATACTTTTATTTGCATGTTTGTATTTAATTTCAAAAATTCTTGAAAAAAGAATGGTTGGCGTTCATTTTTTAAATGCATGTTATTTTTTAATCATTTTTATCAACTTTATAATGAATAAAAATCCTTTACTTTATTCGGATATTATAGTCTAATTTTTATATTTAAATTCATTATATAATTATATATGTAGTAATTCATTATATATGTATATATGGTATGAAACCCTTCATATTTTTAGATTTAGAATAATATTTTTGTATAAAAATTTGATTATGAATCATTTATTTTTATGGAATAATTAGTAATGCATATACTTCTCTGAATGAATTTTATTAATTTTATATTTATGTTAGTGGTTTTATTCCAAAGAAGCATTATTTTTTCTATTTTTAACTTTTTTTCCCTTTTAACATATTACTTTTTAGGACTAATATATTAAGCATTTACGTACTTTTTATAGACTTTCCCCATAAATAATTAATATAAAATACAAATATAAATTAAATACAAAATATAAAACCAATGTAAATATTATTTAAAAAAATTAAAACCAAAATAACATTACCCTTTAATTTCATTAGAATCTTTAAACAAAAATATAAAAAAGAAAAAAAGAAAAAAGAAAAATTGACCTTATAATTTTATTAAAGAGTAAAAATTAGAGATCTATTAACATTCACTCTAGAAGTTGTTAAAAATTTTTTGAGATTATATGAACATATTAGAGAATATGGTTTTTTTAAAAGCTAAATCTTATAATTTTAATAAGACATTAAATACAGTAATTTGTGATATTATTTTTCCTTTTTTTGAATGCTAATTATTATAAATTTAATAAAATATTAAATATAGTAATTTGCAATATCACTTGCCTTCTTTAGTTAAATTACCCAATTTTAGAGTCATTTTAATAGAAAATAAATTATACCCCTCAAATCCTATTACAAAATATTTAGGTATGATTCGTAAAATGTGCCATCCACTACCCCCACTCAAGTTTAAATAGATACGTGTTCAAAGATGCTTAATATTATGATAAAAAGGACACAATCAACATTTAAACTTCATATTTTGGTTTTTTAACGTATTGTTGCTAGAAGCATCTAATTTTTTCAAAACATTTAGAACCATGGAAAAGCAACTTGACAAGAGATAGACGAGATAGGCTAGAGATGCAAGGGAAAGGATATATATAAAGAAAACTTTAACAAAAAAGAACGACATAAAAAGGTGCGCCTAGAATATGTGGCAATAGAAACAAAAAAGATATCCTACTTGAGAATACTTTTAATGCTCAAATGAGGATGTACATGTTTTTAAAGCTTGATGATAGTTAACAATGTTGTACATAACTCATTCGGAGATGCATGCGAATCATTAATAAAAGAATTAATTGAAGGTATACGAGAGGTTGTTGAGCTAGAACATGTAAGTTCGTGGGGGCGCAGCGGAAATCACCAATTAAGAGCTATGCAAACAAATCAACCAGCTATGCTGTGGAGAAGATGTTGCAGCACTATCACAGTAACAGATGACTGACAGAGTGCTATAACACCTTCTCTGTCACAAGCACACACGTAGAATATAAAGTAAAAAACAGCAAGCAAGACACCAGAATTGTTCACGCAGTTCGGAGCAAATTCTCCTACGTCTGCAAGGCCCACGTCCGTGTAATAGCCTTTCCACTAAATCACCGTAAGAATTATACAATCAATCACAACAGAACCTTCTAATGTATTGATTTGTCTACTTACGAATGACTTGACGACAAACTCGGTTTGCGTCTATCTCCACGGCTTGTTACACCTTCTCAAAGATCTTCTTCAAGGACGTAGATTCCGATCGGACAAGATTTGGTACTCCGATCATCAACAAAACAAGAACTGCATTTTCTGCAAAAAATCAGCAACAATGTGTAGATTGTAACTTTGATAACAGAAGATCCGTAACTCCGATTGACGTGAAATTTAAACACTTTGAAGCCCTATGTGTTGGGAACACTCTCTGAAAATTGCAGCAAAATCCAACGGTCGGATCTCTGGCGATGATCAAATCTGTGCGGGCTGTCCAGAAACTTTGCACTGTCAAACTCTGCACCTTGTTTTTCTTTTGATCGGATTTGCTTAAGGTTTTACGTAGTTTTGCACGCACAAAACCCTAAGGGAGGGTGAAGATATTATATAGAATAGAATAGCCTTTTTAGAGTGTGCTTAGGAGTCTCAACCATGTCTTCCTCCTTAAGAATAGCAAACCAAGTAGGATTAAAATTCTCTCTTCAAGCTCTTTCCTCTTTCTCTTCCTTCACATGCTAGGACTCTAAGTCTAAATAAAACATCTAAAATAATTCTAGGTAAATCTGTTCGTTTGTCAAAAAATAATGCCAACACAATATGGAACTAACAGAACATAGAGTCAGCTAAAAGAGTTGTTTGTCATAGTATTAGTGACAAATACCATGAGTCAACTTCAAGTTGTTTGGGAAAAATCATTAGAGATCTTGGTTGATGAGATTTTTTTACCGGAGAAGAATATTGTGTAATCAAGATTCTTCTATAAAAAAATATTTTTTCTTATTTACATAAAGATTAATTTGAAATGCATGGTACATATACAAAACTCTAGAATTGAAATCAGGGTTGAAATATTTTAGTCCGATTTTAACCATTTTTTGCAAAACTTCTTATTACCTAAAAGATCTAAAGAGTTTGTGTTTCATTGAGATTGAAAAAATTACGTAATTCAAATAGAGTATCATTAAAGGAGTTCAGTGGTATGTCATTTTCGGGTGACAACCCACTTAATTAGTTTCAAAATAATTCTGGTAGAAGAGTTGAACTATGATAAAGAAACGTTATCATGTGATCTTAGATGATATTTACCTAAAACAAGTGAAGACCAGAGGAAAATATACAAAAAAATAATGGAAGTTGTGACAGTTGAAAGAGGAGATTTCTTTTTTGTGTATAAGGTTATAGGGAACTAGAAAAACATTCCTCGAGAAATCATTATCTGCTTTTATAAGATCAAATAGTAAGATTGTTTTGAATGTTGCATCGTGTTACATTGCAACATTACTACTGCCTGGTAGAAGAACATCACACTCGAGATTCTCAATCCATTTGGCGCTAACTGAGTGCTCAACATGTACGGAGTGGGGGCCGAGCCGTAACAAATGATATTCGAGTAACCCTACGATCGTGACATGCCAAAAAACTTAAGTTCACATAGGGGGGAAGATCTAGGGATTTGAAAAAATTGGATGCAAAAAGGACTTTGCATTCCTAGGTGGGGTGAATGTAATGCCCCGTGTTAAGATGGGAATTAGAAGAGCTCAAAACAATTGATAGTATTACTTATATCAGTTAGGTGCATCTTTTTTTCGAAAGCTCCTAACTTAAAAACTCGAAAGTTAAGCGTGCTTGAGTTGAAGGAATTCTAGGATGGGTGACCCACTGGTCAAACATATAGATTATGTAATGAGACAAGATTAATCATTGAAGAGCCGTGAAATAGCTTTAAAGGTGCAATTATGATTTTAGGGAACCAAGTCGTGGAATAAGTTTATACCTATAATGAATTTTGTATCATCTGATCCAAAACTACCCTTAAAGTTATAAAGAAGACAATTCCCAATAATTTCATGTTTTGCTATGACTGTTAACAAATGTCAAGGTCAAACATTATATTGACATTTGTTGAATTTCTTTTAACCAACTCGGTGTTCACTGATGTCAACTTTATGTTGTCATTTCATGAGTGAACAAGACTTGATTAAAAATATTAATTTTCGATGATAATGAAAATTATTGTAACCACACAAAAAATATGGTATACCTCGAGAACTTTAAAAAATATAGATTTAAAAACACTTAGAAGTATTCGCTTCTGAATTCAAATCTAAGAATGATCATTACTAAATTTTAAATGCTAAATTATTTATTTTACATTGATTTTAGCATTTAGAGTGTTAAAAAGGAAATTACATATATTTTCACAATTTCATTTAAAAATATTTGTTTTTGCAACACATCACATATTCTATTAAAAAACCAAAGGAAACAGTTATACACTTACATATCACCAGCCTACTCCATCCATCTACTAAGGATTATAACCTCATACATTGTAAGAGGAAATACTCAGCTTTTTCTCAAAATAGCACTTGGTATAGAATCTAACATACTCTACTGCCTCATCCACAGTGGTATTCATCTTCCGGTGTAGCTTCCTATCTCTAGATCTCCAGACCACATAGCATATAGCAGCCCAAATTGCAATCCCTAGTTTGCTCATATTTGTGCAGAATTCTTTGAGATTGTCTGCATGGAGTGTACATCCTGCCATACCAAGTGTTTTATTGAAAATGTCTTTGTAGAAAGGACATCCCCAAAACAAGTGGTTGCCATCTTCAATCCCCCGTTCACATAACATACAGTTTGTGCTTATTGTAAGGAACTTATTTAATCTCACTTTGGTCTGGAGCCTATCCCTCAAGATTGACCATAATATAAACTGGTGTTTTGGGATGGTTAATCTGTTCCAAACCAGGCCTGCCCATGCTGCTTTATTTGCCTGTCCCATTAGCCATTTATAACCCCTCTTAGGTGTGTATTCTTCGTATGATGGCATTCCTTCAAACTCCTTCCTTATATTCAGCATCTTCCTCCAATAGTTGCAGGAGTCAGATTTCAGCTTGTAATCCCAAAAAGCCTCTCCTAATGTATCTGTTGTGCATCCACCTGACCCATAAGTTGTCCTTTTTCCTTGCTATGTCCCAATTAAGATTCATGATCATAGCCTTATTCCAAAAGTGGATGTTATGCAGCCCCAATCCTCCATATGCCTTAGGTTTGCATGTCTCCTCCCACTTTACCAATGGAACTTTCTTAAAATATTCCACCGAGCCCCATAGGTAATTCCTTGCCGGGCTTTGAATCTTTTTCATGACTCTCCCTGGGATAACAAAGATTCTTGCCCAGAAGTTAATAATCCCATAAAGAACTTATTGAATAAGTCTTGCCCTTCATGCATAGGATAAATGATTTCTCTTCCATGATGTTATTCTTGATGTTATCTTCTCAACAAGAGTATTACAATCTGATGTTATCTTCCTGCAGTAATTGGGCATCCCAAATAGGCGAATGGCATAGGCGAACGACATTCTCCCCTCTGTGATTCTTGTAAGGGTAATGAGCTTCTGCCTTTCTTTTTGACTCACTCCCGCTACCATCAGTTGAGATTTCTTCAGATTAATTGATAATCCAGTAGGCATCAAGCTCTATTTAAAAATATTACATTCAAGATAATTTACAGGACTGGAGAAAATTTTGTTTGACCTCGTGCATCGCATCGCACGATTAAAATACTAGTTAATTTATATTCCATACTAATTTTCTTTAAGTTTTGGACAAGTTATTAAATTACTTGAATTTTAAAAGGGTCATGTTAGGGTGCCACCACACAGGTGCTACCATGGGTGCACCCATGCTTCACACAGACAAACACACACGATAATTGTCTGTGCGACACAGACAATTATCGTCTGTATTTATCTGTGCGAAGCATAGATGCACCCATGGTAGCACTCATGTAGTGGCACCCTAACATTTTCTATTTTAAAAAACTAGTAATTGCCCTAATTGGGAGAGAAGTACTTGTTGGTTTGGTAAAATAGGCCGTCAATAGAAATTGACAAACCAATAGAGTTGGGGTCATCGAGCGCCTTAATCTGTCGACACATTACACGCAGGTGATGCTTCCCGGAAGCTTCGTCTTCTTCCAGATTTCCTCTCTGCATGTCCTTTTCTTTCCTCGCTACATGCCGGCATCTTCATTCTCGAGGCTCGACGGCGCTTCTCTTTCTGTCCACTCTCACCAAGTTCAAAACTAACCCTTGATTCAGCTACACATACGAACTCGCATACGAAGATCATGCATTTATTGGACACACATCTCCAGTAACTTGTTCTTTCTCGGCGCTGAATATTTTTGACACTCGCGATTCCGAAACTTCGAACCACTTGGGGCTGTGGAATCATCATTTGACCCGGTAAAAAACTGTCCTTTCTGATAATCTGATGAGTTTTGGATTTTGTTTGATTTTTTGCTGTATTTTGATTCGTTATAATGAACTCTGATCTGATCATTTGGGTTTACTCTGCCTGGTTGATGGATTTAGAGGTTTATTGTAACACTCTTGTAGAGTGATGAGCGAATTTTTACATTGTTGGTTTGGAAGAATTTGTGATTGCAGATTTGGCTCTATTTACTGTATTTATTATTTGATTGTTTTGCCTAGCTTCCAATGAACGATTTTAAACTATATTCATTTTTGCCAGTTGGAGTGACAAGATCGGTTGAGCTCGAAGTCTGCAATTTTATGTGAGATAGTTTCTTCTTGGGGTTTACCCCTCTCTATTGGTAAAAGCAGAATCTACATATTTACCCAAGAAGAAGGTGGTTAGGTTATCTACTGATTGAAGCTTGCTCTGTCATTTGTCACTGCTGAAGCTCTCTGCATACTTGACATTGGATGTTTGTTGATACGAGAGGATTAAGATGCGATCTGGAGAGGATAGTGTTGATCTTGAATCTGATGAGATCCCTCTAAGCTCATCTCAGAGAACAACTAAAATACAAAGTTTGCATTGTGAAGTGCCTCATAATCACATTCTATTGACTAGAGCCTTTTCATCTTCAAGATTCTTGAGAATGATGCGTCGGAATACTGCTCTCAGAAGCATTTACATTATTCTAATAAAAGCGAAGATCAATGTGTTGCTTCCTTTTGGCCCGCTAGCAATATTGCTGCACTATGTTACTGGGAAGCATGTGAGTTTTCTTTTTGGCATGTCCTACTAAGTATTTTCTAATTGCATTAGGACATAAATTAACATGCAAAATCAATGGCTTTCTATTTGTGGTGGTCTCTTCTATTGTAGGCATGGGTCTTTTTTTTCAGCTTGTTGGGCATTGCACCTTTAGCTGAGCGCCTAGGATATGCTACCGAGTATGTTCATACAACAGAGAACAGTTTAACTTTTACTTCTCACTCTACTCTGTTTGGGTTGGTTTCTTCACTGTTCTCATTTACCTTCTCACTACCTTATGCTGCAGGCAGCTGTCATTTTATACAGGGCCGACAGGTATTATTGCTCACTTTCTGGCACATATTTGAGTATCTAAGAAGAAAATCTGATTATGACGGGAAACAACTGAAATAGGTGCATTTATAGTATTCATCGATGAGAAGTTGGTCCTTCAATATTTCACCTTCATTTAATAATAGATTGGTTAAAGACAATTGCCCTATCACATCAGATTGAGCAGTTGCATCTATGTAGTTACACATTGAATACCGTTGTTAACGATGGAAGATCATTAGTCCGGCTATGCAATTGAATATAGAAGCTCTTGATTGTGGTTAGGAACATATACATGCTCCTTCATTTTTTTCCCAGACAATACAGTTTATCTGTAGATGTGGTGTGTCTATTTAAGATATGTGAGTATGTGTGTGCACACACAAAATTATAAATTCAAGTACTTCTATTGCTACTGGCCTACTGCTATGTTCTGGTAATGAGTGGTGGATTCCTTACACGAACACACGTGTCAAGTATGCTGCAGTTTCAGTGGGGATTTTGTGGAAGAAGGTTTACTAGTCTTTCATAGTTTGTAACTTTCGTCTTGTGCCATGCTTGTGCTTTGGAATTGTTAAGAGTATCCCACATCAGAACTTGAAGAGAAAAATAACCCGGTATATAAGCCCTTGAGTTGAACTAACTAATCGATTGGATTCAATCTTTTAATGTGGTTCAACCCAAGTATCTTATTACCCAATCCAGTTGTCCATACTCATCCCAAATTTTATCATGGTATCGGAGCAGGTTTTGGCCCACCTCGTTTGTCAAGGTGTCCGTCTAGACGTTCATTCCTAGCGGCCCGTTAGTGTTTAGCCCAGTTGTCCGTATGGAGTATGTACCCAATGGCCTGTGGCTTGTTTGACCCGATTGCACGTCTGGAAGTCCATACCCAGCGGCTCGTGGTCCTTTAGGTGTTGGCGCTCAAAAAAAAAAGTCAAGGGAATGGGAGTTTATTTGCAAGTGGTCAACCGGTTAGATTCAAAATGTCCCAGTTGTCCACTTGAGGGGGAGTGTTAAGAGTATCCCACATCGGAACTTGAAGAGAAAAATAACCCGGTATATAAGCCCTTGAGTTGAACTAACTAATCAATTGGATTCAATCTTTTAATGTGGTTCAACCCAAGTATCTTATTACCCAATCCAGTTGTCCATACTCATCCCAAATTTTATCAGGAATCAACTTCAAATGTTACCATTCATATTTGTGTGCCTATTATTGTTTTACATGTCAGGCATAGGTCTATTTAAGTAGTCTGCCTCACAGGTACATATTTTCTTTTGATGTGTAGTTGGCGGCCTTCTGAATGCCACTTTTGGCAATGCTACTGAAATGATAATTTCAATATATGCACTGAAAAATGATATGATGAGGGTTGTTAAGCAATCATTGTTGGGTTCCATTTTATCAAATATGCTGCTAGTTCTTGGATGTGCCTTCTTCTGTGGTGGGATTACGCATCACAAAAAAGTTCAGGTTTTTGACAAGGTAGAAGATGTTCACACAAATTAATAAATTGTAGCCATTTCCTTTTCATTTACAATTTCAATGCTCTTGTATAGAAGCCATAAGACACATTGATATATTGCAGGCAAGTGCTATTGTCAGCTCAGGGTTATTGTTGATGGCTGTGATGGGCTTATTGTTTCCTGCAGTGCTACACTTCACTCGCACAGAGGTCCACTTTGGAAAGTCAGAGTTAGCTCTTTCCAGATTTAGCAGTTGCATAATGCTCGTGGCATATGCTAGCTATCTATTCTTTCAGCTTAAGAGTGAGAGAAACTTGTACAGTTCAATTAATGAGGTAAATTCTTGTGTTAGTATGATGGTATCTTAACAATATGCACACTGTTTTTTTCCCATTAGGGGTATAGCTCTTTCAAAGATCCTTGCCCAATATGCTCATGCTATCACATGCCTTAGCTATGGAGCATAATGCCATTGTCAACAGTTCACGGTGGACTGGAACCAGTAATTGATATGATCGAGTTAGCTCAGTGAGGTACTTCATAGCCACATACAGGGCCATGGAAGTCCTGGCCTACAGCTGCCATAAATGTGTGACAGGAACTTTTTTGTGTGTGTTTGTGTGTGTGTGTGTGGGGGGGGGGGGGGGGGGGGGGTTCGTCTGCTACACAGTACACACTCTAATTAGTTAACTAGTTTGCTGTGGCTCAGTGCTGGTTCCAGAACCACGTTGAACTCCCTGAATCAGAATCATCTATTCAGGACCAAAATCACGGGCATCTTCCAGAAGATGCTTGCAGATATTCTTGACAGACTGTTTAATTACACTGATATGTGTCCAGGAGGGGGAAAACAATTCAGAAGAATTTGATGAAGAAGAAGCCCCCGAGATCACACAATGGGAAGCAATTTGGTGGCTTGCTATTTTGACCATATGGATTTCTGTATTATCTGGTTATCTTGTAGATGCTATTGAGGTAGAACATTCTTCTTTTTCTGCTTCATTTTTCTCTAAGAGTTGCTTAGTTTTTCAAATTTACTAAAATATTTCCTTTTTCTTTTATGCATTTCTTTTCCAAAGCTGTAACGTAGCTGTCATTGCTTATGTCTTGTGTATTTTTCTAATTCATTGTGAAATCTCAGTTCTGAAATTAAAAATTTTTCAATTTCAAATCATGGTCACCTCTTCTAATTATTAATTTGAATAGTACTACATATGCCCACACTATAACTCTATTTTTACTGGATTCGTAAATGAAAAATTCTGATTGGCTCAGTGAGGGATCTGCAGTTTTTTCCTCTCCTTATACATCTTCCAATTAGTTCATGCCATATAAGGGAGTTTGTAGTCCACTTAGTTCACTTAAGCATGATTCTAACAAGTATCTTCTAGAAGAATTTGCTTTAGATGCTGTTCCACTTCACACTGAATCTTTCGTTTGATAAAATATTCAAATTTCAAGGGATTGCAGATGATTTCTTTTGTAACTTATCCTAACTGCTTACATGATTGTTTTTTTAAGGGAGCATCTGCCTCGATGAACATGCCTGTTGCTTTTATAAGCGTGATCTTGCTTCCAATTGTGGGGAATGCAGCAGAGCATGCAAGTGCGATAATGTTTGCGATGAAAGACAAGTTGGTGAGGCCTTTAGAATATCTCTTATATCCATCTTGCTGCTAATTTCTTACATTGTGAGTAATGAATATAATCTTTATGCAGGATATTACACTCGGAGTAGCAATTGGGTCATCCACTCAAATATCAATGTTTGTGGTAAGCCCGTAAGACCTTTAAGTCCACTTTAGTACTTGTTTTGCCCAACTGACTCCTTAGGGAACATCATCATCTTAATTGCTACTAAGTACTAACAAGTACTTGTGTTAGGTGATTTGGCTTTTATAGTGATAATTTTTCAAAATTAGTTGAGACTTTAAATTCATGAAAAAAACGTAGCGATAAAGTTTTACACCAGATAATTTTCATCTGTCAGCATTTGTGGCAAGAGGCTGTTTCCAGGACTTGAACCTGTGATGTAAAGATCACACAGCCACACCTTTATGGGTGCGCCAAGGTTCTCCTTGACAGATGAATAATGAAATGAATTGCTGAAACTGTCGGCATCATTGGGTACTCCCTCAATCATGCATTCAAGTCATGAAAGATCGAAACTGAGTACTTTAATCTGATTTCTTAAAAAGAATTGGGTTCGAAATTCTTGAAAAGGAGATACATCTACTCTCCCTCTTTAAATAAAAGTTGTTTTTTGTTTGCAGTGTCTAGGGTAGATCAGCTCCAAATACACTGGGCCAAACAAGCACTAACTACACACTTCTAGGCTTCTAGCTTTATTTGGAATGCCTTTAAGGAGATTGTACCATAAGGAGTTGAAATAAAGTTGAAACGTTTAATCTAGTAACTGTGAACTGATGAAGCTTGTCCCTTTGAAAATGCAGGTTCCATTCTGTGTGGTTGTGGGATGGTTCATGGGAAAGTCTATGGACTTGAACTTCCAACTCTTTGAGACTGCAACACTTTTTATTACAGTTCTAGTGGTGGCATTTATGCTACAGGTTTTGTTTTCCTCCATTTTCAAAGGACCCATCATCATCAATTCATCATAATCATTATCAGCACCTTAATCTCGACTTGTTCTGGTCGGTGACATTGTATTTATAGTGTCAATTAATTAATTTCATAAATATAATTAACACTATACATCAATGCATAGGGGCACTGTTTTTCGCTGGATGCCCTTGTCACACCCTTCTTAAGAAGGAATTTCATTTTTCTAGGAGCCCTTCAAATGCTGATGATGATTATATAATTTCCAATCCTAGTTCTTTTTGGTGACTTGTCTTATTTGATGCAGGAAGGGACATCAAATTACTTTAAAGGTTTGATGCTTATATTATGCTACCTCATTGTTGCTGCAAGCTTCTTTGTACATGTAGATCAACCAGACGGTGAGCCCTATTTTAACTACTTGCATGATTAGTCCATAAAATTTGACTTTCTATGTTTATATTGACGCTCCATTGATATTTTTTCTTCATACATTTTTCTGTGCTAACTCATTTGACACAACATTGCATACGAGGACTTCACATTGTTTGGATATCCTTTGCTTTATTTACTTATACTCCCTCCGTCCAGAATTAAACTACCCATTTTGACTTTTGCTCATTTTTAGTGAGTGTTGACTCTTACATTAAAATGTCTAAAATACCCTTTACATCTTCCTTGTTTTGGACCCCAGCCCCCACTATCCTGATACCACCATCCCTGCCCAAGCCTACCGCCGCCCACCACCATCTCTACCCAGCCCACCGCCGCCCACCACCATCTCTGCCCAACCCACCGCCACCCCACTTTTTTGGCATCGCTGCCCTATCCCCCGCTTCCCTAGTCGTCGCCGCCGCCTCACTACCGACTCCAGTACAGATCTATTAGATCTAGCTCCCACCATCGTTGTCTGCTCTACAATTGCAGTTAGCCCCACAGATCTAGAAGAAGAAGAAAAAAGGACAAAGTCTAGATTTGAGAGAAGACGAAAGAAAAAGGAGGTTGAGGATGAGAAGAAGAAAACGAAGGAGAACGGGGAAGAGAGAGAGAGAGGGAGAGAGATGGAAAAGGAGAGGTAGAAGAAACGAAGAAGAAGAAGAAGAATAAAAGGGAGAAGAAAAAAAAAGATGGGGGGAGTGGAATGGTCAATCGGGGCAGAGAAAAGAAAAGGGTAGGGATGATTGAGTAGAAGGAATAGAGGAGGAGAAAGAAGGGTATTTTTGAAAGAGTGAGAATAAAAACGTAGAATGGGAAGATTATTTCCGGACGGAAAAAATAGTAGAGTGGGAAGATTATTTCCGGACGGAGGGAGTATCATATTAAGCATTTTAACAATATCATACCAGAAACATTTAGGCTAGAAACATCAAAACCATACCAGTTCTTTGAAAAAATATTATTAGATCACGTTTTATCGTATTTCAGTTTCATCATGTCTGATGGAGTCAAAGATTTACTATCTTTTAGCTTTGGAGCATAAGGGAATAAAGCAAAATGACTCTTTAAACTATATGTGCTTCTTTTGATAGTGAAATAGCAGTTAGTCAATGCAATTTTCGACTCTCATCATGGGTCATCTGGAAATAGCCGCTCTATGTCTTATACATAGTGGTCAGGCTGCGTACATCCAACCCCCCATTACCCCACAATGGGCGGGAGCCTTTGAGGCACTGGGGTAATGTTGTTGTCTATCATATTTCATTTTTTATTGTATTTTTCAAGTTATAGCTGTTATGATTACACATGCACACAACACACACACACACACAAGAGAATAATAAAGGTACAACCTAAAAAAGCCACACTAATATTAGGTTGAACCACGAGAGCAAGAGTATTTCAGAGTACATTAAATATTATTGCACCAGGCTCCACAACCTAACAAAAGCCACACTAAAATAATTCCTACAGTCTTTCTTCCATTTACCATTCAAGCTCTCCATGGCATCAACTAATATGTATGTCCTCTGTTTGCAGGTACAGAGTAATGCCGCTGCCACATCAGTTGAATGTTCTATTAAAAACAGCCCTCAGTCACTATGAAGCGTTGGATTTGAAACTGGCAGTTTGAAAAGCTCTGCAGTCACAAACACACACACACACACCATTGGTTTTATACATCCGGCATTGTGTCCTATACATACAAACATATATGTATAGCTTTTAGACGCAATCCTTATATGTCAATGGTAGAAAGCAGGAGTCCCTGACAAATGTACGAACACGCACACAACACTCATTGGCCTGGCGAGTGGGTACTCTGCGGTTGCATTGCAAGGCCCTCTAACTCTTTTTTCTGAGTTAGAATATATTTTAGTTATCATTCAAAAGGCCATGCAAAGACGTTTTGTATTGTGAATATAATTTTTCTTTGATGGACGGTGTGCTTAGTTTACGTAT
This sequence comes from Cuscuta australis, assembly GCA_003260385.1. NCBI lineage: Eukaryota > Viridiplantae > Streptophyta > Magnoliopsida > Solanales > Convolvulaceae > Cuscuta > Cuscuta australis. Next base: position 473,724 of record NQVE01000162.1, on the reverse strand, counting down.
CCGATTACTTCACTTTTGAAGAATGATTAATTAGTTTAACGTGTACTGTAAAAACCGCTCCCTACATCTCGAGTCAAGGCTCCACATTTGAACTGACACAATTGCCAAGAAAGTTAAGAATTGAGTGTTTAGGAGTTAAACATACGATGGAATCATATAATCATTTCAATGAACGTTAATGGGTAATGTCACAAAGATTACCAGTAACAAGATTTCGATGAACATTAAGGGTGTGTGCGCGCAATGGTGGGTGACAACAATGCTCAACAATGGGCGTCGAAGTTGTGGAGATGGACTTCTAATTGGCAGTAATGGAGTGATGGTTTCCAGGGGCAGTGGGGAGCGATGACTAGGGAAACAAGAGCCATGGCAAGGAGTAAATATTTTGCAGGTTACGTAATTTGTGTTGCCTAATTAGATTTAGTCATATTAACTTTGGTTCTTTTGACACCGATCCTTAGGTCGTATTATGACACTTGCCATTTTGGGGTCCTATGACACTCCATTGGATCTGAGACCAAAGGGAATTGGTTCAGCTATCCAAGTTTTGTGGGGTGTGGGGGAAATGCTTGATGCTACAAGGGGGCTGGGGCTGGGGGTCGATGGAGGGGAGAGATTAGGGGGTAGAATCCAGTCCATGTCCAACGGATCATCATAGGGTCCCGATGTCATATTTTGACACCAAGGAATGGTGTCAAAAGAACCATGTAGATCAATTCTAGTAGAGTCTTATTTAGGAAAATGAGTTGTGTTGCAATATTGTTTTATACAGAGTACAAACAAAGCTATCACTTGACACAACCAACAGGTGATTCAAGTGTCCTCTTCAGCTGATGTTTGCACTTTCATTGGACAGCCGTTGAGCAAGAAGCGACTCGTAATCCTAAACCCCCCCAAAAAAATGCATCAGTTTCCAGTGAGAACAAGAAAATTGAAAGGGTATTGTTGTGAAAGTTACTACCTTGACAATTGCTTGTGCACATAGCTTCCCAGATAGAACAGCGCCTTCCATTGAAGCCAAGTACTTCTGTTTCGTGTAGTCGCCTGCCAAGTAGAAACCAGAGATAGGCGACTTCTGCAAAGGACGACATGGCTCACATCCCGGCACTGTTTTGTACACCGACCTTATTTTTAAAAAAAGAAAAAAGAAAATTCAGATTGGTAAGGTTTATTGTAAACATGTCGAGACTAACGTGACATTTGATTAGACCTAACTTGATACATTAACCAAATAGATATCACTTTTTCCTTCATGGAAACAGCCTCTCTCCTACTATGGGTAGAGGTAAGGTCAACGTGTGGTTCCGTATCCTCCACAAACCATACCCTCCATGTGGGACTTGTTGGGTATGTTTGAATTGGTTTGGTTTGGTTTGGTTTATTCAAATACATTGTATAAGTGTAGATTTACATTACACGTGCACTAGAAATTAAGGCTCCGTTTGGCATTAGGTTCAACGATTTGAAAATGTTATCCGGCAGTAGCTTTTAGCATTAACGTTTTCAAAGTTAATCTGCACCATCGAAAAATTATCCAAATCTCTAATGATACATGTCTTGCCAAACATTACCTAAGAGCATTGTGCCAACATTGTATCTATCTAGCTAACTCTTCTAACCTTGGAGTTTTGACAACATGGTACTTCACTATTTTTGCTTTGCTCTGATCAGCTGAAATCTCATCAGGAAACAATTTGGATAGTTCCTGCATTGTGGCATCTATAATTTCGGAGTCGCTCCGCGAGATCCATTCCTCTGCAGGGGCAAACACCAATTCCAACATAGACTGATTTGGATTATAGTATTCCTGCGCGACAAAAGAGTAGATAGCATTGTCACATTAAAGATCGTTTGACACATCTTCTCAAGTCTCCAATCAATACCTTGCATGTCACCGACATGTCAGCATACACACTGAGAAGTTCACTTCTGCAGGAACATGAAAAGAAACAATAAATTTAGAATCCAAAGATGTCTACAAATACACACACACACACACACACACATATATAAAATATAAAAGAAAGGGATAGCAATGGAAGAACGTCTGGAAAAGAAGTGAAATGCGACAAAGCAAAAAGAGTTGAATCAATATGGACCTGCTGAAAAGGAGATGATCATATGTGTTCTTCAGTTTTCTGTCAAACCTGTAATTATATTATTGAATTATTTTTTTGGGCCTACCGAAATCCATATTTCAAATATTCCAGTCAATGTTCATACAATTATCTTAGTCACATGAACAGATATGTACATTGTGCCATTCGTGCATGCGAATACAAGCATCTGTCAGAGAGAGAGAGAGAGATTAAGTTTGCAACTAACCATATATGGACATTTATTACGGGAACACCAACAAGTTTCTCCAACTTTTTGAAATATGGGATCTCTTTCCAGTCCTCAGGTAAAAGAAGCTTCAGGATATCAACTAATATAATGGTAGAGAATCAGTGACTGCAGAAACTTAAGGACTAAAGTCATGTAAAACTTGATCATTATACTCCCTCCGTCCAAATTTAGTTGTCCACTTCTCATATTTAGTAATGATGGATTACCTAAAATACCCTCTAGATAGCATATTAGCAATTTAGCATTGTTAATATCAATGAATGACAAACCTATTTAAATGACTTATTTGATACGGAGTATTTTACAATATTAGGTATTTCGAAGAGGGAACAACTAAAGCCAAACAAGAGTATATAGTTTTTAAAAATTGGGGGTCTCGTCCTAAAAGGTCAACTTTATAAGACGAGTAATCTAAGACCTTATATGTTGATTTGCATTTTTATATCTGGCAAATGTGAGATGAATTAATAATAAAAAATACCTAGATTATCAACTAAAATATTTAAAAAAATACCTGGTGTAGCAAACACAAAAGCATCTCCACGAACAATGGCTCCATTATTTAAAAGAAAATTATTCACACTTCCATCTTTATTCAACTGAACCTTCTTTATACGTGAATTAAGTCGAACTTGCCCACCACGTGACTCAATATGTTCAACAATCGGCAAGCAGAGTCTTTCAGGTGGATTTCCATCTAAAAATGCCATTTTTGAACCATGTTTCTCCTGTGCTTAATAATATATTAAAATGCTTAATACAAACTTGATACGTGTAAAGGACACATATAGCATCCCAATCTTATCCCTAAGCCCGGTTCCACCTCCCAAAATTAGGGTAGACCCATATACATATAAAGAAAAGTATTAGCCTTTTTTGGGTCAAAAATAAGTTTTTGAAGAGGATTTTTTTTTGTGGGGGGGGGGGGGGGGGTGGGGGGAGTAATAATTACTTTTGCAGCAGAGAATATGAGGAAAAAATGAGCGAGAGAGAGTGTGTGTGTGTCTTTGTAGAGATACTAAGGCCTGGGTCATCACATTCTTTCTAGGGATACTGACCTGAAGAAATCTGTTCAAAGCAATCAATATGCACTGCATGGACAATTCATCAGGATTAATGAAATTCAGTGCCTTTGACATGGCAATGAACACTTCATCAGTGACCCTGTCTGGTATCCCCTGAAAAGCAAACATTTAGCTGCTTGTCAATATCTCTCCTGTTGCCCTTACCTGGCCACAACATAAGACAACAATCCGAATAAACACTTGATGAATGTGTAAGTTTACGTGCCCGCTTTCTCATCCACTCCTCAACAGATACCCCATCTTGAGCTTCAACATAAGACTGTCCACCAAGCATTGCTGGCAAAAGACCAATAGCAAACTTCACTTTCTCAGACCACGTCAGCATCTCATTGTTCTTTAGGATGGCCCATATCCCTGCCAATAATATAGCAAATGCTCGAAACATAAAGTGATACATAATTTGTGCATTTTTTGTTTGGGAGTTAGGATTTTGGAGGGTTTTTTAAGAGGAGGGGATGGTAATCTTTTATTTTAAAATTAAGAGTATTATACGGAGTATATGTTTTATGATAATAAAACATAGACTTTATTAAATTGAAGAAAACTTGTAATCAGATTGGTAAAATGAATTGCTTTACATTTACAAAGCCATTGGTTGATAATTTTCATAAAGATCTCACCATTAAGTGGAGATGGTAAGGCTTCCAGGAAATCAAAGCGGCTGAACTCCCCTGGTTTGCTAGGCATTGCAAATATCATAGAGTGTTCTTTCCACTGCAAGCGATCATTGATGCCTAGTTCTCCAAACAGGTTCTGTATATTTGGGTAGGCCCCAACTTAAAACAGACACTCGTTTAACATAAGTAATTAATATAAGAATTGTTGTAATTAAAAAATTGTTAATCCACATGTATAACAATGAAATGTAGAACATTGTACGAGGAAAAAAAGTTAGAAATATGGAGTTCGATATGAGAAGTCCAGAGGGTTTTATATCCTTTCCACTTCCCTTCCCCCAGTCTCTAACCCCAACCAAACACGTCACTCTTCTACTCTTCTCTATTCCATTGAAAGGGGTTCATTTTCTTTGAATGAGGTGTGATGGATAAAATAAAAGGTTTATCAAACATTTACTTTGTGGGGTTCATTATCTCAAGCTTGACCCAAGCATGTCATAAATTAAGAAACAGGGGATGATTAGTGTGTTTCTACACACACACACACGGAGAGAGAGAGAGAGAGAGAGATAGATAGAGAGAGAGAGAACCATCCCGACATCTATGAGCAGGTCAAAAAAGTTTACAACAGGATACCTTTATTAGATTGAATAAATTTATAAGAATACCTTTGTTGCAAACTGGTTCACAAAATCTTTGACCAACTTATTTTCAGAAGTATGTTAGTTTGTTTCCTGGTTTTTAGGATGGTTTTCTGTTCCTTTTCTTTAGGCAAAAGATCAGCCCATTAATGGATAGTGGATTACAGGTCAAATTTTTTGCTTAGTTAGTTTTATTTGTGAGGCTGTGAACCTATAAATGTATGCACTTATCATGTTTTTTCATCTTCTAGAATCATAATAGTTGCAGTAATAAAACATTGGTAGCTTGGTATCTGTTTTGACCATTCTTTTGCTGTGTTCCTCTCCCTACATATTTCAAGAAAACAAGACCGGTTTTATTTTATTCATTTTAGGAGTTTTATTCTGGTTCGAAGTTATTGCTGAGAAACCTAATAAGGTTAGGTTGAAATTAGTCTTTGATAACCCATGATTTGTAAGGGTTCTCTGTTATCTTATAATCTTATTATTGAGTTGTAATAAGACTCTATGAATAGTTTGATCTATCTCTAGTATTTCGGATCATTCAGAAATAAATAGATTATTACAACCTCTAGTGTTGGTCACTGAGAGTTATTGAGTGAGATTCTTGCTCAAATCCTTCGTAATAGATTATACTGTTTTCTTGTTCAATTACTCTTTGGTTCCTCTTTAGCCGTACTTGTGTGTTTGAGGGGGGTCTCTTGGAGACAGCCTCTCTACTTTCAGTTAGGGGTAAGGTCTACATACACACACACCCTTTCTAGACCCTAGTTTCTGTGGGATTTTACTGGTCGATTCTTGTTATTATGACTTTTAAACTTACAGAATATGTGTAAGCCAGTCTCGTACCAGTCCCCGTCATCGTCTTTCCATGCAGCTACCTACAAAATTAAAGACAGATGCTACATTCCAATTTGAAAAAAAATGAACATTCCAAGTGAATGTTATTTCACAACACTATGCAATTTGGTAACTCTAGTGATGTGTGCAATGATGCTATAAAAAATTCATAGATAGTTTGATACTCCCTCTGTCCCATAACTTTCTTATCTGTTTGACTTGACACGATTTTTAATGAAGTGGAACGTGTGTGATTGTGGCTTGTTTAGAGGAAAGAGAAATGATATAGACCACACAACTTTTTCCTTCAAAGAAAAGAGGATGAAAATTTTGGGACAACCCAAAATAGGAAAGTAAGAAGACAATTATAGGGTGGAGGGAGTACGATTTAGGTTGACTTATAACAATTCCTATGTGTATCTTGATTGGTGAGCCACGAGAAAAGGAAAAGCAAGAGTGAGATGGATCTGAGATTCTCACCAACCTTACCACCTAGCACATCGCGTGCTTCCAGTAGTATTGGTTTGTGACCAGCATCTGCTAAATATTTTGCAGTAGATAACCCGGCCAAACCTGGAACCACTCAACATACCAAAAAGTTTTTTTAAAAAAACAAAATAAATAAATAAAACCATATCACCTCTCGGGATACAATTTTGAAAAAAAAACTTTGGATTCCTTATCTCCATCAAAGCTTTACTTATTCACAGACACACACACACAAAAAAAAAAACTTTTGTTGTTATTGTATGTTTATGTATAACTCAAGCACAATGAAAGGGAATAGTACTGCTAATATCATTATAGTTTGGCAGACATATACCTGCACCAGCAATAACAACCTCCAATGGTTTGGTTGGTCGAGGAGCAGAACGAAACGAAGATGACAAGTAAGCAGCTTCAACAAAGTTTACACTATTATCAAGCTCTGGCCGGGGATAGTCCACGCAAACTACCTATTTCATATACCAGGCCCCATTATATCTATTATCCGGATTTCTATAAGTAACAAAAAAACTTATGGATTTGAGTATAAAATCCAAATCAGACCTTCAAACGGCGAAACTCCCTCCCAGATCTGGTCATAACACCATTGTTTCTAGCTGGAAACCTCAACTTAGAGCCCATTGAATAGCTGTATCCAAATGATATGGGTAAGCTCCAAAGGGTAGCTGCCTTAACTTGTGTGCTCAAGTTAATACCAGAAACGACATGTCCGGGACAGGACATTTTTCCAAATGCTAAAACGTTATTACTTTGGGATCACTCGCACGTTTCTTCAAATGATATCAATTGAACACTGCTCCAACGCCTGTAATCTTACCGTGGAGTGTTAGTGACAAAAATAGGCGGATTTCAATAGAAATACATGTTTTTTTTCAAATCCCATACTCCAAAATCGCGTATTTAGAATTCCCCAATTCTAGACTTCCAAATTCAGATCTTTGGGGAACATCAATAATCTAGTCTAGAATTCAAATGTGAAACCCTTGGGTTTTGAGGCCATTTAGAAATACAAGCTCTGTACCTTGTTAGAGAAATTCAATAAGAATCAGTGCAGCAAAACCATTAAACACAGTGTAACTGCAGGAAAAAAAATCAGGGAAGCGACCAAGAGAAGTGTAAGATAAAATTACTATGAGATTTTGAAATTAGGCTGCAAATGAGATTTTGAAAAGACGGTACTGGAGCATTATTTACATGAAAAAGATGATACCTTAGCAGGGAAAGAACGTGGGAGAAGCCTGCAGATGAGATTTCGAAGTTAGGCAGTTCTCCATCAAATGGTGCGAAGAAGAAGATGAGTATAGACTATAGAGTAAAATTGGGTGCAAATTAGGCATGTAGCAGATGGTAAAAAATTAGTGGGTTGTTATCCACCGTTAATATAAAAAAGACTAATTGAGTGTAAATATTGTACTCTCTCAAGAGTCAAAACACTTTGAACTTTTATTTAGAATCTCCTGCATGCCCCCCTAACATACTAGTCATGAATTAAATTACTCCCTCCGTCCCAAATTATTTGTCACATTTGTATTCCCGAGGTAAAATATCAAATTTTTTCAATTCATTTTATTTACATATTGATATAGAAATAATAAATAAAATTTACATATAAAAAAACTACTTGAAAAGTTCTTCGAAATAAGAGGTGTCAAGAATATTTTATTTTATCAAATAACCAATGAAAACGTCGAAATAAACAAAAGTTCCCGTGACTGCTGAAAAAGCAAATGTTGTGAATATTTAGGGACGGAGGAAGTAAATCTTATTCTTTTAGCGCCCCTTATCTTGTGAACTATGTTACGTCTGCCAACAATTATTTATTGTAAGTAGTTTAAGTAGGAGTGACAAAAAATACTATGAAATGCCGATCTACAATGCCAAATTTCAGGTATTTTATTGGGAAAATGCTAGGGGTACACCAAAAGTGTACCCCAAACATCCCCCACCCCCTCCATCACCACACAAAAAAGGCAAGAAATTTTCAAAAAAAAAATTAAAATTAAAAACAAAATAAAATGAATGGTTAGTAGGAGGGTGATGTACATTTGGGGTACACTTTTTGGTGTACCCCTAGCATATCCCATTTTATTGTCGCAAATCTTCTACCTACATACTTCCTATGGCCTATATATTTTCTTCCTCTTTGTTTTTTATGGTGTTTAATTTACTATTTTGAACACTAATATCTCTATTTATATACTATAAAAATATGATATTTTAAAATTTAATTTCAAAATAAATCTATTGGTATTTTAAACTTTAATTTCAATACACACACACACACACACATATATATAGTTTGGTTCCGGTGGAGAAAGGGATCTAATGAAAGAAATAAAAATAAATAATAGCCCTGGATCTTGATCTCATCCGATCCTTCTTCTATCTTTTCACAAGGGCATTTCAGGATTTTCCAACACACTATTATTATTGCCTTATCAGGTTCCTTTCTCCGGAAAATTTACATACTGTTTTCTCTCTTTTCAATTTCCGTTTTCTTTATGGCTATGGGATTCAATTATTGGATTGTGCCCAGTTTGGCATGCGGATCCATCCACGAATTCAGCATCACCTTTTGACTTTATCAAACAACATCCGATGGTTCTTCCGTCTCAATCTCGTATTTTACAAATTTCTTTTTTCTGATTCATAGATTACATAATATTTTACTAGATTTTCCAATTGGATTATTTGTATAATTAATTCCATTTTTGGTTTAACTTGGTTGTTTAATTTGTCACCAATTGTTTGATAACTTCAAGATGGATACTTCTATGAAATCGGGTAAGTTCTTGGATTTGTCACCATCTTTTGCAATCGCTGATTTTTATTCGAGAATTGGAAATGGATTTGGTTTTTGAATTCACAAATAGTTTTTTCTTATCCATTCTTGAATTTTCTAACTTTGGATCGTGAATTATTACTTGTTTCATGTTGAATCATACTCATAATGTTCTCAATTTTGATTTGTTTTGATCAATTTTCAGTGGTATATGTGGATTTTATTCCCTCTATTGCTGCGAATTCATTTCTTTGCAAGGTTTTACTTCACATTTCTAATCCTTGAAAGTTTTTTTTACTTTAAATTTAGATTTTTTTAAATTCTTTTTCGTATAGGTTTTTTTCAGGTAATGTCATTTTTATTTCCATTTAATGCACTCTTGGTTGTTGTTACCACACCCAACTACCATCTCTGTATTTATTGACTCTCTTCTTTAGCATGAATGCATATATAATATGTCTTAGTGCATATTAACATAATCTTATAGCATTATATTTTAGACTGTCCAAAATTGTGTTTTAGGTAATTTTAAAGTGAATGTATTTTGTATAATAAGTTTGATATTGCTCAACTTTTTGCATTGTAACTAGCAGAACTTTAATCTATATTGTGATCCCATATTAAGGTTTTTGATGCAATGTGATGCAAACTCCAACATACTCTGAGTGTAATATAAAATTCGCTTGAGTTTTTGTTATTGTGCATTATCACTATCTAGATAATGCATTTATCTGAGAAAGAAATGCATTCTAATAATAAAGGATAATGCATTCTCAGAATCGTAGTGAGCAAGATACACTAAATTAGCTTTGAACTTTTTTTCACACATCATAAAGTTTTGTTTTTAATTTGTATTTTTTATTTTATTGCATCCTTTATGCCCATATTTTGCATTATAAAAAGTGCAACAAAAACACTAATATTGATTTATTGAGCAAGGTACTTCTAACTACATATTATTCACTCTAGCTATGCATCACAGAATATTTAAGGTGTACTGTAATATGCTTTGCATTATTGTTAAATTTTAATGACTAAAGTATGGATTCCTTCAATTATGCATTTACATGATAACCCAGTGCATTATAGAAACAAGGTAAGGATAATGCATTCCATTACTCCACATTCTTAGAATCAAAGTGAAATTCATCTATGAGATGGTGAAATTCTCCTAATAGAAATATGATGCATATGTTTATTCTATATAGTGAATTTTCTCCAAATAATGATGCATTTAAAATATTCTGTGATACATTTAAATATGAGTTAAAACCACATTGAATGATGCAATTTTTAAAAGATTAAAATGTGTATTTAATAGGTCCAAGGGCAAGATGAGTTTTTTTTTTTGAAAAATAAATAGTTGCCTATTAGCTCAAATGGTAGAGCGGTATGTACTACAGATGTGGGTTCGAATCCTGCATAGACAAATTATTTCTCATATTTGTGTTACACTTGTTCTGAATACAATGCATTCTTAGGGTTTCTCATTACATACAAAATCACTCACGAGTTATTATTTACTAATTCAAAAATTAAAAGAATTAAATTAGAATAAAATCTAAAGGACAAATCACAATGCATATATCAGTCATTACAATGCATTCACTTTACATCTATCATCGTGGATAGCACAATGCATCTCTCCACCATAGAATTTTCCAAGAAACAATTATTCATTATTGATTTTATTAAAGACAAACGGAAAAACAAAATATAAAGCCATTAACGAATAAGACAATATCAATTAATAATGAATACATCCCCCTCTTTTTAAGGAGCTAAAATCAGATGCACGATTTAATTGCTTTGAGTCATGAATACATCCCCCTCTTTTTAAGGAGCTAAAATCAGATGCACGATTTAATTGCTTTGAGTCAAATTGACCACAATGCCCCTATGCACTTAGTGTCTTCCTAATTTGATGGGAATGATTTATTACTTACCTTATCTACTCATCCATGCAGCAAGCCTTTAGATTTAATTTAGGCCTTTAGATTAGTCATATCAACGAATATAATTCATTCTCATTTCTTTCACTGAGGGTCATACTCACTTGAACCGGCCCATATATAGGGTTTGGTTCCTATGAGAAGGATGCTTGGTGAAAGAAATAAGAATAAATGATATACATTGATATTGCAAATCTAAGGACCCAAAATTGATCTTAAAACTAGCGCCATTGCTTGATTAATATCGTAAAGAGCATCAATTTAGGAATAAAATAATTGTGTAGGGGCATTATTGTCCACATAAAAAACGTAAACATGGGGTTCCACTTTTTCAGCCGCAATTGGAGTTCCACTTTTGATGATTTTTCTCTTTTTTTTTCCTTTTTAGCCGCATTAATGGGTAGTTATATTACAATTTCTTTTTTTCTCATATTTTTAAATTTGTTAACATTTTTTCTTTTATTAAAACCAATTGTGACTAATTTTTTCTATTAAACTCTTTGTAATATTCTATTTTATTGCTTTATTTTAATACATTTCTCACAATGCAAGAAATTCTTTTATTTGCATTAAATTTTTCTGAAAGAAAATATTATGTGGTCGACAACTTTTTCTTTTGCATATTTAATCACCTATTTTTTAAATTTTTATCACTTTCTTTTTAAAAATTTGTATCAGTAAATTTTTCCTCACGTGATAATTTCTATCTCAATGCACCATTCTCATATATAATTGCAATACATACTGTAAATTATGCATGCATTGTTGAGTTATTGTTGTGGATTAGTGAATATTGACTCGTGAGTGACTTTGTATGTATGTGTTGAGAAAGTTTAAGAATGCATTGTACTCTATATTTAGAACAAGTGTAATAAAAAGTTTAGAAAATAATTTGCATATGCGGGATTCGAACCCACATCCGTAATACATACCGCTCTATCCTTTGAGCTAATAGGCAACAATTTATTTTTTCAAAGAGACTCTAATCTTGCACTCGGACCTATTGAAATGTAGTTTTATCTTTTAAAATTTGCACCATTCAATGTGTTACAAACTTTTTATTCAAATTTAACAGAGAACACTTTATAGCATCGTCATTTATAAAAAAAATTACTTTGTAGAACATATAAGTGCATCATACTTGGGTCAGGAGAATTTCTATATCAGATGCATCAACTTTGATTATTAAAATGTACAACAGAATGCATTCATTTATCTTAATAATGATAATGTATTGCCTTTTCATAAAAATGCATTACTGTGATTCTGATGATGCACAATATCATTAAAAAACAAACCATTCAAAGGTAAAAACGATAAAAGAAAATGGATGAAGTAATCTAGACTTATTAAATAAGCATTTTTTATCTTTTAAAAATTACAACATTCAAATTGTTTCTAACCCATATTCAAGTTTATCACAAAATATTTTAAACATATTATTACTAGGAGAATTTCACTATCTCATAAATTAATTTTACTTTGATTCTAAAAGTTTGTATTAATAGAATGCATAATCCTTTACCTTGTTTCTAAGAATGCATTGTGTTATCATGTAAGTGCATTACATGCATTCCTGTAATGCACAATAGCACATACACATACTCATTATTCATTAAACTTTAATTAACAACAATGGAAAACATGTTACGATACACTTTAAATTCTCTGTGATGCATAGCTAGAGTGTACAATATATGCATTTTGAAGTATCTTACTCCATGAATCGATATTTGAGTTTTTACTACACCTCTTAAAATGCAATGTAATTTTTTGAAATCAAACATTTCATTTACTAAAGATATTGCAGTACATCATGCGGGGGGTCGGACCACCATTCATGGCACCCGTTAATTGCCAATCTAGCAAGAGTGTGTGCAATCATATTTGAAAGTCTAGGGATATGACAAAAATTAACAAAACGGAAACAATATGTAAGATTTTAAATGCAATGTAATTTTAATGTGCTAAAAGCAATACAAAAATTTACATTAACAGAAACAAAGCCTTACATTTTCTTTGCAATACTGTGAAGTAAGAATGCATTACCTTGACTATGATAATGCACAGAACCTAAAAATTTGAGTACAAGAGAAGCAACAAAAAACATTGATTCAAGAGTTGGTATATATATTCATTAAAAAATACACATAACTTAAATATTAGAATAAATAAAGAAGCAAACAAAAGATTGTTTTCAAAATTATTTATGACAAGAATGCATAACCTTGTGTGAGACATCTGATTGTGTCCATATTCAGTTAATGGAAATGCATATTGAGGTTGTTTTGAAGCATTAAGAGATCCCTTGAGTGCATTAGGTCTGTCCTCGCCACCAATTTTTTTCATTTGATTCTTTAAGGCATTTTATCAAACACTTTGTATTCATCATAGTGCCTTGAACCAAAACTGAGCAAATAGACTAACAGCAACACAAAAAATAACCACGAAAGGAAACCAACAAAAAAATCACATAAAATCTCATATCTTTGGGAGTGTTTTTCCGATCTCAAACCTCAGAGAAATTTTGCACCACCTCAAGAAAAGCCATAAAATTAAAAAAAAACATGGGTTGATGATGAATTGATCAAGAAATTGAAAAGAAATTAGGAGAACAAAATTAGGAGAACAAACCTCAATTTCTGCTGCAAAGTTTGGCCTTTGATGAAGAAAAAAAGAGAATTGCTTTGCAGATGAAGAAACGGAAGCCATAGGAATCCTGCACAAATTTTAAGGAGACATAATAGGAAAGGTACGACTAAGAAGCAAAAATCCCAAAATGCCCCATATGTAAATCATAAAAATCATCTAGATGGATCAAGATCTAATGGCTATTGGCGTCTGACAGTGTGCGAGAACACTGTCAGACGCCAATTTCAGAGAGATAAGGAGCCACGTTGAAGCAATGAAGTTGACTCACATGTGAAATTCCAAAAATAACCCTGAAATTGCGTGGGAAAATGGAGATGAATTCTTTTTGCTTTGTACTAGACTCGTACCCGTGCGATGCACGGGCTGTTAATTTACATATATTTAGTCAATGTTTGGAATAATGGAAAATGTTACAAAACCGGAAAGATTACATAATTTAATATTATTCCCCAAAAGGGAATTTTATACAGTAATGAGCAAAGTCGATATTAAGTGTTAAAAGTTTTGGAACACTTCTTTATAAACTACATTCGTAGAGAAAGATACATTGCTAATATTTATCCTTCTAAATTTAGAATTTCATAACAAAAATCTCACATTCATTATAATCATTATATGCATACAAACATGGAAGATATGATGTTTTACTTAAAAAATTAACAATAAAAAGAATTGAATTTCTTTAATTGAATCTGAATTGAAAAATTAAATATGTGAAATTGACCCGTCAAAATTAAATCCATACCCGAGCTAAATTGTGTCGGAATTGAATATACTCAAACCCATCAACCCATTTAAGCCCCTTCTAAAAAACTTTTTTTTAACTAATCCACCAACCCAATTTTATAAACCCAGCCCACTACAACCCTTCAACCTAGCCCACTAATAAAACTTAATTATATTTTCTACCCTAGCTTCCCTACCAAAACCAAAACCCGAATCTCTCTCTCGGTCGCTCCCTTTCCGCCGTCGCCTGTCTCGCTCCCTCCCTCTCTGTCTCTACGCCGTCGTTCAATGGATCTTCGTTTATGGATGTAAGATTCTTGTTTCGAACTTCATTTCTATGGATCTTTCTCTCTTTATCTATTTACGAATTCTTTCTTTCTCATAATTTATCAAATCTGTCAAAATATTTGTTTATCTAATTAATGCACTATTATTTTTTTTATAATGATTAAAATTTAATACTCCCTCCGTCCACAAATAAATTTCCCTTTTGCTATTCATAGGGTCAAACTTTATTCAATTTGTTACCATATTTTCGTCATCCCTTTGATAAAATAATATAGTTATGTCAACTCTAGTTTTGTTACTTTTGTAAATCTTTTGATATAGTCTTTTAATAAGTAATTTTTATTTTTAAATTTTACACCAGTTTTCATATAAAATGATTTGAAAATAACTTCAGTCAAACATTATAACGCACAACGGAAAGTTTATTTGTGTACGGAAGGAGTATATAATATATAAAATACATTAAATATAAGAGACAACCCACCATCATTAGTAGCCCAAAATTCGTCCGGCCTAATTATTTTAAATGGCCCAGGAGTGAATTGATATATAAGGCCTTATTTCCTAACCCTAATACTCCTACACGTCCTTCTTTTCTTCCGCCGCTCCCCCACCATCTCTCTACCTCTCATCTCCGTTAATCTCCGTCTTATCTCTGTGTCGCCACTCTCCTACTATTTTCGGATCTGTCTCTAACATATCTCCCACCAACCGATTGTTTTTGGCGATGCATACATGTATGGTTTCATTTCCAACTTTGTTTTGTTCAACATCAAATTTTTGAACGATTTGGGCACAATTTTGATTTAATCTTATTTTCACTTAAACAAATCCAGTTTGTTTCATGTGATTTATTGTTTTTTGTTCATCGCATAAATATATCTTCCGATTTACATTACGAAATCTATATATATATATATATATATATATATATATATATATATATATATATATATATATATATATATATATAATATATATATATATATATATATATATATATATATATATATATATTATATATATATATATATATATATATATATATATATATATATATATATATATATATATATATATATATATATATATATATATATATATATATATATATATATATATATATTTAACCCGAAAATCCACCAATTGCGGTGGGGTAAGGTCCAGGCAGCCCTTACCAAGTATTATTAAATAAACTATTTTAGTACACGTTCGGAGAGGACTAGACCAAAGCTCTGAAAGTAAACATTCAAAACACGTTCGGGGGACCTGACCTAACCCCGAAAGTAAGGAATAATACAAGAAACACAAAATCCAATGAAAAGGAAAGGTAGCACCAATAAGGACAAAAGCTTAAACTCTTACATAGTACCAAATCTAGATGTCCATCTATCCTCGTACTCACTCCAAGAAACTTGGAAGTTAGCCCTCTCCTCTGCGATACGAGCATTCACCATTCCTCTGTGGGTCGATCTGAAGCGCAGGAACTCTTCCTTTCAATTCTTTCCCAGACAAGAAGAAGAAATTGAAACCCAGGTTTGCTAGATTATTATCCCTTAGCATCCATTTTTTCCGTCTATTTTTCCAGCTCCAATCCTTCAGTGTATTTAGAATTTTGTAGCGAACCTTGTTGATGTTAATGAAACCATTGTCGTGGATTATTCTATTGTATTCCTTCCAAATTTGCCATACAATGATCCCTGGGAGGATGATGCGTAGTTGACCTTTGAGTGTCCTTCTTCTGTGGGATAAGTTTCATTCCATGACGTGTTGGTTTAGGGTTAAAGATTGTCTTGATCTTGGTCCCTCTACTGCTTCTGCAAAGAATTGCCACAGATTCTGGCTCCAATTACACTGTAGGAAAACATGGTCAATGGTTTCCTCATTGTTCTTGCAGAGGTGGCAGATAGATACTACATGAAACCCCATGCGTTTTAGGTTATCAGAGAACGGTAGATAACAGTTCATTGCTTTCCAAAGGAAGAATTTTACCTTAGGGATTTGAGCATTATTCCAACAGTATGAAAAATTGAGTTGAGTAGGCTTAGTCATTCTACGAATGTTATAGGCTTTTTTAAGTGAGAAATCCCCCTCACCCCAGCTGATGTGATCTCCTTCCTCTAAAGTATGTTCCCTGGCAGTGGTATCAATTCTGCAGATTCTCTTCCAAGTTGGAGAGTCATAAATTCTTTCCTTAAAATCAGACTGTCTAAGGTATTTAATTCTCATGAATTTAGCCCACTTAGTGTTGTCTGTTTGAACTTTCCACCATAGCTTGATGGAGTAGGCTTCCTGTAAATCTTCTAGGCTTTTCAGGTTAAGTCCTCCTTCATTAGTTGGTACACACAGGTTGTTCCACTTGCTCCAGTGGTATTTAGGTTTACCATTCTTGAATCCCCATAGGAAATTTGCCATCTTTCTGTGGAGAATTTGTATAATTGATTGGGGGATGGTGTGGACAACTGTGATATGTAAAGGTATGGATGAGAGTACATGTTTGATCAACACAAGTCTCCCCATGGGATTGAGAGTGGTGCTAAACCAAGAGTTAAGATATCTGTCAAAGTGATTCAGGAGCTTAGAACAATGATGTTTTCTTAACTTGCCTTTAACCATAGTTGCACCTAAATAAGTGAAGGGGAGTGTCCCATGATCCATACATAGACTTCTGGACATTGAGGCAATTTTAGTTTGGTTGACCTTCTTCCCAGTATAAAAGCTGCTCTTGTTAAGGTTCACTTGTTGCCCAGACCCTTTCTGATAGTCCTCTAAAATCCTTCTAAATTTTTTCAAGTTTCTAGTGTCCCCATTGAGGAAAACCACTAGGTCATCTGCAAAAGCCAAGTGGCTTATCAAAGGGTGATTGCCTGTGTTGTAGCTGCCCAGATAGGTGGACTTCATGTGTAGGTTGATCATTCTTGTGAAGCCCTCACTGCTAATCAAAAAGAGAAGAGGTGAGAGAGGATCACCTTGTTTCACCCCTCTCTTCATTTGAAAGAAACCAGCAGGTGTGCCATTTATAAGAATAGAGAGATGTGTACCTACTAGATTGGCCATTAGCAGCTTTTGTGAGTGTAAGTTGAACCCAAGTTTGTCCAAAATTTTAATAAGATAGCTCCACTCCACCCTATCAAAGGCTTTTGCCATATCCAACTTGACAATGCAATTGTCCCCTCTTACCTCTTTATCTAGCATGTGCACCATTTCTTCAACCAATAGAATCTGTTCCTCAACACCCTTGTTCTTTTGAAATCCTGTCTGCTCTTCTGAGATAAATTTGGGCAGCAATGTGGCCAATCTGGTAGCTAGGATCTTTGTATTAATTTTGCTCATGAAGGAGGAGAGGGATATGGGTCTGTAGTCTCCAAACCCTTTCGGATCTTCAATCTTGGGAATGAGGGTAATAAATGTGCTACCAAATGATCTGGGGACTGGAAATCCCAAGAAGAATTCCTGACAGGCAAGAATGACATCCACCTTGGGAATCTTCCAGCAAATTCTAAAGAAGTACCCATTGAAACCATCCGGGCCAGCTGCACTATCAGGATTAAGATTCATAATAGCTTTATAAATTTCAGCTTCAGATGGAATAGAGCAGATGAGTTGATTGTCTCTATCATCAATGACTTGATCAATGAATTGAGAAATAATGGATTCATCTGACTTAGTGACTGTGGTGTAGCAATTAGAAAAATAGTGAATAGCCTCTCTGCAAATATCCTCTTGAGTTGTCAAAATGTTGCCTTGATCATCATGGATTGTTTTGATTGCAAGTTTTCTTCTTTTGCTTTTGACAAATGAATGAAAAAATTTGGAATTGCAATCTCCTTCTGACATCCACTTGATGTTAGCCTTTTGTTTCCAGAAGTCCACTTCTTTGTTAAGGCTAAGGATCAGATTAGCTGAGGCTAGATTAGCCTGAGCTCTCTTTTCCTCTGTTGGGTCATTTTCAAAATCCTCTTGGGCTCTGGCTGCTTTAATTTCATTATCCTTAACCTCCTTAAAAATGTTTCCAAAATGATTCTTGCTCCAGTGGGCCAGAACAGGTTTCAAACCCTTAAGTTTACTAGCAAAGCCAGTCATTCCTCCTGTTCTAGGGCTATGTGCCCAGTAATTACTGACCACTTCCAAAAAACTATGGTGTGTAGTCCAAACATTAAGAAACCTGAAAGGTTTGGGGCCCTTAAACCCTTCTTCTTTGCATTGAATTAGCAAAGGCTTATGATCTGAGGTTGTCTTGCTAAGGTGGGTGAGATTGATTTCTTTGAAGGCCTCAATAGCTGATTGATTATGAAGCACCCTGTCCAACCTTCTCCAAAGCTTTCCTTTACTTCTTGTGCCACTCCAAGTAAAGATTCCACCAGTGAAAGGTGGGGCTGTTAGACCACAAGCATCAATGCAATCACTAAAATCTTCCAAGTCCTTATAATAAGGAGAGGAGGAGCCTTTATGTTCATCCAGGCTAAGGATGGTGTTGAAGTCACCACCCACAATCCAAGGGTGGGAATCTGTGCTAGCATTGTTGAGATCTTCCTAGAGTATTCTTCTGACAGTAGAGCAATGACCCCCATAGACAGCAGAGAATCTGATTTTGTTGTTGATGATAGGGCACCAGAAGTCTAGGTGAATACATTGAGTATCCTCTCTGGATTTAAGAAACTGAAGAGTGTTATCTTTCCAAAAAATCCACATTTTATTGTTAATACCACCAGTTGAGTTTGAGAACCCCAATGAGATTTTATACCATTCCCTTTTCTTTTCAGCTACAATGGGTTCAATGAGACAAAGAAAGTCAATAGGGTTAGAAGAGATTAGAGCTTTTAGCCTGTTTAGGGAGGAGGCAGCTCCACAAACATTCCAGAACATACAATTCATAAGTGCTTTTTTTGGAGTCCTTCAATAGTCCTAGCTTTACTCCTTGTCATAATTGTTCTAGCAACAGAGGGAGTCTCATGATTAACTGCTTTAGGAATTGCTAGCTTTGGTGAATTATGTTTAGGCATTGTAATCTCAAAGGGTTGAAGCTCTGAATTAATCCAAATAACTGGTTCTTTTTCTCCTTCTGTGTGATAACCTGCATCCTCAATGTAGTTCTCCTCACTGTCTCTGATTGTTTCAATATCCTCAAGTTCAATTGCTTGAGCCTGATTCAAAAAACTGTCATCTAAGGATATGAGAGGAGGTTTAAAGCTTGGTGTTGTTGTCTTTGAAATGGAATTAGAGTCCCCAATCCTTGATGATGTGTTGAGTTGATTGGAATTTCCTTTCTCATTATTCTGCAGAAATAAGTTAGTGGCAAAATTTCTGGCTGCTGAGAATGATGGAAAGTGATCCTGAACCTTGAAGATGGAATGAAGACCCCAAAAAGGAGAGTGGGAGTCAGAAACAATATCCTTTTGAGAGGGAGAGTTGAAAATAATTAAACTATTTTTCTGCACACCAGTAGTGTCTGGACTGTCAAAAGCTATCACTGAACCCTTACTCTTTTGGCTTGAAGTTGTTGTAACTGGATTATGGGTCCCAGATTCCACTATATCCTGTTGCCCCTTGGTTTCTGAATTGAGTAATGGAACCCATATCTGTTTGGATTTGGTGAATGTATCCTGGCTCCTCTTGGATAAATTATTACCCAATGTCCAGCCATTCCCAACTGTGCCCACTGAGGATGTAGCCTGGCCCCTCTTGGGATTGTCTATTCCCAATGTCCAGCCATCCCTCACAGTAACTTTAGAGGAAGTTGCCTGGCCCCTCTTGGTTTTACCCAATGTCCATCCTTTCTCCATAGTTACCTTGTGGTTAATGAGAGAGTGTGTTGCCTGGCACTTCTTAGATCGATTATCTAATATCCAGCCATCACTCCTCTTAGATCTATCACTAGTGGGACCCCCCGTATCCCAAATTACTCTGGCATCCTTCTGAATAGATTTTTTACTTTTAACCACAGTCCACTCTCCTGTATCTGTAGCTTGATTCTTATCTGGCTTGCTTGATTTAGGGGCTGATTTTTGAAAATGACCATGAATCTTGCAAATAAAATTACTAGGGCCAAGCTTGTGACACTGTTGACAGAAACCTGGAACATTTTCAAACTTGCAAGGTAGGACTAAATCTCTAGGACCAATTCTAATATGAATTTGAGAGGGGAGTGGTTTTGCAAGGTCTATTTCAATACAACACCTTGCCTCATTGGTTCTTATAAGGCTGGCAGTTTGGAAATCCATGAGTAAAGGTTTGCCAATGGTGCTAGCAATGGTGAATAATGCCACTGGGTTAATAAAATGTGTGGGGAGTTTGCTGAAGGTAACCCATAAGGGAACTACAGAGCAGTCTTGGTGGGGTGAATACTCAGGGGACCATTTGGAAACATAAAACTTAATATGGTTGATAATCCATGTACCTCTAATGAAGAATCTCAGGTATTCCTCCTCTTTGTGGAAGAGAATAAGTACATCATTGTTGAGTAGTCTACGTAACTTGAATCCTCCCTGGAACCCAATCCCTTCAAGAAAGCTCTTGAGAATGTTGAGATTGATGAATCTGTCTCCTCTTCCA
This sequence comes from Cuscuta australis, assembly GCA_003260385.1. Classification (NCBI taxonomy): domain Eukaryota; kingdom Viridiplantae; phylum Streptophyta; class Magnoliopsida; order Solanales; family Convolvulaceae; genus Cuscuta; species Cuscuta australis. Next base: position 452,733 of record NQVE01000162.1, on the reverse strand, counting down.
ACCAGGGCATACTGCAGCTTACTGCCAAGCAATCTTTCTTCATCAAGGGTGAATGTGGCTGATGGCATCTCATTGAATGTAGCCTCAATCTTTCCCAGGACTTTATTTCCTTCTTCTTGAAAAATCTGACTGAAAAATTTCTTAACTTGAGGTTGTGTATGCTGGCTATAGAAACTTTTAGGAAATGCATTGAATGATTTCTCATGGTGACTTGCCGGATAACTGCCCGGAAAACCAGAGGATTCCGGCGTGATTCTCTCTCTAGGCATATATATATATATATATATATATATATATATATATATATATATATATATATATATATATATATATATATATATATTATATATATATTATATATATATTATATATATATATATATATATATATATATATATATATATATATATATATATATAATTCCTATGGTGTTTTTATTTAAAATTTTAATTATATAATTCAATTTTTTAATCTCCTTTTGGATCTCGAATAAATTGTTTTTCATCATTTTTATCTAGGAAGAATAGATGTTTGTAGATATGGATATTAAGAGATATGTTAAGATTGTTAGATCTTCTCCTATTTTTGGATATGTTATATTTCGAGAGTAAGAATATATATATATATATATATATATATATATATATATATATATATATATATATATATATATATATATATATATATATATATATATATATATATATATATATATATATATATATATATATATATATATATATATATATATATATATATAGATACATACATACATACATACATACATACATACATACATACATACATACATACATACATACATACATACATACATACATACATACATACATACATACATATACACACACACACACATATATATATGATTTTCTTGTGTTTGTGTGAGTCAGTGTGTGAATCTAGGAGATATATCTATGGGATATATTTCTATTTGAACAAATTTCTCCCAGCTCTTTTGCTTTTGTATATAGCAAGATAAGAAAAGATAAGATTTTCATAAATTTCAATTGTCAGTGTATGTGCGGTTTTATATACGGGACTGTGAAGATATTCTATGTTTATGAATACTGGTATTGTGATATTTAGGCTTTTAATGTGGGGCATTCAAACAAAATGAATGTCTATTGGCGTCGCGTAACAGATTTAAACCTGTTGCTGCAGCCATGGATATTTCGATTCTTATATACAGGAGCAATGTTTCCTATAAATATATAGGAATATACATATACCTATATATGTATATAAATATATATTAATAGGCTTATATATGTATATTTCGTATATTCAGCTATATAAATAGTTGATGTATTTATAACCACATCAACTATAAATTTTATATATATATCTGGTTGCTCAATGAGAAATAAAAATTTTGAAATGCTGAATGAGAAATAGAAAAGTGGGAACCTGAGGATTTGTGATGTTGATGAATCAGAGAATGGACTATTATTTATACTATCCAGATTTGTAATTGGTATGGGATATAATTCACAATTGGTATTGGAGTAAAGCTCCCTTGTTTCGTATAAATACATGAGTTAGTAGAGGGGAGAGAATCTATTGCATTAAATGATCAAGTACTATAGGATTTGTTCAATCTAAAGAATTAAATGAGCCACAGTAAATTAGCCTCCTAAAAAGTAGTGAAAGGTGTTAAATTAACGTGCACACGCTACCCAAAAAAGTTATTTTCATCATTATCATCAAAGCCGAAAAAGTAGACCGCCACCAAACGCATGCACACGCTGCCCAATACCACCCACCCTTTAACAGCCCTATCGTCAGCCTAAATTATAGGCTTAATAAATGCCAGCAAACTCGAAATAGAAGCCCAACCAATTATCCAGCCCATCACGTCTGACCCGACCCATTAACTTTAGGCGGGAACACTGTTCATAAAATGCACCTAGCATTGTATATAGAAGGATATAGAAGATAGATAGATACACGGGCCTGGATTAATTTTTTTTGTTTTTACCCGCATAACCCTAAATCACTTATAGAGTTTTTTTTGGAATATTTAGATCGAGTTATTGATACGGAGTATACTGGTTGGAAAACCTGTATACCTTGGCCCAAATCTTTTTTGGAGTACACAATAAACATTATATTGTGCATGGGTTAAACTTTTTGGTAGGGGTGGACACGGTACGGTTCCGGTTCCGGTATCGCCATCCCTTGGTATCGGTATCGTGACCAGACCGGGCGGTACCGGTACCCGAACCGGTGGTTCCGGTACCAGACCGGCCGGTTTCGGTTACCCCAAATTTTTTTTTCTTTTTTTTTAAAAAAAATTTTTAAAGTATAAAATTGTAAATTTGCAATTGTTAAAGGAAAGAATGAAATAAAAAATCTAAAAATATAGTTGTTATTTAAATATTTTAAAATGAGTAATACACGAACTGAAGAACAACTACATTTAATATCCTGATTCCTGACGGTTCAAAAAAAAGCGACGAGGTATAAAACCGTAAAGAAACCCTCGAAGGAGCTTATATATTGCTTGCCTAAAAAAACTAATTACATATTTACATTATTACATATCTACATTAACATAAAAAAAGTTTATAACTTATTCCTCAGAACTCGGACTTCCATCTGTGGTTGCATTCATGTAATGCTCCGAATTGAATTTGTACCCTGACTCTTGAGTTCGACGTCTTGCCAAGAGCCAATCTTGGTTCCAAACAAGTGTTTCAAGAGATTCAGCGTTAAGACAACTTCGGTAGTCGGTTAGAATGTTGCTTCCAGCACTGAATTCTCGTTCCACTGCTACGGTTGATACCGATACGAACAACACTTGTCTTGCTAGCATTCCGAGACATAGGAACATGTGTTCGTTCCGCTTCCACCATCCGAGGATGTCAAAGTCCACGTCGTCGTCGTCGTAATCGTATGGCACCCCTTGGTACATAGCAAGTTCGTTGTGCGAGCTTATGTTGTACCACTTGAACTTGTCGAAGGCTGAGCACGCTTCCCTTTCTTTGCAAGAAGCCCACCGACTATTCCTTTAAAACTTTTTTTTGATTTGGGGGGCGGAGGAGGTGCTGTTTCTTCTGGTACAGTACCGTATAACCCTTGATATTCCTTAAACAAGTTCTCAAAAAGAGTTATAGCATTATCTCTTTCTTTTTTCCATTCTATTAAATGACTGTAGTAATAACTATTTTCATCTAAAAAACAACTGTAGTAATAGTCAATTAGAATTTTAAAATTTTCAATCTTAAAGCGTGGATCACAAATAATATCTATTTTATAAATATCAGGAATGTAAAAATAATAAACACACCATTTATCTTTCATAGGAGAGACATAAGGGTACAATTCTTCATCAGCCAAACTTTCACGAAAACATGTTGCGATTGTAAGACACTCTTTAAAAAATGTATTTGTAGTTGGTTGGTAAACATGCGAAAAATTAAGAGTTGCGTTATTAAAAACTTCTAATACGGCATTCAATTTTTCAACAATAACAAATTCAATAGGTGAAATGATTATACGAAGTTCATCCCTAAAAAATACTGCAAGTTCCTGTTTGTAGCTAAGAATCTGTGATATCAACTTGTAAGTACTATTCCATCTAATGTTGATATCTTTGGCAAATGCTATTTCTCTTCTACCCTTAGACTTACAGAATGTCTTCCAGGACCTCGAAATAAGACGACTACCCAAAATTTTTCTAATTCCTTCTTTAATATTCGTCAAACCCCCCCCCCCCATAGCTTCTAGTCCCTGTTGAACACGTAAATTTAAAAATGACAGGCACACCGTTGATGCAGAAATATACACATAGTCGTAGTAGGGGGCAAATTTCTCTAAGTCTAGGAATAGCAGCAGTATTATTAGTAGCATCATCAAAACCAATTGCAAACACTTTATCAACTAAGTTGTATTCCCGCAGAATACTCTGAAGCAATAGAAAAATATTTTCAGCAGTATGAGAATCATTGAAATCACGAAATGCAAGAACACGTTAATGCATAATCCAATCACTATCTATCCAATGATAAGTAACACCCATATAAGACAAATTATGATATGTTTCACTCCAAATAGCATAACAAATAGTAACATGAGAATTAAAATTGAGAAAAAAATTTGCCAAATTTATTTTTTCAAGTTTATACTGTCGAATAATTTCTCGTTTAATTGATTTTCATGAAAAACCTCTTGCTTGAGGGTTTAATGCCTGTTGACAATAATCAATAAATCCAAGTTTTTCAGAAAACATGTATGGCAAATTTTCTTTACAAATCATTTCGGTCATTTTTTGCTTATTTTTATCGTCGCTATAAGCAAAAAGGCCGCCCTTACCCTGTTAGCAAACCGAGAAATTTGGGTTTGCACTTCTTGTCGTCCCTTCTTTTTCGCCGCGTATTTGGCGTACTCCACGGGATGCCTCGACCTTAGGTGTTTTTCCGGACCACCATAACCGCCGGAAACTCCCATTTTAATGACGGTGCCACAATAATTACAAGTTCCATAAACTATGCTATCTTTTGTATTTTTTTCAAAATGATAAACAAATAAATCTGATTTTAATTTTTTCTTTACCTTTGCCCGGACCTTGAGAGGTCTCGGGCTCACCTGCCTCCTCATCGACGTCGTTGCTATGCGGTGTAGGCTCCTTGCCCCCGTCCAGATTGTCCAGTCTTGCTTCATCAATATCCTCGAATAAACTATCAAGAGTGGGAAGATTCATGTCGCCTCTACCAGAAATGTACTGGTCGAATTCTTGATCCGTCAAAGCATCGCCGATGAATTGATCGGGGATAGTAGGAAAGGAAGAGATCTTCCTCGAGAACCGCGTGAGGTCGAACCGTCGAAGGTGGCTTTAGCTTTGTCTTTCCTCAAACTTCGGTTCACGGAGCCCATATCCACGGACCTTCTACCGGACTCTCTCGACATTTTAATATATATATTTTTTTATGTTTTAAAAAATAATATATTAAAATTCGAAAATTTAATAAATTTTTGAAATTTTATACTCCCTCCGTCCCAAAAAGATTGGACGGTTTGACATTTTAGAAAATTAAGGGAGGGATATTTTGGTATTGACTTTCCAAAAATACCCTTGATGTGATGGGTAAAAGTAGGATGTGATGGATAGATTATTAGAAAAAAGATATGATGTGATAGGTAGGGTATGAAAAAGTAAGGGGTAAAAGTGGTTTTTTAATAGAAATGTAACGGATTTTACGGGACACAGTTTTTTCTAAACGTAACAAACTTTTTGGGACGGAGGGAGTATATATTAAAATTTCAAATATTTCGAAAAGTAAAGAATATATTTAAAATATAAATTATATATTTAAATGATTTAAAGAATATATTAAAAAATTAATTATATATTAAATTTCGAAACTTTCGAAATTATAATATTAGTAATAAACTAAAAATATATGATAATTGATAATATGAATAATGAATGTATTAATTATAGGTTATTATGTAATATATTAATATATATTTATATTATTATATAAATATAAATTGTATAAAAATTGAAAAAAAATAATAAGATTGAGAGATTGAGATAATGAGAGAATGAGAGATGAATTGAGTATTTGAGTGAATTTTTTGAAAAAAATTGGATAATTTATAGGAATTTCACCCCCTCCCCTTCCCCCCCCCCCCCCCCACCTCAAATGGCTAAATAGTCGTTGAGGTGCCCCCACCCACTAATTTTTTTGTTTGCAGGTTGTCATTTGGGAAGAAGCCAAGGAAAAAAATATTAAACCGGTACCGGAACCGGTACTGAAAATTTGGAACCGGAACCGGCGGAACGTCCCGGCCAGCGGTACCGTGTCCACCCCTACTTTTTGGAGTAAATGACACTTTTGTTTTTGAAAACAATAATGCTTGGACTTGGTTAGATTACTTAGGTTAATAATTAAAGTTTATCAATTTTGACTATAAAGAATAAAAAATAAACATATACTCTACAACTGAGGTAAAAGTATATTACTAATATACTGTATTTCATAAGTATACTAATGTAGTGCAATTCTCCCATGTCCCAAAAATATCCTTATTTCTTTTTTGGAATGTCTTAAAAAGCATCTTCTTTCTTTTTATAAAAAAATTAAAAAACTTTAAGTAGTTTGAAATCATCCTCTTTTTTCTCAAGAAATCACTCTAAATAAGAGTTGAATATAAAGAAAGTACAAATATGAGCTTCATATTTTTATCTCTAAAATAATAGGAGTTTGTACTATGTTAATGTAGTGTTGTATATGGACATTACAGAATATTTCTTGGTAATGTATATGGTCATGATTGACACTGTATGTGCATTTTAACTCATATTTCAGAAATAAAAATAAGAAGCTCCTATTTTGATTTTTTTTGTTTTACTCTTTCATCTTTTTTCCTTTGTGAGACATCTTAAAGGCATCTTATTTCCTTTTATGAAAAAATCAAGTAGTTCATATTCTTTCTCTTTTTTAATGTATCACTTTCAGTAATCCATTTTCACTTTCCTTAAACTTTGTGTTAATATTTTTCTTTGAGGCGAATGGAGTATATTACGGAGTAGTTTGAAATCATCCTCTTTTTTCTCAAGAAATCACTCTAAATAAGAGTTGAATATAAAGAAAGTACAAATATGAGCTTCATATTTTTATCTCTAAAATAATAGGAGTTTGTACTATGTTAATATAGTGTTGTATATGGACATTACAAAATATTTATTGGTAATGTATATGGTCATGATTGACACTGTATGTGCATTTTAACTCATATTTCAGAAATAAAAATAAGAATCTCCTATTTTGATTTTTTTGTTTTACTCTTTCATCTTTTTTCCTTTGTGAGACATCTTAAAGGCATCTTATTTCCTTTTATGAAAAAATCAAGTAGTTCATATTCTTTCTCTTTTTTAATGTATCACTTTCAGTAATCCATTTTCACTTTCCTTAAACTTTGTGTTAATATTTTTCTTTGAGGCGAATGGAGTATATTACTCCGTATTATTTTTATACCGGTGGGCGTTGCTTAGCTAATTGAGGCTCATCCTTTTTTAAATTATTACTCTACATTTTTATAGGTGTCCGGTCGGCCCGCTCAAACATCATAATCCATACCCGGCCCTTATCACCTTTGGGCCTCCATAATTTATGGGATGAACCGGTCCACTCAATAAAAACTAATACCTCTGTCTTAGAGTATTTGTCTAATTTTTATTTTTTTCATTTAACCGCTTTTAATCTTTGACTTATAGTTAAATAAATTATATATTGTATTATATATTAATTAGATAAAATATATATAATAAGCCTAATAAAATTATTTTTGTATCAATATCTAATACTTCCTCCGTCCCTAAATATTCACAACATTTGCTTTTTCAGCAGTCGCGGGAACTTTTGTTTATTTTGACGTTTTCATTGGTTATTTGATAAAATAAAATATTCTTGACACCTCTTATTTCGAAGAACTTTTCATAAGTTTTTTGATATGTAATTTTTTTTATTTCTTTACCAATATGTAAATAAAATGAACTGAAAAAACTTGATATTTTGCCTCGGTAATAGAAATGTGACAAATAATTTGAGACGGGCGAAATATCATTTTTATTTAATTTGGGGTCAAAATTTACCATGTATGACCAAAAAAATTTAAAAGTAGACAATTACGGAGTACTTAGAAAGGGAATATTAGAGTCCAGGCTCGTTTTTCGGGACAGCCGGCTATATACGAGTTAGGCGGGTACCCGAGCTCATGATCGGGTCTACATGCAAAAGTCACCATTTGGCCACCATGCATGGATGCATGATCTTCCTAGACACGTGTCATCTTCCCACACCATCCCGTTTCTACAAGCACCACCTTTCATTTACAAATCAATCAAATTATTAAAGCATCCATTTGATATCTCTCGTCCATCTCAGATCTCTCTTTATCTCCGATAGATCCGATAGCTTGGCGAATGGCATCCGCGGTTGAGCGTCACGGCGGCGGCGGGGAGCAGACGCCGCCGGGGAAGGCGATGACGGTGGAGCAACACGCGGTGGACAAAAGCGCAATGGTCCTGCAATCTCTGGCCCCAATCAAAGGGATGAAGCAACATGTCTGCACTTTCGCACTCTGCAGCCGCGACTTGGGCCGGCAAATCGAGACCCACCACTACGTCAGCCGCCTCAACCACAATTTCCTCCAGTGCGCCGTCTACGATTCCGACGACTCCCGCGCCCGCCTCATCGGTGAACCCCGCCGTTTCAATTTTACTTGAATTATTGTTATATATACCCATATACTCTCTCCGATCCGCCATTTTAATTTTACTTGAAATTCATTATGATAAAATAAAATCATTATTGAAGTTTTTATTTCTATACTATGATGCATTAGTGTGTTTTTTTTTGTAGGGGTGGAGTATATTGTTTCTGAGAATATTTATGAGACTTTGCCCGAAGATGAACAAAAGTTGTGGCATTCTCATGCTTATGAGGTTTGCAATTTTAGATTATCCTTGAATTAAATTAAGAAATATTTGCACTAAATAGCACTACAAATATTTGCAATTTTAGATTATCCTTGAATTAAATTAAGAGAAAATTACGTAAATAACACTAAAACATAATAACTTTCTCTAAATAGCACCACATGTGTTTTTTCCCAATGTAGCACTTTTAGTCATTATCCATTAGTCATTATTCAAGTAAATGTTTCCCATCATAGGTCATTATGAACATTATTAAGTGCTATTTAGGGAATAAAACAATTTAAGTGATATTTAGAGAAATGACTTAAGTTTTAGTGTCATTTCGTGAAAATATTTCTTAAGTTAATGCATGATTAGGGTTTGCTCCAAAAGCTTATAAATTTAATTTATTTCTGTTCGAGATGCAACATTTTGACCATACATACATGAGCAATGCTACATTCACAAACATGATACTTACAAACTTCACAAACTTACTATTTATAGTTTAACTTTTCATTTTAAAATTATTGTAGACTATTTAATTTTATTTATTGAAGTTCAAAATTAGTAAGTTTGTGAAGTTTGTAAATATTTTATTTGTGAACCAAGCATTATTTTACATGCATACATACATATATATTTCATACGGGAAATTTACTTAAATAGCACTAAAACAAAATGACTTTCTCTAAATAGCATCACATGTGTTTTTCTTCCCAATGTAGCACTTTTAGTCATTATGCATTAGTCATTATTCAAGTGAATATTTGCCATCATTGGACATTATTAAGTGCTATTTAGGGAATAAAACAAATTAAGTGCTATTTAGTGCAAATATTTCATATATATATATATATATATATATATATATATATATATATATATATATATATATATATATATATATATATATATATATATATAATATATATATATATATATATATATATATATTATATATATATATATATATATATATATATATATATATATATATATATATATATATATATATATATATATATATGGACCGTCTAAAATGACACCAGTTACTTATACACCAGTCGCTTACACCAGTTCGTTTGGGGTATCTACGGTGCCCCGTTTGTAAAAATAACGGTTCCTACCCCCCTAACCCTCCTCCTAAACCCCCACCCCAGCCCCACCCTTGCCCCTTTACCCAGCCCCCCTCCCTACCCACTGCCAGGGTAGGGAGGGGGAGGGAGGGGGGCTGGGGTAGGGGGCAAGGGTGGGGCTGGGGTGGGGGTTTATGGGAGGGTTAGGGGGGTAAGAACCGTCATTTCTACAAACGGGGCACCGTAGATACTCCAAACGAACTGGACTGGTGTAAGCAAATGACACCAGTAGCACTGGTGTCATTTTAGACTTACTCATATATATATATATATATATATATATATATATATATATTCCAATTCAAACTATCGATATTGAACACAATTTTTTTTCACTAAAAAAACGCGTGTTTGTCACAGATATTTGTCACGGCATCACTCCGTGACAACCCTTGTATCGAATATTGTCCCTAATTGTCACCAGAACGACGCTACATGAATTTTCATTTTGTCACTGCATTTGCCGTGGCTATAGCCATGACAAACATCCGTGACAACAACCTAACCCTAGTATCGGAAATATGAGATGAGGAGTGTCCGTGACAAAATCCCGGAGAAAAGCGCGTTTTTTTGTAGTGTCACAATTTGTTATCAAATTTTAAATGTACGCGCAGATAAAATCGGGATTATGGGTGAGTCCAAGACTACCAGAGGTGGTGGTGAGACCTGAGCTTGAAAATCTTGCCAAGACCTATGGCAAATTCTGGTGCACTTGGCACACTCAGAGAGGTATTACACATAATTTAAATATAGTCTCATATAGTTTATCTGTCTCAAAAAGAACTTTATTGTTTGACTTTACAAAATTAAAAACAAAGGTTGAAAAGTGAAAATGTGTGGTTTAAATTTGTTTAAAAGACCATGGAATAATAATTGTAGTAGTTTATGGTGCATATATATATATATATATGAATGCAGGTGACAAGCTTCCAATAGGGACGCCATCCCTAATGATGTCTCCACAGGGAGTGAATCTAGGGATGGTGAAACCCGATTTGGTGTACAACAGGGACCACAAGTACAAAATATCCACAGACAGGCTGAAGGGGTCCCGCGTAGACATCCCTGAGCCCGAGTGGATCAATCCTATGTCCGACTATTGGAAACAACACGACAGAAAGGGCTTCGTTTTGGAGGCTGAGATAACCGAAATGATCAAGAGGCCTGCCGCTGCATTCCCTTGATTGTGAAGTTCTTCCACTGCACCTAAATAATCTTGTTTGGAGATGATTAATGGCCTTATTTAGAGATTTGGTGGTTGACTCATCAAAATGGCTATTTATGGTATAAAAAAGTCAACACTTTAAGTGAAAAGTCATTATCCAAACAGAGCATATATATACTTTGCATTCTCTAATATACTCCATCCGTTCCTTAAAACCCTTCTCTTTTGGTTTTTTTCAATTTTCTAAAACACTTCCACTTTCTATTAAAAAATCACTTTTACCCCTACTTTTTCATACCCTACCTATCACATCATACTTTTTCACTAATAACTAAACTATCACATCTTATTTTTACCCATCACATCAGGGACAAAATTGGAAAGTCAACCAAAATTACACTTTCCTTATTTTTGCCCAAAGTCAAAATTTTAAGGAACAGAGGGAGTACATCTTATTAATCAGGTGTGTTATGAGAGAATGAGAGATACGAGAGATAGACATAAAAAAGGAAACCGAAATTCTTTGAGATTTGGTTTGGTGACTTTCCTTGTAATGGTAGGAATAGAAGTCTGCGTATTTGATTTACATCTTTCTATATAAAAACAAGGAAAAAAGATTAAAATGTGAGTAACATATAAAAAATATACAAAAATAGGCGTTATATAAAATGCATATGCAATGTCAATTATGTCAATATATAATTTTAAAAGTATTGTGAAATGTCTATACGAAATATCATATCACTACAATACAAACTCATATTTTGGAGAGAAAAACATAGAGCCTTTATTTTAGTTTAGTTCTCTATGTTTTACTCTATTTATGGTGGTTTTTTATGAAATAACAAGGAAAAATACTATCTAAAGTATCTAAACTACCTCTAAAATAATTTTACTCGTAATAAACAATGTAATAGCGTGTATTTTAGCGTGTATATTATAGAATTTTGTGAATAAACTTTGACTATTAATATTTCTATTTATATATAAACATATTATAGAATGCTATAAATTTGATATGAAATATTTCAAAATAACTTTTCAAAATGAATCTATTGATTTAAATTTATGATACAATTTAATATATATATTTTTGTAATTTGTAGCTTAAAAACATTGATCACAAATTCAAAATGGAAGAAAAATATTGAACGAAGGGAGTATTATATCACCCGAATTGTTTGTTTAGTCTTAACTTTTTGTAGTCAATTCTGATCATGAAATAAAAAAGTTGGTACTAAATATTGATATAAAAATAATTTTATTAGATTTATATTGTAAAATATTTTTAAACATTATTTTATTTAATTAATATACTATAATTATAGGTTAAACTTTGATCATGCTTGACTATAATTAACAAGTCAAAAGAGGATAAATATTTTGGATCAGAGGAACCATTGACAATGAACAAGTCATGGAGTATTTGTCTAATTTTGACTTTTTCAATAATTGGGATTCAATATTAAACCTGAAATTAAATAAATATTATACTCCCTTCGTCCCATATCTTTCTTATGTTTACGATTACAATCTCGCAACAACTTATGTTTAGATACATGTTTTCGTTGATCATTTGATAAATAACTAGACTCGAACCCGTGCGTTGCACGGCCTAATTATAAATTATATAATTAGGAGAAGCATTGATATAATTAAGAGATTAATTTTGGTTATAGTAAAGATACATAATGTACATTAAAGAGGATGCGTTTTACAGCAATGCAAAATAAGCAATAATACAACTATAAGTTTTGGAAAACTTCTTTGAAATTTAAAAGGAATTCTTGTATCCGACGGTGTAAGCAACAATCGGGGGATAACAACTTCTTGACAATATTTTTCCCTGTCAAGACTTTGCCTTGAATTAGATGATTGCCAAGTCGTGTAACGATCAACCTAGTTCCATTGCACAAACCTGAAGACTGGTCTATATTCCTTAACCACATCACAGGTGTCCCAATCTTTAACTTCAATTCATGGTTTGGGACCCCAGATGCTCGGATGTTATTTAAAAATTCAGGAGAATGTATGTCACTTAAGAAATCTGAATTTGAATCGGATTTACACACCGCATCTGAACCCAAGTAACTTTTAGCTTCGCCTAATTGGTTCAATGAGGTCATGTATTCATTGATTTCATCAACCACTTATAGAGTTGGTGCCAAGATTGCCCTGCTTTGCAAATAAGTGGATCAACCGCGATATTGTGAAAGTCTGGATAAGTTGAATTCACAACAGACACAATCGGATCACTTGTACTTTTAATCAACAAATCATCGGGTATAAAAACCTCACCAACCCCATCGTTTTCCTGCCCAGTCCATCGCCGATACTTGCAATCCACTTGGGCAAATTCTGACATTTCCTCAAAATTATCATCGCGGGCCATGTGTTGCAAACGCATGTTGGTTGTCAAACATAGAACTGTACAATATTTCCATAGATATGATGAATTAATCGTAGCGTTGACAATGTCTTGTCTTCTTCCTTTAAGAATCACCGGTAGTATTTGTCGAAAATCTCCCCCAAAAACAATTGTCTTCCCTCCAAATGGTAGCTGAGAATTGGTTCGATCGACGACACTCATCACATCACGTAAACTTCTGTCTACAGCTTCAAAACAATAGTTATGGGTCATTGGAGCTTCATCCCAGATAATTAGTTTGCTTTGAACCAATAAATCTGCCAATGGCGTCTTTTGTTTAATGTTGCATGTAGAATTTTCATGAGGATTGATTGGAATTCCAAATCGAGAGTGTGCAGTTCTTCCACCTGGTAACAATAGCGATGCAATACCGCTTGAAGCAACATTTAACACGATATGTCCCCTTGAACGTATAGAGGCGGACAAAGTTTTCCAAACAAATGTCTTTCCAGTTCCGCCATATCCGTAAATCAAAAAGACCTTCCCCTGACCCCCATCAACAGACGCCATTATTGTTTCATAAGCTGAACGTTGTTCGTTGTCAAACTCCCTCATCATCCTTTGATGTTCTTCCTTTAAGGCAAGGGGGTCATAATTCAATTCGTCAAGAATTAGTCTGTTCCGAGATGTAGAAGCAGCATCTAATTTTGGAAATGGCATGTCAATGAAATCTCGAAGGCTCTTTGCTCGCATCCCTAATAAGCACTCTATCTCAATCAAGGCGTAATTCTTTTGATCTTCTCTCAAGAATAAATCTGTGCATCATAATGGTAAATATATTGGGAATAGTTGAATTATTTAAAAAATAAACTATTAGTAGATTGTTACCTTGATGACTCATAAGAGTTCTTTGACGATATAAGATGTCATGAGCCATGTAATTCCAACAATGTTCCCATACATGCTTAGGCCTCGACATTGACTCGTTTGTCAACAGTGTGACAAATAGAAATCTCAACTGTTTGGCAGAACACCATTCACTTGCTTCCTTGAAAGCATCGATATACTCCCTATCATCGTCTAGTAATCACATGGCATAGCATGCGTCACGATAGGTTTCATGAACAACACCATTGACAGTTCTCAAATCTTCGTACGAAGTTGGACCCCTAACTATATTTAGAAGAATCATCATGTAATAAGATTCACCTGACCCAGGGGGGACGTATATAACACGTCCGATAGAAAATCCTCTAAGTCGAGGTTCAAACTCTCTTTTAGCTTGTTTCCAAACGAATTTTTGAGGAAACTCAGCATATGTTAAAGCTCTTGCATCGTGATACTTTTCATTGGCCTTCATCTAAGCTAGGAATTTACTTTCACGTATGCTTTCTCGAATATAAACATCACCTGCATCATCATCATCTTCAAAGAAAATCCATTGCTCACCACGCACGTGGAAGCTCAAGCGTTCAACATTAGGACATTTAAATTGAATTGAAAATCCAAATATCCGCCATGTTGCCTCGCAAGGGGATATGTATCTGCAATCGTAATAGAGCTTAATTTCATTAGGAGTTTTTGCAGTTTGATTCTCCCTTGTTTCTGTGCTTGCATAGAATCTAGCTGTAACACCGTCGTTGCCTTTTTTGATATATTTAAACAAATATTTGATCGAACGCGATTGATTGCACCATTCCACATTGAGGTGAGCCCCATACTTGAGCAAGAGATATCTATTATGCGGGACCATAAATCTATTATCTAAATGAACATTGTTCTTCATTATTGTTCGGCCATCATTCCTTCTCCAATATTTTGGGTAACCATCATCATCAATGATGGTGTTGTCGTTGAATAAATTTGGAAAGTACTTAGAGCACTTTCCATCCTTCATGCAAGGAGATCTGGGTGCATCGCTGCCACACAGTCCATGAATCATAAAGTCTCGAACTGCGTTAAAGTACAATGGATCATTAAACTCACCGGGCAATTCAACAGATGTTATTTCATCAATATCCTTAGGCGTCGGATACTTATCCTCTTGACCAGAGAACAATTAGATGTGTGCATGCGGTAGTCCACGCTTATGAAATTCCACCGTGTACACAACTACAATATAGCATGGGAAACATGAAATGAGAAAAGGACGTTGACTTTTAATACAACAAAAAATTAACTTTGGGAAACTTAACTTTTATCAAAAATTTAAAACAATACATAATGTATTAAAAAATTAACTTTATTATTTTTATTAAATTAAGGTCGTCGACTAATATATAGATTCCAAACTTTTGTAAAGATATATGTATATATGTGTGTATATATATATATGTGTGTGTGTGTGTGTATGTGTGTGTGTGTGTGTGTGCGTGTATATATATTTGTGTGTGTGCGTGTGAGGACAGCCAATTGGTAATTAGATACCATGTAGTTCTTTGCATTAAATGCATATATACACATACTGAAGTATATCTTTAAAAAATATTGGCTAAGTACTTTTGCACTTTACACAGGCCTAGTTATGTATAGGCTAATTAAGTACTTTGCATTAAATGCATCCCATGGACATTGACAGCCTATGCCTAGAGCCACACGCCGTCAGGAGTCCAAGCCCAATAAATGACAATTACCCATCACCATTGAACTACTTTAAAAATTTTAAATACACAATTAATAACGGAATTCCTTTTTTTATTTCTTAAAAATATCATACTGGAATTTTGTCTTCAAACCTAAAAAAAAGAAGCAATTCAAATACTATTTAATCTTCGAATTTTGAAAATTAATATTTTAATATTTTAAACATAGAGTAAATTAATTTTATGGATAAAACTAATATTTTAATATTTTTTCAAAAAATTATAACTTTTTTAGTGCCAGTAACATATTTACTAAAATGACACTAAATTAAAATATAATCTCATTAAATAAAAATGTACATGCTCAAAGTAGATCCGCACGCCTGTGCCTAGCATAGTCTCAATCAAGTACAATGAATTAAATGCAGGCCATTATATTAGACAGCCCACGCCTAGAACAACTACCCGACACAAGATCCAGCCCATTAAATGCAACTTCCCATCAACACTTAAGTTATTTAGAATAATAAAAAATACAACAAATAAAGGATTTCATGTTTTGATTTCATATTAAACATACATTTATTGGAATGTACATTCCTTCAAAATAAAAATTAATTTTTATCAAAGAATATTTGGTGGTTTTTTGTATGGCAGTTTTTAAAACAATTACGGAGTATAAATTTTTAGTTCCAAATGTAGTTTTATACATACATACATAGATGAATTTACGTAAAAAACGTGTATATATATATATATATATATATATATATATATATATATATATATATATATACTAACTTAGATATATATATATATATATATATATACTTATTTATTTCTTTCTATGTGAGTGCCATAATAATATTATGTATTCATATAAAATAGTAATAATTTTTTAATAAGTAACATATATCCTAAATTATAAATAAAATATTACACACAGAAATTAAATTTTACATTATGCAGTGAAAAAATAGATTTGGGCCGTATGTATCCACATCCCTGAGCATAGGCTTAATTGTGTAACCTTCATTAAATGCACTATAAAGGACTACAAGTCTTTTAGTACTTTCCTCTTTCTTTCCTCATTTATTTCTGATCATCCTAACCAACAACCACATTTATTTTGAGCTTTAGTAATTCTATCAAGCATTCACATGTCCATTTCCAAAGTTAGAAATCAATTACCTTCTTTTATTCCTTATTGAATGTTAACCTGTATGATTGTTTTCAAGATATAATTGAAAATATACTTATATAATAATAATAGAATTGACTAATTCATTAGATGATTAATGAAATACTTATAATCCCAGTTTAGTATGAAATTTAATGTTCTTTAATTAATAAAATTATGATGTTGGTATTAGGTTACCCGTGACTGCCTGGGATGAGAAAGCTTACCAAAAACGAGAGAATCAATCCATATCTTGATTTCGAAGAGGAACCAGACAAAGGTGACTTTAATACCTAAAAATATTTTTGAAACAATTTAGACTTATTACAAGAGGTGTCGAGGCTTGTGGAATTCAAGTTCTCGAGTTGTAAACGGTTTGTTAAGCACCCGTAAGCTTAACGGAAGTAGTGGTAGCTTCGAGAGAGTCTCTCGGGGAACTGGACTAGCCAAGAGGTGGTGAACCAGTATACATCGGTGTGCTCTTTGCCTTCTCTCTTTTATTTCCGCTGCACTTACGTTTATATTATTTATCCCGCGAAAATCGGTAAACATTCTCAACAACTCTATTCACCCCCCCTCTAGAGTTGCACATATATATATATATATATATATATATATATATATATATATATATATATATATATATATATATATATATATATATATATATATATATATATATATATATATATATATATATATATATATATATATATATATATATATATATATATATATATATATATATATATATATATATATATATATATATATATATATATATATATAATATATATATATATATATATTATATATATATATATATATATATATATATATATATATATAGGGGCTGGATCAGGTGAGAATGCACCTTAGTGAAAGAAATAAGAATAAAATCTAGCCTTTGGATCGGATGCATCGTGCGGTCAGATTGCATTCTGCACTCAGATTTTGAGATAGTGCATTTTCAAAGGATTTTGTTGCATTTCGACAGGATGCATTTTTAACCCTTTTTGGTGCACCTAATTTTGATGCAATCTTGACCCTTAGATCTCACAATCTAAAGCACCAGATTCATTCTTATTTCTTTCATAAGATCGCATTCTACCTGAACCAAAATCTATATATATGTATATATATATATATATATATATATATATATATATATATATATATATATATACTTATTTATTTCTTTCTATGTGAGTGCCATAATAATATTATGTATTCATATAAAATAGTAATAATTTTTTAATATCCTAAATTATAAATAAAATATTACACACAGAAATTAAATTTTACATTATGCAGTTAAAAAATAGATTTGGGCCGTATGTATCCACATCCCTATGCTGAGCATAGGCTTAATTGTGTAACCTTCATTAAATGCACTATAAAGGACTACAAGTGTTTTACTACTTTCCTCTTTCTTTCCTCATTTATTTCCGATCATCCTAACCAACAACCACATTTATTTTGAGCTTTAGTAATTCTATCAAGCATTCACACGTCCATTTCCAAGGTTAGAAATCAATTACCTTCTTTTATTCCTTATTGAATGTTAACCCGTATGCTTGTTTTCAAGATATAATTGAAAATATACTTATATAATGATAATAGAATTGACTAATTCATTAGATGATTAATGAAATACTTATAATCCCAGTTTAGTATGAAATTTAATGTTCTTTAATTAATAAGATTATGATGTTGGTATTAGGTTACCCGTGACTGGGATGAGAAAGCTTACCAAAAACGAGAGAATCAATCCATATCTTGATTTCGAAGAGGAACCAGACAAAGGTGACTTTAAT
This sequence comes from Cuscuta australis, assembly GCA_003260385.1. NCBI lineage: Eukaryota > Viridiplantae > Streptophyta > Magnoliopsida > Solanales > Convolvulaceae > Cuscuta > Cuscuta australis. Next base: position 434,036 of record NQVE01000162.1, on the reverse strand, counting down.
ACCTAAAAATATTTTTGAAACAATTTAGACTTATTACAAGAAACCAGGCATGAATATGTGTTCTGTAAGTGTATTTATATGCATGCATTTTGTGCCAAAAAGTATGTTATTGTGATAGAAAGTAGAAAACATTTAGTCAAAATTTCATATTCATTAATTAGGGGATTAAGCCATCCTACTTAATACTTAGGTAATAGTAGTCTGGAATTACCTTTCTTAGAATCAAACCCTTAATGAATCCTGCCGTTAGACCTGATTTCCTGCCATAAGAACTTGGTAATGTGCCATTGAACCTTTATCGTGCTCAAACACAGTTCTGAACACGAATACTCAGGTATAAGGACTTTTCAAAACCATGAAATTTAATACTTACATGAAAATTTAAATCCCTTTTTTCCAGTATGTATGTATATATATATATATATATATATATATATATATATATATATACACATACATATATATATATATATATGAATCTATTTTCAGTTTAAAAAGAATTGATATATGTGTGTGTGTGTGTGTGTGTGTAAAATATTTCTAGGGTACTTACAAAAATATTAATAAGTAATATGTAAAATCTTTTTACAGACTGATAAAATGAATCAAGCCATGGGCTAAATATATAATAACATATATATATATCTATATATATATATATGTATGTATGTATGTATGTATGTATGTATGTATGTATGTATGTATGTATGTATACCACAAAACATATGTTAATGTGCAATTGAACCTTATTCATGACCAGAGATTACTGAACATGATTACTGAGGAACAATAACTTGAGTAAAGCTTAAATCTGTACTCCCTCATATCAGAATATAATAGTGAAATAATGAAGAACAATTTTTAGAGGTAAAGAAAATATAATCTTAAAAAATGCGTGCGTTTTATTTAAAAATCATATCAGTTTCGTCCCCAAACAGGAATTGCCTATAATTATATCTACTTAAAATGCTTTAAAAATCAAGAATTCACATTCCAGAATTTAATTTGACCAAAAGAAATCATCAGTAGAACGCGTAATTCATGCATATTGCCAATCTGGAATTTTCAAATTAGATAGGGTATTCTTAAGTACAGATCTGTAAATTAAAACATTTAAAAATCAGATCTGAGATTCTTTGAGATTGAATATATTTGCCATATTTCAAGATCTAGAAATATAGAATGTGATTTAAGAGAAAAATCAGATCTGAGATTCCATGAGATAGAATAATGTTACCGCATGATGAAAATTATGTGTCGGAGTTGTTCAAAACCGAAGCAAGACTTTGGCGTATACATCGATAGGATCCAGATAACGATTGTATATGATCCTAGGAGGCGTTGTGAAGTAGGAAGATATAGGGTTTCTAGAGAGATGTGCAGAGACGAAGGCAGCGGCGGAAGAATAAGCCGAATTGGGATTTGGCTAAAAAACGCAAATGTAGAAGGTTCTGGGCCACATTTCTTTTGTTTTGAACATTAGGGCTGGGCCGAATTCAAGCTATGGGCCAGTTCAATACTCCAATTATTTATTATTTTATTCTTTTAGCTTTATATGTTAAAAAATCCTAATACAATTTTTTATTATTACAAATATAGGAGGAATTGGAAGTTTAATTGAACCATGTTACAAGTGCAACAGTAACGAAGATTCACTTGATATGGAAATGTGTTGGAAATGCTTTAGTGTCGTTGGTCATATCCGCTGCTTGCTAATTGGAGATGATGCTTTTGGTCCATTTTTTGTTTGTGAGGATTGTGCTATTTTACCACCTTCATCGCCCGCTCCATTGCTTATTTCTCCTCCGCCTAATTCACCACCTCCGCCACCAAATTCTTCCTCCGAGCAGCGAATGGAAATAACTATGATTCCAGCGTTGAGAAGATCTAAGAGGGTTAAAATAGCCAACAGAAAATATTTCAATGATGACTATGTTGTTTTCTGTTAATCCATCACGTGTTTTGGAGTAATGACTATTTCAGTACTTCGTACTTCATGTTTTTTGTTTGAATATTAGCGTCAATGTTAGTTTTTCTTATAAGGTGTTTTTGTAGTCTACAAGGAATGTGTAATATCCTAACTATTGTAAGACGCTAATCGTTTTCTTAGACATCAATGGTTGTATTTTTAGACAAATTCCACCATTGGGTTGTTTTTTATTACAAATATATTTGATGTTGGCCATTGTTATTATTGTATTCTTTGATCAATTCTTTATTCTTACCAGTAATTTAAATTTAATGTAACCTTTAACCTTAATGTTATTTAAATATTTATAAACTAAATGAATTTGTATGTTATATTTTCATTTTTACAACTTATATAGAAAATGGAAGATCCAATACTAAAGAAAATCAAAGAAGGCGCGGAAAGGAAATGGGAAATCACACTACATCACCGTTGAGCAACTTAACAAATGGTACATATTTTTATTCTAACTCCTAGATATTTTAAAATAATTGAGTTTTTTGGCAAATCAAATTTAGTAATAAAATTATTTGCAGTGATGATTTGTACACCGCTTGATCGAATATCTTCGTCTTCGTCACATTTTGTTGGTGCCTCAACTCATTTATATACGCCTATGAGCACAACTCAACCTCAGAGTTGTATAACACAAGAAAAAAGAAGTAGAGGTAGCAAACGATCATTTGAAGCTGGTATGTTTCGCATTCTTTTCTTCATATGTGAAGAATTAATACATATATTGTTCATTTTTCTTAATTCATTTTGACTTATTTCAATTTTTATAATTAAGTAATTTTGAACATTATCAGTGACTGGAGATAGCAGTACTCCTCCTATCACACCTGTTCTTACGGATGTTTTTATTACACAAACATGGGCCATTGATCCAAATTTGTGTCGGGGACCTTACCATCACGATCAAGACGAGGTTGTTAGGGATTTAGATTTGGACTTTATGAATGCCATTGACTCAAACAATTCTCTAGTGAGTGAGTCTTCTAGGAAGAAGCTTCCAAATATGGTTGGATATTGGGATATTGGTGATTGTATTTACCAATGTAAAAGCTGCAATGCTTATTTTTGGCTAGACGAGCGTTTGATAAGTCACTCTTCCAAGAAAAATCCAAAGTATTCTTTGTGTTGTAAGCATGGAAAGATTAAATTAGCTCAAGCCAAGGAACCACCATCTCCACTAAGGGAATTCATTACTGGAAATAATCCTCAGTGTAGGCACTTTCAAACCAATATTAGATCGTATAATTGCATGTTCTCTTTCACGTCGTTGGGTGGGCGCATAATTAGAGATTCAACTCCTGGTAGAGGACCTCCAACATTTAAACTATGAGGGCAAAATTACCATCAAATTGGAAGCTTGCTACCATCTGATGGTTTAGGTCCCAGATTTGCACAATTGTACATTTATGACACTCAAAATGAAGATTTGAACCGGATCAAGGCTTTGAGGTACTTAATTCCTACCATAAAATTTCTACTAATTAACAAGTTGAATATAAATCTCATCATATAAAACTATGATTGAGTTTTTAACACTTTTTTCATATGTAGATTTTAAAAAATTTGCTTATTCAATATTTAGGCCTGAAGACGATGTGCCATCGCTTCATGTTGAGATTGTGTCAAAGCTTAGATGCATGTTGGATGCTCACAATGTATTAGTCCAGTCCTTTCGGATTATTGGACAGATGATAGATGAGTCAAGTAGCCAGGAATTAAAATTGAGGTTAATAGGGAGGAGAACTTCTGATCCGCGAGTTTACAATTTACCATCCGTAGGCGAAGTGGCTGCCTTAATTGTAGGAGACTTGGATCAAGCTTTAGGTGAGCGGGATATTTTAGTCCAAACAAAATCTGGACCTTTGAAACGGATTAGTGAGTTAAATCCTGCTTATCTAAGTCTCCAATATCCGTTATTGTTCCCTTATGGAGATGATGGTTATCGAGAGGATATACCTTTTGTTGAGAAAACAGACCTCAAGGTCGGGGGACGCAGGAGTGTGAGCATCAGAGAATATCTGTCTTATCGTTTACACGAAAGAAATAATGAAAGTGCATTCATATTGCGAGCCCGTCGACTATTTCAAGAGTTGTGTGTGGATGGTTATACGATGATTGAGTCTTCAAGATTGACGTAAATCACTACCCACCAAAAAAATTACGGTGTGACATGTACAATAGATTCTCAGATTTATTAGTGAATGGCGATAACGATACGACGACGAAAGGGAAAAGGATTGTTGTACCCCCTACGTTTGTGGGTGGTGCCCGATACATGATTCAAAACTATCAAGATGCCATGGCAATTTGTCGTTGGACTGGGTATCCTGATCTCTTTCTCACATTCACATGTAACCCAAAATGGCCGGAAATTGAGCGTTTCTTGAATAAGAGAGACTTGAAGCCTGAAGATCGTCCGGACGTGATTTCGAGAGTCTTCAACATGAAGCTCAATGGACTAATCAAGGATTTGAAGCAGAACCAGATTTTTGGAAGACTAAGAGCTGGTATTTTTTTATAATTTATACAATATGCTATTTGTTGTATTAAAAGTCAACGTCCTTTTCTCATTTCATGTTTCCCATGCTATATTGTAGTTGTGTACACGGTGGAATTTCAGAAGCGTGGACTACCGCATGCACACATCTTGTTGTTCTTGGGTCAAGAGGATAAGTATCCGACGCCTAAGGATATTGATGACATAATATCTGTTGAATTGCCCGATGAGTTTAATGATCCATTGTACTTTAACGCAGTTCGAGACTTTATGATTCATGGACCGTGTGGCAGCGATGCACCCAGATCTCCTTGCATGAAGGATGGAAAGTGCTCTAAGTACTTTCCAAATTTATTCAACGACAACACCATCATTGATGATGATGGTTACCCAAAATATCGGAGAAGGAATGATGGCCGAACAATAATGAAGAACAATGTTCATTTAGATAATAGATTTGTGGTCCCGCATAATTGATATCTCTTGCTCAAGTATGGGGCTCACCTCAATGTGGAATGGTGCAATCAATCGCGTTCGATCAAATATTTGTTTAAATATATCAACAAAGGCAACGACCGTGTTACAGCTGGATTCTATGCAAGCACAGAAATAAAGGTGAATCAAAGTGCAGAAACTCCTAATGAAATTAAGCTCTATTACGATTGCAGATACATATCCCCTTTTGAGGCAACATGGCGAATATTTGGATTTTCAATTCAATTTAAATGTCCTAATGTTGAACGCTTGAGCTTCCACCTGCCTGGTGAGCAATGGATTTTCTTTGAAGATGATGATGATGCAGGTGATGTTTATACACGAGAAAGCATACGTGAAAGTAAATTCCTAGCTTAGATGAAGGCCAATGAAAAGTATCACGATGCAAGAGCTTTAACGTATGCTGAGTTTCCTCAAAAATTCGTTTGGAAACAAGCTAAAAGAGAGTATGAACCTCGACTTAGAGGATTTTCTATCGGACGTGTTATATACGTCCCCCCTAGGTCAGGTGAATCTTATTACATGATGATTCTTCTAAATATAGTTAGGGGTCCAACTTCGTACGAAGATTTGAGAACTGTCAATGGTGTTGTTCATGAAACCTATCGTGACGCATGCTATGCCATGGGATTACTAGACGATGATAGGGAGTATATCGATGCTTTCAAGGAAGCAAGTGAATGGTGTTCTGCCAAACAGTTGAGATTTCTATTTGTCACACTGTTGACAAACGAGTCAATGTCGAGGCCTAAGCATGTATGGGAACATTGTTGGAATTACATGGCTCATGACATCTTATATCGTCAAAGAACTCTTATGAGTCATCAAGGTAAATATCTACTAATAGTTTATTTTTTAAATAATTCAACTATTCCCAATATATTTACCATTATGATGCACAGATTTATTCTTGAGTGAAGATCAAATAAAGAATTACGCCTTGATTGAGATAGAGTGCTTATTGAGGATGCGAGCAAAGAGCCTTCGAGATTTCATTGACATGCCATTTCCAAAATTAGATGCTGCTTCTACATCTCGGAACAGACTAATTCTTGACGAATTGAATTATGATCCCCTTGCCTTAAAGGAAGAACATCAAAGGATGATGAGGGAGTTTGACAACGAACAACGTTCAGCTTATGAAACAATAATGGCGTCTGTTGATGGGGGTCAGGGGAAGGTCTTTTTCATTTACGGATATGGCGGAACTGGAAAGACATTTGTTTGGAAAACTTTGTCCGCCTCTATACGTTCAAGGGGACATATCGTGTTAAATGTTGCTTCAAGCGGTATTGCATCGCTATTGTTACCAGGTGGAAGAACTGCGCACTCTCGATTTGGAATTCCAATCAATCCTCATGAAAATTCTACATGCAACATTAAACAAAAGATGCCATTGGCAAATTTATTGGTTCAAAGCAAACTAATTATCTAGGATGAAGCTCCAATGACCCATAAATATTGTTTTGAAGCTGTAGACAGAAGTTTACGTGATGTGATGAGTGTCGTCGATCGAGCCAATTCTCAGCTACCATTTGGAGGGAAGACAATTATTTTTGGTGGAGATTTTCGACAAATACTACCAGTGATTCCTAAAGTAAGAAGACAAGACATTGTCAACGCTATGATTAATTCATCATATCTTTGGAAATATTGTACAGTTCTACATTTGACAACCAACATGCGTTTGCAACACATGGCCCGCGATGATAATTTTGAGGAAATGTCAGAATTTGCCAAGGGGATTGCAAGTATCGGCGATGGACTGGCTGGGCAGGAAAACAATGGGGTTGGTGAGGTTATTATACCCGATGATTTGTTGATTAAAAGTACCAGTGATCCGATTGTGTCTGTTGTGAATTCAACTTATCCAGACTTTCACAATATCGCGGTTGATCAGACTTATCTGCAAAGCAGGGCAATCTTGGCACCAACTCTAGAAGTGGTTGATGAAATCAATGAATACATGACCTCATTGAACTAATTAGGCGAAGCTAAAAGTTACTTGAGTTCAGATGCGGTGTGTAAATCCGATTCAAATTCAGATTTCTTAAGTGACATGCGCATTCTCCTGAATTTTTAAATAACATCCGAGCATCTGGGGTCCCAAACCACGAATTGAAGTTAAAGATTGGGACACCTGTGATGTTGTTGAGGAATATAGACCAGTCTTCAGGTTTGTGCAATGGAACTAGGTTGATCGTTACACGACTTGGCAATCATCTAATTCAAGGCAAAGTCTTGACAGGGAAAAATATTGGTCAAGAAGTTGTTATCCCCCGATTGTTGCTTACACCGTCGGATACAAGAATTCCTTTTAAATTTCAAAGAAAACAGTTTCCGATTATGATATCTTATGCTATGGCGATTAATAAAAGTCAGGGACAATCATTGACGCATGTTGGGCTGTTACTAAAGAAACCTGTGTTCAGTCATGGACAACTTTACGTGGCATTATCACGAGTCACTAATCGCAGTGGATTAAAGATTTTGATTGTTAGTGAAGATCCTGAATCAGCGAACAAAACAGCAAATGTAGTCTACAAAGAAGTTTTCCAAAACTTATAGTTGTATTATTGTTTATTTTGCATTGATGTAAAACACATCCTCTTTAATGTATATTATGTATCTTTAATATAACCAAAATTAATCTCTTAATTATATCAATGCTTCTCCTAATTATATAATTTATAATTAGGCCGTGCAACGCACGGGTTCGAGTATAGTATTTTCCAATAATGAAGTATAATATAAAAGTTTTTTAAACGCGATTATGCTGAGAAATCTGTATTTAACAAATACGAAACTAAATTTCCATAAGATAAGTGTTTTTGTTAACTAATTCTTTAAATATTACTTGTTAAAATGGCATGCTGACATGTCAAAAAAGTTGTCTAATAAGCGTTCCACATGTCACAATCCTAGAAGCCCAATCACTCTCAAATTTTATATATAAAGATGAGTAGCATGTCATTCATAGTCATTTCCGCTTATGAGAATTCATTATATGTCGTAAGAGTTAATTATGGCATCTGGATGATTTGCGCATATGAGAAGTCATACGTCTTCAGTTGATGTCCATTGCTTCTTCGAAGTTCGAATGCAGAGTTGCTTTGTGCTACAGGCTGCATTATTTACTACTCCCTCCTAAAATTTACACTTCTCTTTTACACTATGATAGTATGATTGGTTCAAGAGCAAAGGAAAGAAAAGAATTTGTTTCCTCTAATTTTTTTCACCAAAATCTAAAGAATTTAGTTTTTTTTCTTCTTGATTCATTTTTGCCTTCTTACATTCTTCTCTTCACACTTTTCTTTTTCAACAAGAAATTTTTTTTTCATTTCATTTTTTTATTTTTTAATTTCTTGAACCAAACATAATGTTAAAAAAAAAGTTGTTTTCTTTCCCTTTTTTAAGATTACTTTATTATGAACAGAATAGTAATGTCTATAATTACTTTTCAATCTAAAAAGCCTTAAAGCCAATGTATAACTGCTTTTATGTGTATAAGAGTTTATATTAACAATTACGAATGAGGACGAGAATTACTTATCCCTAAATAAAAGTTAATTTAATTTTTTTTTAAGAGCAAGATATTGTCACCGTCAAGTGGGGAATGTTAATCTTTATATATATAGTTTGAGAGTTGAGCTTCTAGAATGACAATATTTGACACGCTGACGGGACATTTTTTAAACACCTCAAGAGCCATGTCATCATTGACTTCTATGGATTTTTTTATGGATTGCCTTTAAGGCTATAATTCTTTTTGAGTGATGACCTTTAATTTTCGCGCAAGATCAAGTTTTCTCCGTTTCTTCTTCTGCAAAATTGCCCAGAAGAATTAGTTGTATTAATTGTTATAAATGATTTACGATAAAAAAATGTTCTTAAATACTATTGGTTATATATTCTTGGTTAAAAATTAAGTATTATATTCTTAAATGATACACGTTTTATTTATAAAAAATACATAGAACTTGAAAATTACTCTGTATATAAGTTATTTATTGTTAAAAGATAGAAAAAAATTTAATATATATGTGCTTAAAGATAATATTACGAATATGTAAAGGCAAATGAGGTATACATGATCCGTAATGCCTTATTTATATAAAATAATTCAAGTTGTTTCTCAAAATATATTGCATTTGAATTAAATAGTTCATACTCAAATTTAAAGCACTTTGTTCTTTTAAAATTGTGTCTTTAATATTTGCAGCTTCATAAGATATTTGGAACAATTTCCTGTAATAACCTTTGTCTTATAAAATCTATGAGCCAAGGTGGGAAAAATAAAGGAGTTCCTTGAAGTGCACAATCATAAATAGAGAAGATAAGTGGTGTTCAATGAATAATGACTAGGTGGAGGATCTGATAGTGTTGAGGGTAGGACTGTAAATGGATAACCGAAAATTCGATTACCGTCCGCATCCGTATCCGTTTATATGGAAAATACCTGCATCCGTTAAAAGCGGTTATTATCCATATCCGATTAAGGATATCCGATTGCTAAACGGATACGGATTTGGTAATCATACATCTGATCCGTTTATAATCCGCTCCGCATTGACATCCGTTTAAATAACCGTTTATCCGAATATCTGATCCGTTATATATAGTTTTTCCTAATTTTTTATTTTTATATTTTGTTTCTCTATAGATATCTCAAAGTATAAGACATTTTTATATGTAAAATATATGTGTAAACACATAAAAGTATGTGTATATATGTACTGTGTATATCATTTTATGATATGAAGTCATCGTAGAATATCATAAACTATAAAAAATAAGAAAATTAATATCCCATAAAAATTATAGTTGATTTAATAATATTTTAATTTAGTTTAATTGAAAATTCAAGTATTGTTTAATTTAGTTTTAAAAATTGGAAACGGATACAGATATATCCGATATCCGACGGATGCGGATACGGTTTTGATTTTTCAATATCCGTCTAGATCCGTATCCAAATTCGATATCCTACAAAAAATAAACGGATGCGGATTTGGTAATGGCACATCCGATCCGATTAAAATCCGTTTACACCCATAGTTGAGGCGGAGGTAAAAAAAATTTCATCTGGTGGCATTACTTGAGAGTTTTGATGTGAGGAAATCAAACTTTGTTTTTTAGATTAAGTTTTTACTACATTGGTTTGGGATGCAAAGTTTGTTTAGTAATGTTGCAGTGCTAATCTCCATTAATTGAAGTATAATTTATTACTCCATAGTTTATTGGGATTTTGCTTTCTTTTTATTTGGTTTTTTTTCCTCAACACTTTTTCAAGGTATTTAATCCTTTTTTCTTCAATTTTCTTCTTATAGGGGATTTGGTTTCACTATCTTCTTTTCTACTTAATAAAACACTCTTTTCTTACACACACACACCTTGATACATCATAGTGAAAAATGTATATAGATAAAATTTGCGAGTCATTTATTCACGATGTTAAAATTTTTGAGTCATTAATTTCTGGGATTTCGTCTTGCAGAATTTGATTGAAGATTTTGTAGAATCAAAGAATAATCAATTTGAACAAATGGAGATGATATCACCGATTCTACTGTCAACAAAAGAATGATAGAGGTGGAACATTGTGATGGAGACGGGGATGAGTCGAGCAAGAAGATGAAGATCGTTATAATAGAGAAAAATTAGGAATATATATTTTATGTTAGCCTGAGAGTATTGTTTTTTTGGATTGATTTATGCGTCACACAGTTTAAAATTTATAATTTTTGGACTGTTTGTTGTTTAGTTTTTAAAATACAAAATTTTGTGGCATTTGGTATTATAAAAAAGATTGCATGTTTGAAGAATATATACTCAATTAAATATCCTTACTCATATAGTATACTTTTACTATTTATATGCTTCATATTTTCATAACATAGATTAATGTTATTTTCTTTAAAAATGAGATAGTCGGAATATTACAGAGTATTATTTGGTGGTAAAAAATTTAAGCAAAAAATTAAAACACCTTCCAATTACAAAGCAACAACATTTAATGAAATTGTTTTAGTTCTAGACTTTTTTCAAGTCATATTTTCAAGCTCCTCCACATATAAAAGAGAATCCATAACTATAATATACCACGTATAAAAAAACTCTTTTTATACGTAGTTAAATAATATGCCCTCTAGCTCGAATATATTATCACACTTTATCTTTTTTTGGACAACCTATGCAAATTTGGACAACAAGTAAATAACAATAATATTTATTTAACTAAGAGTCACCGAGTATAATTACTACGTATAATGGTACATGATAAATGTTGAAATATTGGAATAATAATATTGCTCCATGAATTATGGAGTACATGATAGAGTATATATAGGAGACACTCCTAACACAACTAGGAATAAAGAATGAAGTCTAACTAAAATACAACATATACCACAAATAGGATCAGGAAGCTGACTAATAATGAAACACTACCATAACCAATACTACAAGAAGTACTATTAGTATTATTGTCTAACATCCCCCATCAAGCTGAACTCTGGCTGAAGCAAGAGGAAGCTTGGACACTAGCTGGAAACAGGAAACTTTGAGAAGAGAGAAGTCTCACATGCGCCGGTGGCTGCTCACGTCGTTGGAGAAGAGAGAAATTGACGTGCGCTAGTAGCTGCTGACGTCGATGAAGAAGAGAGAAGGTTGGCGTGCGCTTGTAGCTGCTGACGTCGAAGAAGAATAGAGAAGGCTACTAGAGGTGCCTGTTTGAGTGAAGATCCTTGACATTTTTTGTCTTTTTCTTGGACCCGGGCAATGCCCTATTTCCTTTTTGAAGGGGTTAGTTATAGAGGTCTTATTTCCTCTTTCACTACTTCCACTCTTGGCTTTGGTTTTGTGCTGATTTACTTTAGATTTTTATTGGTTCGACAGAAAGAAAGAGCAGGGAGGTTGATGATTAGAATGAGTGATTTTAGAGAGAAAAAGTAGGTTAAGAATTGGTGATGGAAAAAAAAATTGGGTTTGAGATTTTGATATGGTGAATTAGAGAGAAACAACAATCATTTTTTTATTCTTTTTTTTGAGAAGATAGGATGATCTGAGAGAGGTTGTGAGGAGTTGAGTTTTTTTTTGAAGAACCATGGAGATGACAAGAGAGAAGTTCCTCATTTGATTGTTTTTTTTGTGTGTGATTTTAATAGGTTTTTTTTCTTTTTTTTGAATGGAGAAGTTGATTTGAGGATAAAAAAGAAAAAGAAAATAAAGGTGAATAGGGTGGAGTCGCCGTCGCCGGAATTACCGGCGGCAGTGGTGGGAGCAAAGAACCTTTTTTTTAGGTCACCAAGAACGGTGGCTCTGATACCATGTTGAAATATTGGAATAATAATATTGCTCCATGAATTATGGAGTACATGATAGAGTATATATAGGAGAGACTCCTAACACAACTAGGAATAAAGAATGAAGTCTAACTAAAATACAACATATACCACAAATAGGATCAGGAAGCTGACTAATAATGAAACACTACCATAACTAATACTACAAGAAGTACTATTAGTATTATTGTCTAACAATAAATCGTTGAAGAATTGCGAAGAAATGTTATCGGTGCAATTGTTGTATTAGGAAATAATGTCGCGGAGAAAGTTTACATACTCCAGATTAATTTGGTACCGTCTGATCCTTGATTACCATTGAGGTTTCAAAGAAGACAACTTTATGTTTCAGTTTCAAGAGTGAAAACAAACACAAAATTGAAAGTGTTTGTTTTTTATGATAGCGGTAATCCTTGCAACAAAACAAAAATTATTGTATACCCTCATGTTTTCCAAAAGATTTGGATTTAAAATTATAGCTTTACATTTTCTTTTTGTTTTGTATATATATGAATTTCGGATATCACATATTTATGGTATATTGCCCATTAAATTCTACAGTTCGATATTGTAATTCACTTTATTTATTGTCATTCACTAAGAAGAAAAAAAATAACAGAGGTGACATAATTATATTTTCTTCGTTACGACGTTTGAATAACTACAATATGATTTTTTTAAAATAAATACTTTCTTCATCCACAAATTTTCTTTGTTACGACGTTTGAATAAAGTTAGTTTTAATTCACTTGATATGATGATTCGTGTAAAGTTAGAGGTGACATAATTATATAATTTTCACACATAATAGGTATCAAATCTCTATTATAGAGTTTTGTTTTATAAGGTTTAAGAAAGGGGGACGAGATGAGAGTGGTTTTTTGCTTTGTTAGTAGAATTATAGGACTCAAGCAATTACAAATAAAATGGACATTCATCTATAAGAAATATAATCATTTTTTTTATAATGAATGATTTCCTACTACTTATGTAACCAAAGAAAATTAGATTTAGATTCTTTAAAAACTATTTTTTCTCACAACAAAAAAACTCTAAAACTCAAAATCTAAAAGAACATTGTCTTTAATAAAAAATTATAGAATATAACAAAATTTCGTTCCACCCGTGCATGGCACGGGTTAAAACACTAGTATGGGAAGAATTCTACACAAGAATACCACCAGGAAAATCCAAACGGTCTTGGTGAGTGTTGGTGAGTGTAGGGAGTAATTGCTTTTAGTTACTCGGAAAAATGCATTCAGGCATAGGATGTGGAAAGATTTGTTTATAAGTGTCTAGAATTTAGCCTTGTAAACAGGAGAGAGTTTTTTGTATATTTTCCTGAAATAGTGGTGATGATGTAAATATAGATGGGTGGGATAACCGGGTTTGACCTGGACAAACTCGACCCGTCAATAAAATACACACAACAAGAACACAAAGTATGACCTAGACTGGTAAATCTCCTCAGTCCGAATTATATTTCTTACTCTATCTCAAGAGTGAACTTTAGTGAGAGAAAATTGGATCTCCTCCTCTATCCACAATCATCATATTTATATAGGAGGATTTGTGACCTTCCCATGTTCATCTATGGACAAAATAGGAAGCCCGTGGCAAGGTCACTGTAGTTAATTGAAGCACTGTACAATCATAGAGTTTAATAGCTACAAGCCAAGACACTGTTCAATCAAAGACTAAAATGGATATTCTCAATCCAATCAACCATGCAAAATGACAAACATCCCTTTCACTGTGTGCCTCGTGATGGACGAGCGGCGGGGTGTTCCCTTGACCTTTGACGTGGTTCGCCCTGCCTAAGAGACTGGACCAATGTTAGCCAAGTCAAGTTACATGACCGGTCACCTTTCCTCAAAGGCTTCCCGTTCATCTTTTGAGTTCAGCCCGTCTCTTTGGTCCTCTAGAATATCCTTCGTAACATTAGGTGACATTTTTCGCTATCGCCCAAAATGTGACCGGTCACTTTTTGAGGAAAGTGACTGGTCAACTTTTGACCCGTCCCAATCGAAGAGTTAACCTCATTTGGTGATTGATGAAAGTGACCGGTCATGTTTTGACCTGTCCCTTTCGGTTATCCGGGTCGGGTATAGGGATATACCCATCAAGAAGTCCTCCACTTACCGGCCTTGTGAGGAAATCATCAAGGGCGGGAAGTATACTTGTGTATCACACTTGAAATCATCAAGTCACCCTCGCTCACCAATCCTTTTGCATCACCAAGTCTCTTCACCTGACCTGTCCTTTTGAATCATCGAGCCTTTCCCTTTCAGACCTGCCCTTCTTTGTAACCATCAAGTCATTCTCGTTGACCTATCTTTTTGGATCATCAAGCCTTTCTTTTTAAAGACTTGTGCTTCTTTGAATTATCAGGCCTTTCCTTTCAGACCTGTCACTTTTGGGAATTATCAGGCCTTTCCTTTTCAGATCTGTCCTTTTTTGAAATCAAAATCATCCTCGTCGACCTGTCCTTTTCCTTCTTTGGATCATCAAGTCTTTCTATCTGACATGTCCCTCTTTTGAATCTTCAAGTCGTATATTCAGACCTGTCCATTTTGAATCAATAAGCCATCCCATGACCTGTCATTTTTTGGATCCGTCGCTGACCTGCCATCAATGACCTGTCCTTTTGGATCTGTGGTAGCCCAAACGTTGGGTCTGGCTTTTGGATTTTGGCATTTCCCCCCAAAACCCTTCACCTTGGAAATTCAAAATTTGAATTTCCCCCTTCATCATTATCTTTTTACATGTATCTACCCCTCAGCCGCCCACCTATCGCCTCGAATTCCAACCCTCCTCTCTCTTTCCTATAAATACTCCTTCAACCCACTCCATTCCCTCACTTCTCTTCCTCGCTTCTCTTGTTTCGACCGGTCTACTTTCTCTCTCTAGCTCTCCGCCAATTAAGTCCCCCAGTCCTCCTAGTCTTTTGTTTTTTCATCTTTCCATTCTTGACCGGTAGGCTTGAGTCATGTCGTCCTCTGATAGCCAGAATGTGTCCAGTCATTCCTACGGGTCGGGCTCTCGGCCCTCTTCCTCTTCCCACTCTGAATCTTCTTCTCCCCCTGTCACTCCTTTGATTCGCCGCCCCTCCCAATAGTCTGGTTCTCAGGCCCGGGAAATAATTGCCCAAGAGCCTATCCCTTTGAACCAACTGCCCAGCCGGTTCAATCCCAAGGTCCTCAGTTGGGACCAATGGGAAGAGCGACTGGGATCGCTGGGCTACTTAGCCCTTGACTCCGGAACGATCTTCAAGGAGTCCTCTAGGGTCACAAAAAAGGTTCTGGACGAAGTCCGTTCTGTCCTTCCACCGGGCTACAAAATCCTCTCCAAAACTTCATGGCCCAATATCATTGAACCCCACCAAGGAAACCGGTTGGGTTTTCACGCTGCTTCGCTGGAGGGAGGCATTATCTTTCCCCTTCGCCCCCTCCTCATAGAAATCTGTAACAAGTTCAATATTTTGTCCAGTCAGCTCACTCCAAATGCTCATCGGTTCTTGAACTGT
The DNA here is from genome assembly GCA_003260385.1 of Cuscuta australis. Lineage (NCBI taxonomy): Eukaryota > Viridiplantae > Streptophyta > Magnoliopsida > Solanales > Convolvulaceae > Cuscuta > Cuscuta australis. Next base: position 418,191 of record NQVE01000162.1, on the reverse strand, counting down.
TTTGTCAATATTTGTGATTCTCTAAAAATCAAACCTTCCCTCGATCTTTTCCTTCACATGTATGATGTCTTTCCCGGGACTAGTAACTGCCCGGGCTTTGTTTACTTCCATTCCCGACCCAACTCTAGGGGTTTTCTGACCGGTCTTCCCCCTAGCCATAAGAAATGGAAGCAAAGATTTGTTTTCACTGAGTTCCCCTCTGACCAATTTCCACTCTGTAACAGTGAGTGGGCTGACCGGGTTATAAAACCTGAAAGGGTTCACCTGGAGACCACTAAAGAGCTTGAGGACGCCTGCGAGAAACTTCTCAAGGGTGATCCCGTGACCGGTAAGCCATACGCCTATGGTGGATGGGTATACCGGTTACCTAACCCGGATGGGGGTGTGTCTCGACCCATGACGCAGAAGATGACCGGGCCAAGTCCCCGGATGGTCATGCTGAGGGCAGTTCTCCTCATCCAGGTTAGTCACCTTTCTTCAAACTCTTTATTTTACATTTTCCTTAAGGTAAAATGTTTAACCGGTTGCTTTGTTCTTTTTGACAGACATGAACTTCACCAGGATGTCCACCATCTTCGAAGATGACGATGATGATGTTGAAGTCCTCCACTCCAACCGGTCTCCCAATAACAACCCTCCTTCCCCTCCTCAAAACCCTGGGATGGAAGGAGCTTCATCTGCCCGGGACGCCTCTCTTGACGATCTCATTCGAGACAAGGTGAAGTCCCCCTCAACCCTCCATCTCTCTGAAAGTGACCGGGCGAACTCACCAAAGATCGAGGTCAAGGGTAAAGGAAAAGCCACCGGTCATCCTTCTTCCCACGCGAAATCTCATAAGAGGAAGGGCTCTCACAAGACTTCCAGGGGTGAAAGGAAGAAGAAGGTCCGGTTATCTGACCTGGAGGGGGAATCCATCGAAGAAACATTCTTAGCTTTGGCCAAGAAACTTAGCAAGGTATTACATCTTTGATTTTCCTCCCGGTTAGATTTTTTCCTTTGCTTTAATTGATACATCTCTTTTTTGAATTTGTAGGCCGGGGTCATTTCAGAAGAGATTGGTCAAACACTTTTGGAGCCAAAGGACCAGGTTTCCCAACTCACCCTCCTCCTTGATTCTGCCAAGTTGGAGATTAATGACCGGGCAGAAAGGGAGAGGAGGCTTGAGGAAGAGTTGAAAGAATAAAGGGCCAAGCTGGTGGAGGAGAAGAGAAAGGTGGCCGAGCTGGAGGATGCGCTGGGCCAAGCTGAGGAATCTGCCCAGGCAAAGGAGCAGTCTTTTCCTGATGATGCTACGACTTGGGCTACTTGCCATCACACTGAAGTTGCCCGGTCCATTCTCACCAATCCGGAGGACACCATGGACTTTTTCAAAGTCATGTATAAGGAACCGGAAGGGAAGAGAATGATAACAGACGTCGGGTCTTATGGGTTTCAGTGTGGCCAAAAGGAAGAGAGATCTCTTCTCTATGCCAGACTCCAGAAGAAGGACCCTTCTTTTGACCCGACCAAGTTGAAGCTTCCAGCCCTATACAAGGAAGAGCCAACCCCCCCTTTCCCATTGCAGTAGGTTAGGATATTTTTTTTTAAGAAACTCTGAATTTTCCCAAGGCCTGGGGGATGTCCGGCCTACTTTTGACTTGTAACATTAACTTTTCATGATATGTTCTTGAATTTTACCGGTCATATTTGCTTCCAGTTGTATGGTTGAACTTCTTTTCTTGCATTGTTATTGTCTCTTGCATGATTGATTTCCTTGACCGGTCACCTTTTGAAGTTGCTTGGTTATACTTGCCTTTTATTGAACATGCTTGATTTAACTTCCAAGTCAAAAACAATAACCGGTCTTATCCCTTTGGAGTTGTCCAAGTCATCTCATGTCCTGGTAGGCTTTGTTGAAAGCGTCCAGGTCTTTTCATGTCCTGGTCAATTTCATCTCTTGAAAATGTCTAGATCTTGTAATCTTGAAAACGTCCATGTCTGGTACGTTTTTGAAGCGTCCAGGTTTAAACCTTTATTTTCATCAACTCTATAAACGTCCAGGGCACCTCACGTTTGGCTAGTCTTATGGGCCGGCTTACTTCTAGGTTGAACTGCAACAAATGTCCAGGTCATCTCATGTCCTGGTTTAGTAGGCCAGGTTGAAAGTTTTGAAGATCATTTTAGATGTAAGGCTTGAAAACTTCCAGGTCATCTCATGTCCTGGTCTCCAGGTTGAAAACGTCCGGGTCATTTTGTTTCTGGCTTGTCTTTTGATCCGGTTAACTTCTAGGTTGAAATGTAATAAACTTCTAGGTTAAATTCGTCCTGATCAACTTCCAATGGTTTGGTTGCATCACGTCACCAGCATGACATCAAATTTCTGTCCAGGTGCCAAGTCAAAAATATGACCGGTCAAAACCAATTTTTTCAAACTTGCCTGATTTCCTCAAATCCAAATTTTGAAAAGTGACCGGTCACTTTTCTCAAAGTTGACTGGTCAAATATTGATTTTTTCCATCTGCCTTTTCTCGTCAATCTAGAACATCTAAAAGTGACCGGTCATTTTTGACCATGCCCTTTTCATATCCCATCTGGCCTGTCTATCGTGTTCAACACCGACCTCAACCAAGCTTCGAACGAATATTCCGAAACGGTTTTCGTCTTAAGTCTCAACATCAAGACCCGACCTTTTTTCGGAGATTTTGACCATGTCCTATAGTTGCGAACCCTCTCCAAGGTTCAGCCCTCTTCCAGGCAACACCCTTCTTCCAAGGCCCCTCTTCCAGGTTTTAAGTCTTTTAATGTGCCATTTTCTAATCATTAGGTTGACCTAGCCAACCCAATCTTCCCTCATGGGGGTATGCCGGTGAGAACCAGCCCTCATCCAATCTTACATGTCCATATGTTATGCGTTTGAAGTGAATTCTAGTTTTCCCTAGACCCTTCAATCTGCAAAGGATGGCTCATGCAAGACGGTAAAACATTTTTACTTTGGCATCTTTTTTCCCCTATCCAAACGAAAATTTGGTAGGGATCCATGTAAGTATGGACGCGAGTCCTCTTCCAGACCCAGCCTATCTCAAGGCCATACCTCAACATCAAGGCCCCTATCTCAAGGGTTTAACTCTCTTTTTTTGACCTTGCCTATTACATCAAGACATTTTATTTTAGTATTACTGACCCAACAACACAAATATTGAAGAAAGCTCTTACTTATCATCGAAGGGGTATTACAAATACATGTCCTGCCAATTTGGCCTATCGGTAGAATTTTCTAAGGTGGTGGGAATTACAGCACCTTTCCAACTCTCGACCTTCCATTGTTTCTAACTTGTATGTCCCAGGGCGTAGTATTCCTGTGATCCTATATGGGCCTTCCCATTTCTTTGCAAGTTTTCCCCCGTCTCCGGGTTTGCTGGCCTCCCTTCGTCTCAGGACTTCATCACCCACTTGGAAGTATCGAGGCCCTACCTTGTTATCATGATAGGCCTTGGCTGCCTGCTGATATTCTATCATTTTAGCCTCAGCGACCATCCGCCTTTCCTCCAACAAGTTCAACTCCGCCAAGTGATCCTCTTCATTCCCTTTCTCTTCATAGACCTTCTCCCGAAAGGTCATTATTTTAGCTTCAATTGATAGTCTGGCCTCACACCCATATGTAAGGACGAAGGGTGTCTCCCCTATGGCCCTTCTTGAAGTGACCCGGTAAGCCCAGATGATATGTGGCAACTCCTCTAACCAATTCGTTCCTACCTCACCCAACCGCTTTTTGATCCCATCGACTATTATGCAGTTCGCATTCTCCACCTGGCCATTCCCTTGCGGGTAGGCCACGGAAGCCTTGTTGTGAGTAATCCCGAAGTCCTCCAAGTATTTGGTGAACCCTGGATTCCGAAATTGAGGCCCGTTATCCGTCACGATGTTCCGTGGAGACCCGAACCGAGTGATGATGTTCTTCCAAACGAAGCACTGGCATTGCTTGGTTGTAATGGTTGCATATGCCTCGGCCTCTACCCATTTTTTGAAATAGTCGATAGCGACTATCACATACTTCTTTCTCCCTTGTGCTTGAGGGAAGGCTCCAATGATTTCCATCCCAAACCTTGCGAATGGAATGACATTGGAAACTGGGTGGTAGTAGGTCGCAGGCCTTCCCGGAAACTTGTAGAATACCTGGAAAATCTTGCGCTTCTGGACATACCTCTCGCAATCTTGGTTCATTGTAGGCCAGAAATAACCTAGCAAAATGATCCTTTGTGCGAGTGTCCTAGACATTTGGTGGGCTGCGCAGACACCCTCATGAACTTCGGCGATCACTCTTTCCGCCTCTGCCCCTGTCAAGCACCTTAGCAATGGACCACCGAATGCTCTTTTGTATAGCCTTCCATCGATCATTTGGAATCTTGGAGCCCTCAACTTTACTTTTCTCACCCTGTCCTCATCTTCAGGGAATTGCTCGGTCATCCATCCAAACGTCATCTGGCTCCACTCGATCTGGATTGGGCTGTCCATCTTCCTCTATCACACTAACAGAAAACCCTTCAATGCTGGCTTTCTCCAGCGTCTCAATCCTAGCCAGCTTGGACACATGCTCCGGGGCTGCTTGCGTCAACTTTGATAGCAAGTCAGCATCGGTGTTCTCCCCCCTAGGGATTTGCTCCATCACATACTCAGTCAGGTCCTTCAATAGTGCCCTTGCCAAGTCTCTGTACTTCTGCATCTTCTCTCCTTTGGCCTCCATGTTGCCATTGATGTGGCCTACCACCAAGCTTGAATCGGACTTGATCCTGAGGCATGTGATTTGTAAGGTTTTGGCCAATCTCAGACCCCCTATCAATGCCTCATATTCGGCCTCATTGTTTGTGAGCTTGAAATTAAAAATCAAGGCATGATATACCTTAAACCCTTCCGGAGTTGTGAATACCACACCTCCCCAAAACCTTTTGGTCTAGAGGCTCCGTCGACCGACATGGACCACCAAAGCTCAGTGATGGCCCTGGCCGGTTCTTCTTCCTGGTGACCCGTCATCTCCACAAGAAAATCAGCCACAGCTTGCCTTTTTATCGCCGTCCTCAGACGATATTCAATGTTGAACTGGGTAAGCATCATGGCCCACTTGATCATTCTTCCTGATGAGGTGGAGTCCCTCATGACTGTGCCCAATGGTAGGTCAGTCAGCACGATGATGGGGTGGGCCTCGAAGTAGGAGGTGAGTTTCTTCGCCGTTATGAAAAGTGCATACCCTGCCTTTTCTGTAGGAGTGTACCTACTTTCCGCCCCATTCAAAGCCTTGCTCACGTAATAGATAGGCCTATGGACTCCGTCATCCCTCATCAAGACCAAGCTAACGGCCATTTGGGTCACCCCCAGGTAGAGGTATAGGGTCTCCTTCGTTTCTGGTTTGGACAGGACAATGTCGGAAGTCAGGTATGTCTTTAGTTCCTTGAATGCCCTGGCGCATTCCTCATCCCACTGGAAGGTATTGGCTTTCTTTAAAACCTTAAATAAAGGCAAGGCCTTTTCTGCCGACCTAGACAAGATTCGGTTTAAGGCTGCTAAGAACCCTGTTAACCGCTGGACATCCCTTACTGATGATGGGGGTTGCATCTCCACAATGGCCTTGATCTTCTCAGGGTTTGGTTCAATCCCCCTCTTTGTCACCATGAAGCCCAAGAACTTCCCCGTCCTTACAGCAAACACACACTTCTTTGGATTAAGTCTAAGATTATGCCTAGCCATAATCTCAAAACATTTTTCCAGGGCTTGAGCGTGCGTGCTGGCTGCCCTGCTTTTCACTAGCATATCATTGACATAGGCCTCCATGGTCCGTCCAAGCAAAGGCCTGAACAATTTGTTGACCATCCTCTGGTAAGTTGCCCCTGAGTTTTTCAACCCAAAGGCCATCACCCTATAACAGTATGTGCCGTCCGGAGTGAGGAAGGTCGTCTTCTCCTCATCGTCTTCTGCCATGAAGATTTTGTGAATCCCCTTTGAAGGCATCCATGAAACTGAGCAATTCACACCCGGCGGTTTCATCAACCATTTGGTCCTGGCTAGGGAGAGGATAAGAATCCATCGGACATGCCTTGTTGAGGTCTGTGTAGTCCACACACATTCTCCAAGTATCACCCTTCGGAGCCAGGACTACATTGGCCAGCCATTCATGGTAGTTTACTTCCCTTATATGACCTACCTCAAGTAGGTCCTTGACCTCCTTCTTCACAAAGTCCCTCCTTTCACTTGCCAAGAATCTCTTCTTCTGTCTTACAGGCCTAGACCCCTCAAGAACAGAGAGACGATGGCAAATGACTGACCGGTCAATCCCGGGCATGTCAGCAACACTCCAGGCAAATAATGATTTATACCTGGTCAGCACCTGGACAATCTCAGTCCTTAGCTCTTCTTGAAGATCTGCCACGATCCTGACCTTCCTCTCGGGGTTAGCGGTATCAATCTAGATCTCCTCCGTGTTTGCATATGGCTCGATCCTAGCCTTCTCCTCACCTTTGTCTACCTGCTGGGAGACCAGTTCAATTTGTTCGAACTGGCGGGTCATCTTCTTGACCGCTTCTAGATTAACAGGACCGGGCATTCTTTTGATGTCGACCACAACAAATCTCATTTGTTTGGTCACTGTCCTGTTACCCGACCCCAAGGTAACTGACAAGGTTATCTGACCTTCTGCTTCTATGCTAGCTCCTGTGAAGCCTGACAATGGAGTTTGCAATGGTCTCAACATGGACCTGTCCAGCTTCAATTTCTTGAAAGCGTCTAAGTATAAAGCGTTGACACTGCTTCATGTGTCAACCAGGACTCTGGATACATCAGCTCCATTGATATCCATTATAATCACCAAAGGGTCATTGTGATCTCCCCCCGTCCTGGGCAGATCTTTGTCAGTGAAAGTGATAGGTTCCCTCCTTGCCTACTTCCCTTGTGATTCCAGGGAAACCACCACTACGTGCATGCTCCTGGCCCAGTTCTTCCGCTGGGAAGCAGTGTCCCCGCCTTCTAGGCCGCCGACAATCATCTCTATGAATTCTTTATCCAGCTTGTTGTTATCCCTGCCTTTCCTCCTTCCTTGATCCTTTTCCTGAGGACGGGTCCAGTTGTGTGCTTTCGGATCTTTCTTGTTTCCCGTCGCATAACCTTCCCCAAGCTCTCCCTTCAAGGCCATCTCCTTGAGCACAGCCTTGACATTTTGGCAATCTGCCGTATTGTGGTAGTCGGATTGGTGGTAGGTACACCACTTCTCTGTCCAAGGCCGCTTGGGTTGTTCTCCTTTCTTCTCATCCCTTATTTGATGGACAGACCCGTCACACGTGGCCTTTGGTTTGGACCCTCCCGTCTGGTCGTCTTTCTTCGGCTTGTCGGTTTTCACCTTTGTATATCCTTCCTCCAATTCCCGCTTGCTTTTATTCAAGACCTCCGCCTCGGCATACTCCCATGCCGTATTGTAGGCTTCTTGGTAAGAGGAGGGTGGCCTCCTACAGAATTCGGTGTAGAGGTTACCCGACCGGAAGGCATTCATCAGCAAAGACATGGTCGTCTTGTCGCCCATCTCTTCTACCTTGTCAACCTCGTCCCTCCAGCGGGTCAAGAATTGAGTCAAGGACTCCTTCTCCTTCTGCCCTACCGTGTTAAGGTAGGTGAACTTCTTCCTCTTGAGGCAGTTGTCCTGGTACTTCTTGCGGAAAACTTTGGAAAGTTTCTCAAAGAACCCAATCCTGCCATGGGGAAGGCCGTTAAACCATTCCACTGGCCTCCCTCTCAAGGATGAGAAGAAGAGTAGGCATTCCTCAGCATCAGTGCACCCGGCCATCTGTGCTGCATTGTGGAAGGTGTCAAGGTGGACGTTTGGATCCTCCTTTCCTGCGAATTTCTCCACGTCCAGCTTAATCTTCCGCCTCAACTTCTGCGCATGTACCCTGGCCGAAAAGGGAGATTTAGCCAGGGTGTGCTTTTTCGCTCCCGCCTTCGCTTCCACCTTTTCCTCCAGGGCACGTAGCTTTCTTGCTACGCTCCCTATCTTGTCCAGGTCATCCTCATCGTATGAGAGCCTGGTATATGCCGACGCTCTGGGCTGGCTTTCTGCTTCCTCCTCGTCTTGGTGAATCGTCTCAGATTCCCTAGAACGACGAGATTGGGCGTGACGACTCCCGACAAGTCTTTCCATTGCGCTAGTCCGGCCCATCTCAGGACCAAGACGTAGCTTGGCAGACTTGCGGGGTCCATCTTCCTTGTCCCCTAGGCGTTTGAACGCTGAATCCCGAGTTTTGTTGGGCTTGGCTATAGCCTTACCCTTTCTTCTGCGGGCCGCCTCTTGCTCCGCCTCATCGACCTCATGGACATTTGAGGGTGCTGCTTCATTCATGGTCCCCATCAAATTCACCGGGCGTATAGGGACCATCCTAGGGACAAATGTCGACGGGGTCGACACCGGAGGTGGCATAATTGGTGGCGTCATGCCAGGATAGGCAAATGGCATGAAGCCCCCTGCCTGTTGCATCATGGCCATCACCTGTTGATAGCCCTGTAGAGCCTGAGCATTTGCCGGGTCAGCAGCAAATTGAGCCCAAGCTGACGGGTATGGTGTGAATGCTCCCCCAGGCGTTGTTATCGAACCTGGGAACATTGTTGTCGTTGGCGTAGGAGTAGGGGTCGACATGATTGGGATCATGCCAATTGATCCTACCGTGGTGATCGGGGAAAAGGTTGTCCCCATGCTTGTCATCGGGATGGCAGGAGTGCTTTCACTCGCAGCTTGGCTTGACACAGTGTTGTGGTTGCTTGAAGACATGATTGTGGATATTTAGTGGGGGTAAAGTTTTGACCGGGTCGAAAAAACTTTAAAAATCGGTCCCACGGATGGCGCCAAAAATGATGGTGTAAATATAGATGGGTGGGATAACCGGGTTTGACCTGGACAAACTCGACCCGTCAATAAAATACACACAATAAGAACACAAAGTATGACCTAGACCGAGTAAATTTCCTCAGTCCGAATTATATTTCTTACTCTCTCTCAAGAGTAAACTTTAGTGAGAGAAAATTGGATCCCCTCCTCTATCCACAGTCATCATATTTATAGAGGAGGATTTGTGATCTTCCCTTGTTCATCCTTGGACAAAATAGGAAGCTCATGGGAAGGTACTTCTAGTTAATTGAAGCACTGTACAATCATAGATTTTAATAGCTACAAGCCAAGACACTGTTCAATCAAAGACTAAAATGGATATTCTCAATCCAATCAACCATGCAAAATGACAAACATCCCTTTCACTGTGTTCCTCGTGATGGATGAGCGGCGGGGTGTTCCCTTGACCTTTGACGTGGTTCGCCCTGCCTAAGAGACTGGACCAATGTTAGCCAAGTCAAGTTACGTGACCGGTCACCTTTCCTCAAAGGCTTCCCGGTCATCTTTTGAGTTCAGCCCATCTCTTTGGTCCTCTGGAATATCCTTCGTAACATTAGGTGATATTTTTGGCTATCGCCCAAAATGTGACCGGACACTTTTTGAGGAAAGTGACCAGTCATATTTTGACATGTCCCTTTCGGTTATCCGGATCGGGTATAGGGATATACCCATCAAGTGGAAATATAATTTTTCTCTCATATATTCTTCTTTTGTTTGTTCTCTCATTTTCTAGTGTTCTCAATATTTTTTATTATCTTACGCGCTTAAAATCCTAACACAGGAGTGGGAGCGGAAGAAAAGAACAAAAAGAATTGGGGTCAAATTGAAAATTTTAAAATATATAAAATTCTAATTTGACCCAAATGAATGGAATTAACTAGGAAACGGGTAAATGAACTTTTAGTGAAAGAATTATGTAAGTTCAGGGATTTTTGTGAAAGGATTTGAAATTTAGGTACCACTTCGAAATTCCAGCTAAAGTTCAGTTAACATGAGTGAAATTTACCCACATAACTTTAATCATATGTCGTTAAGTATAACCGAAAAGTTATTTTGATGCAATCGTAAAAACAATAATTGTATATAAAAAAAATTAAAGCAATATTACGGTCCCGTTTGGCATCAGCGTTAGAGATTAGCATTAATGTTTTGAAAAAGCTATCCGACGGTTACCTTTAGTGTTAACGTTTTCAGAATTAATCTGCACCATTAAAATTTTATTCAAAACGCTAACGCTAATCGAAAACATTGTTACCAAATAAAGCCTACATCAACAACGTGTTTTTCCAATTCACAAATGATTACTTTGTCTGTTCGTATAGACAAATCTGAGTTGTAAAGTTTTAAAAAAGTAATCGTGGAACATTAGTGTGGACTGTGGACATTATAGAATTGTAGTACTCCCTCCGTCCCTGAGTGTTTGTCCACTTTCATTTTTGCACACCATCTAATGCACTTCTTTAATCCATTTTGTCTTGTAATTTATATATTAAAAAATTATAAAAATTTTATATTAATAATCTATATGTTAAGATGAATCAAACAAGATCACACATGACTATTTTTAGGCTTACACATTGAGAGAATTTGATGAGTCAAAGTGCTTAGGTGAACAGTTCCAAAAGTCAAAAGTGGACAAACACTCAGGGACGGACCAAGTAAGATTTTCTAGCCGTAAATTGTCAATTTGTAGGGCAAGGCGGCGTGGAACGAATTGGTGCAGTTTATGCATAGGGTCCGTTTGGTATATGGAATTGGTGGAATTGGAATTGAATTGGAATTGTAATTCCATGAGATTCAATTCCATAGAATTGAATTAGGTCAATTTCAATTCATTTTTTGCACTATCAATTCCAAATCTACATAATTTTTGTGCTACCAAATAATAGAATTGGAATTTAATTCCCTAATTCCAATTCCATAGTTTGAATTCCATGTTCCAAACGGAGCCATAATCTGTAAGATGGGTGAATTCTTAATTGGTTTTAAGTTTATATTTATTTTATAAACTTTAATATCTGTAAAATAATTGCAAGTATATGTTTGTAAAATTTGCACTAAATAGAACTAAAAACATAATGATTTTCCCAATGTAGGATTTAAACTTTTTAATTCCCTAAATAGGACTTAATAATGACCTAGTGGAAAGAATAATGTCCAATAATGATGGACATTTACTTGAATAATGACTACTTGTTAATGACCAAAAGTCCTACATTGGGAAATAAAAACATATGATCCTATATTGGGAAAGTCATTATTTTTAGTCCTATTTAGGTAAATTTCTCTATATGTTTTGAGTCCGGTAAAAAAGAGATCTAATTACGAGTCAATGAAAATATGTGTAAAATACGAGTCAATGAATCTTAGAACTGCAATAGCAGAATTCTAAAATGACACTTCATCCGTCCCAAAAACTCCTTATCATTTTTTTTCTTGTCTCACAAACTCTTTCTTTTTTCTATTAAAAACAATTTTACTCCTACTAATTTTTAACCAACTATTACATTATACTTTTTTACTAATAATCTGTTAATCACATCTTACTTTTATCCATTACATCAAAGGTTATTTTTGGAAAATCAATACAAAAGTATTCCTTCCTTAAATTTTCTAAAAATCAAAATGGGAATATCTTTATGAGACAGAGGAAGTATTATTGAAAGTTTTATTTTGGTATATGAAAAATGTTTAAACCACAATAGCAAAATTCTCTCTCAATATATACATTGGATCAAGTTGAAATGCAATCTAATGAAAGAAATAAGAATACATCTTGTGGATTAGATGTAAAATAATGGTAAATAATTTAATTCAAAAAAACTAAAATATTCTGAAAAAACACAGTGACATTATGGTAAATAATTTGAACTTTACTCCTAGTACCGAAAATGCACTACGACAAGGTAAAAATGAATCGTGACGGAATAAAAATGCATCATTCTCACGATAAGGTCTATTCTCACAGTAAGAGTCATTTTCACTTGAACTAACGCGCGCGCACACGCACACACATATATATATACATACACACACACACATACAGATATACATACATACACACACACACACACACACACACACACACACACACACACACACACACACACACACACACACACACATACATACATACATACACACACACACATATATATATATATAGACACACACACATAATTATACATATACTCCGTATAATTTTTTATTTTTTATTTTACACCATTTTATACAAATTAAATTAAAATAGCTTACTCAAAGAAATTTGAATCTTTTTATATGAGGGAGGAGTGGTTTATTTTAAAAAAAATGCTACACCCGTCCTATAAAATGTTTTTCTTGATGGTTATTCACACGGTACGGTCAAATTTTAATTTTTTTTATTTTTGTTAGTTATTTGAGAAAATAATGTATTCTTGTCATCTCTTTTTTGTAAATTTTTTTATGTAGTTTTTGAAAATACAAATTTAATTATTTAATCTTAAATCTACAATCAAATAAATTAAATAAAAAATAAAGATGGTCAAATCTCGTAAACAAAAACCACGGGAGAGGGAAGAGTGTGCCATATGAAGCGCCGAAGCGGGCAAGACAAATAAATGTGGCCTTGATTCTTTGTTTGGAGGACTAACAGCAGCGGGTCGTGGCAACCAACTACCCTTTATGGTTATGGACGCACTACAAAAACATACAAAAAAAAAAACATACTCCGCTTCATATGGCACACTCTCGATATCTATGTTAGAGGACTTGCAGCTAAATATGATTAAATACAACACCTGTTCGGCTATCCCAAAAAAATTCCATTTTAATTTTATGTTTAAGAAAATTGTTTTCTTTTAGTCTCTATAAAATAGATGACTTCGTTTTTAGATCCTATAAAAAATTTATTTAACTTATCTTTATATTTTTTTATTTAATTTGAAAAATGGTTTTTAAACCTAATTAATTAAGACTTCTGATTTGCTGAGATAACACATTAATTTCGTACCTAACATCTTAGTCTTGCATTTTTAATCACCGCACACACAATTTTCATTCTCTAAATTGTGTTTTTTGCAAACGCACCAATTTTTGGAAATAAAATGCCTTAAATAATCCTATCTTTTCACGCTTTTCTAAAAATAATCCAATTTTCACTGTAGCCGAAAATAATCTCACCTTACTCTATGTGTGCGAGTTTTGGGTCGCCATTAAGAAACTAATGAACTTTTACAAATTGCTTGTTTTCGTATGTAAATAAATGAAAGGTGAAATTATTTTAGATAAATTCACTTTTTTTATTTTAAATTTTAAATTTAATTTTCAAAAAATATAACTGTACACTCTTGTAAAAAATTTGTATTATCGATAAAATCATAAGTTTTGTAGGACCATTTTGATACAAATAATACAAGTTTTAGAGTGTTGTTATAAAAAATTGAAATTATAAAAAAATTGAAATACAAAAAATGTAGCGAGTTATAAAAATTATAATTTTATTTCAAAGAAAACATTATTGAGTCATTTTCACAAATGTTGTAATGTTATTCTGTAAAAAAACACATATAGTAAACTATCAAAAAATATTTACGAGTTTTGTAGTGCTATTTTTTTAAAATAATAATAGTATATTATCAAAAAACAATTCGAAGTGCCCCTAAAGAAAATAAATGCAACTTACAAAAAAAGTAATGAGTTATGGAGTAAATAAATTAGTTCCATTTTGTAGAATATTATTGTGATATTTCACAACCTTTTTAATATTATTTTGGTAGAAAAAATTATTAACCGATTCTCTTTTTAAAAAAAATTGATTTGAAATGTATTTTTAATTTTTTTATAAATAATACCAAATTTAAGTGTTTTTTAGAGTGACACTAATTATTTTTCAATAATAAATTGTAACAATTCTGGTACGGATTACAACGGGCGGGAAAGATGAACGGCCCCGAAAATAAAAAAAAATAAACAAATAAAATTCTGAATTTATAATTTATTCAGAATATTACAAAATAAAAAAAGTTGAAAATAAATTTCTATATTTTCAAACAGCCTTGTTGTATGAGGGCATTAAGCACTGGACAGCGAGAACATTAAGCACTGGACGGCGAGGACATTAAGCACTGGACTGCAAGGACGTTATGCACAGGGCTGCGAGGACATTATACACTGGGCTGCGAGGACATTATGCACTAGGACAGAATGCAGCGAGGTCTTTATGAACTAATCCTGCAAAACAAAACACCAGGGAAGGACAGCGGAGTCGCCGGAGCTGTCCTTAAGGTAGTAGTGCCCGCTTACCGTACCGGAAAAACGTGGACACTCTCCTCCCAGGATAAACCGCTATCGTGTGTGGAGATTGTACGGACCAACCACATACCAACGAACAAGAACAACGTAGGAACGTTGGCGACCAAAAACTTTGAAGGGGATGGCCGGAAACTTGGCCGGAAAATCAAGAGCTCTCTCTAAAGATTAAACAAGAAAGTTTTTTTTTTTCTCTTTTTTCTTTCTCACGTGTAAAGCCCCTCAAGAGGATGGAGAGAGCCTTTGATTTTATAACCAAGCCATTTTAAAAAATTGTAACTCCTACACCATTAACCCATGGCATTTGTGGCACACTTAATACCGTGTTAATGGTGATTAATTAGCCATTAACACGTCCGTTACGCTACGCTCCGTTTAAAATTTGTCCCGAATAATTGGAGATTAATGGCCAGTTAACTCCGTAAAAATGGACTAATTTTAAACAATACGTAAAATTAATAATAGAAGATTGGTTCAATAAAATTGCAAAATTGCAATCCCTACCATATTCTTCTCATTCACCCTCTACCATTTTTGGCGTATAAATTATCAAAACATTTATCTCATTTAAGGGAACACACGTCCATTAATTAACGGTTAAAACCATTAGTGGACCTATTGACAAATATACCCAAGTTGGTCCATTTCATGCCAATTAAAAAATACCAAAAATTTCAACAATCCCCCACATGAATGAAAAATTGATTTGGGGGTCGACAACATCCCACGGTTGAAAACCTGCAAAGAACATGTAAGTGTCTCCACTTTTGAACATGTCCCTTGTAAAGTATACCTTCTTTACTGGTTGTTCAGTAGAACGCGATGTCTTTGAACTGTACTGACGCTTGTGTAAACGATAGTATACCATACACAGATTCCAACCAAACGCCGTTCTGTTCTCATGGTTGTGCCCATTTTGGTCATGGGACACGCACCTGGTTCTGCGAGAGTGTTTAGAGGATTAAGCCCAAGATCCTCCGCTTGAAGCGACCACACTTCACTCTTACATAGGTGATTCTTTAAGAGTATCCTGATTACTCCACTTAGACCACTGTGTCTATTGTTAAGAATCATTAAAGCATATTTATATGATAACCTCATCATTTTCGGGAGTCACTGTCTTCAGCAGGAACAGAAGGGACTGACCGGAGGTTCCGGTTTTGCCCCCACAGTGACTACGCTTCATCCTACAAGTAGGTTGTCTCATTGAACCTGGATACCAGCCAGGTTGGGTTTTCCTTCATAGGACTGTCCTAGCACAAGGGATTCAAACCCATTCCTGCCACCAACTTCTCATGGAACTCATTTGTTAACCCTTTGGTTAGCGGATCCACTAGATTATCTTTTGACTTCACATAGTCAATTGTGATAATCCCAGTTGAGAGAAGTTGTCTAATGGTTTTGTGTCTATGACGAATATGTCTAGACTTACCATTATACATGTTACTCTTTGCACGTGTTCTTATGTATTTCTGGATTATCAAACCTATACACTAAGAATCGATATGCGCTACCACTGTAGCCAATAAAGATTCCATCAACAGTCTTTAGACCAATCTTTATTTTCTTTGGTGGTGGTGCTAAAACTTTTGCAAGGCACCCGCACACTTTTAGGTATTTATAGGAAGGTTTCCTATCATACCACAACTCGTAAGGAGTCTTAACGAGTTTCTTTCGGGGTATTTTATTTAACAAATAATTGCTAGATAAAATAGTCTCCTTTAGGACCAATTTTCTTGTTGTCCTTTTTTCGCTTGGGCCCTTTGGAAGAACCCTCTTTGGGTGGATGCTCCACCACATTCGCCTGAACTGTTGGCTCGTCCACGTTCTCCCCCACAACAGGGGGATCGTCCCTCAAGTACCTCGCAAGGTTGAGGGTGGTCAGCCAAAATAACATCCTTTGCTGCCATATTTTAAAGCCAACACCTGTGAACTTTGCCGGTTTTTTGACAGAGTTCGCAGGCAGCATGACAGTAGGATGTCTGACCGGTGCGGATGTGAAGACACCCGTGTTTGGTCCAAGTGGGGAATGACCGGTATAACTGACGCCATATAAGGTCCAAGTGGGGTGACCAATGCGGTCGTAGCCGCGGTTGGTCCATTAACTTAGGTGACCGAAGCGGACCCCATAGTTGCGCTCGATCCAACGAAGGTGATGACTGGAGTGGACCCCATGGCCGCACTCGATCCAAAAGGAATGTTGATCCGAGTGGTCTGCCCAACAGAGCCACCCAATCCAGCCGAAACGTTCACAACCGGAGTCTCGGAACTACTCCCGTTTTCGGTGTGAGCGTCAAAACCGAAACCGTCCATACCCGCCATCGTGCATGGATATGACTACTACCTTAAGTTTGTTACAATTCTTGTACGGATTACAACGGACGGGGAAGATGAACGGCCCTGGAAATAAAAAAATAAATAAAATTCTGAATTTATAATTTATTCAGAATATTACAAAATAAACAAAGTTGAAAATAAATTTCTATATCTTCAAACAGCCTTGTTGTATGAGGGCATTAAGCACTGGACAGCGAGAACATTAAGCACTCGACGGCGAGGACATTAAGCACTGGACTGCAAGGACGTTATGCATAAGGCTGCGAGGACATTATACACTGGGCTGCGAGGACATTATGCACTAGGACAGAATGCAGCGAGGTCTTTATGAACTAATCCTGCAAAACAAAACACCACAGAAGGACAGCGGAGTCGCCAGAGCTGTCCTTAAGGTAGTAGTGCCCGCCTACCGTACCGGAAAAACGTGGGCACTCTCCTTCCAAGATAAAACTGCTATCGTGTGTGGAGATTGTACTGACCAACCACACACCAACGAACAAGAACAACGTAGAAACGTTGGCGACCAAAAACTTTGAAGGGGATGGCTGGAAACTTGGGCGGAAAATCAAGAGCTCTCTCTAAAGATTAAACAAGAAAGTTTTTTTTCTCTTCTTTCTTTCTCACGTGTAAAGCCCCTCAAGAGAATGGAGAGAGCCTTTGATTTTATAACCAAGCCATTTTAAAAAATTGTAACTCCTACACCATTAACCCATGGCATTTGTGGCACACTTAATACCGTGTTAATGGTGATTAATTAGCCATTAACACGTCCGTTACGCTACGCTCCGTTTAAAATTTGTCCCGAATAATTGGAGAATAATGGCCAGTTAACTCCGTAAAAATGGACTAATTTTAAACAATACGTAAAATTAATAATAGAAGATTGGTTCAATAAAATTGCAAAATTGCAATACCTACCATATTCTTCTATTAACGGGTTAACTCTGAGAATCAATTTCTCATTCACCCTCTACCATTTTTGGCGTATAAATTATCAAAACATTTATCTCATTTAAGAGAACACATGCCCATTAATTAACGGTTAAAACCGTTAGTGGATCTATTGACAAATATACCCAAGTTGGTCCATTTAATGCCAATTAAAAGTGCCAAAAATTCCAACATAAATTACTTTTGTTTTGTAGAATAATTTATTGTGCATTCTCACAATTTTTACAATATTATTTTGGAAAAAGAATTATTACCAAATTATAGATTATTGAAAAAAAGAATTAGGGTGACTTTAGAAAAAAGTCATAAATTTGGTACTATTTATAAAAATATTAAAAAAGTTTCACTTTAAAAATAAAAATTTAAAAATGAAAGAAGAGAATTTACCTAAAATAATTGCACCTCTCATTTATTTGCGAAAAAAACATTTTATATAAGTGTTAGCATCCTAACGGCGGCCCAAAACTTGCACACATGAAAAAATGTGAGATTATGTTTTGTTACAAGGAAAGATGAGATTATTTTTTGAAGAACGTGAAAATGTTAGATTATTTGAGATAATTCTTCCTTAATTTTATTACAATAAAAACATCCAAATATACATTAGCCACCAGGGTCGTCCGAAAATGTGAAAAAAATGAGATTGACCTTGTGCAAAATTCACGTGTTGGTCATATTTTATTTTTCCAGAGTATTTGTACTTTAAAATTAGTGGTGAATTTGATTTTTAATAACCTCATTTATAACAATTTGAATGTTAAATTATAAATTTGAATTAAATTTTAAAATATCACATTTGAATAAAGAACATTGAACAATATGAGGCCTAAAATTTTGCATCTCATAACCAACCAAAGCAAAGATTGAAAGTTGGGAGGTGCATGTTGCTTCTGTTTTTGTTTATATTATATCTTCAATTCCTAAAAATTTTATAAATATAATGCAATAAAATTTGGGAATTGAGAATGTAACTCGATAAAAGATACTCAATGCAATTTAGGTCATGAGAATTACGTCTCAGTTAATTGATAAAAAAAGCAACACTAAAATGTTGAGTGGGAAATAAATGTATTATCTCAATAAATTAAAAATTTTAATTACGTTTAAGGATCATTTTCAAAATATTTTTTGTAAAAATGACTTAAACAATTACTTTTACAAGGACTAAAAATGAAAATCGTCGATTTTACATGAACTAAAAACGGGCTTTTTTGTCACTACACCAACATGCTTCCTCCATGCACATATAATTTTTGTTTACCTATGTCTTCATTAATAGTGCGATTAAATAATGAATTTTTTGCACTAAATAGGACTAAAACTTAAGTCATTTCTCTAAATAACACTTAAATTGTTTTATTCCCTAAATAGCACTCCATAATGTCAATAATGTCCAGTGATGACCAATATTTACCTGAATAATGACTAATGGAAAATGATTAAAAGTGCTAGATTGGAAAAAACACATGTAATGCCATTTAGAGAAAGTCATTATGTTTTAGTGTTATTTACTTAAATTCCCTTTAAATAATATGTCCATGTTATCACTTGTTCTAGAGAATCATTATATACTATGTAACTTTTATATATGTTAGTATTAATTGTTAAATATATTCTATATTTAATGTAAATATATTGTTTCCTATTATTGTCTCCTACCTTGTATAGGATTAGGAATATATTGTTTCCTATTATTATCTCCTACCTTGTATAGGATTAGGAATCCTTGTGTATATATAGACATGTACGCCCACATATTCAATCAATGAAATTAACCTTTCTATATGGTATCAGAGCCTAAAAATCAAAAACCCTAAACCCCCCTCTCTCTCTCGTTCGGCCTTCTCTCTCGCCGTCAGCGCCGACCCACCCCCACGGCGGCTCTCTTCACCGGGGACACCCTCTCCCCCCTCGGCGGTCTTCTTCTTCCCCTCACCATGGCCAAAAACAGCGAGGTTACTTCCCAAAATAACTCCTCCGAACCTCCTCATCTTGCTTTCACAACAATCTCAAATGTGAAACTTCATGTCCCCGTTTCACTCAGTCTCTCCCAACCTAATTACAAAAAGTGGAGCCGACTCTTCCTTCTTCTGGTTCGTCGGTTCAACCTCAAGGGCTACATCGATGGCTTCGTCGTCCTCCTCTCCGATGACGACGACGAATGGTTCCAACTTGACGCTCTCCTCCAGGGTTGGATCCTCTCCACCATCACTGATGAGGTCTCAGATCTGGTCATCTCCTCTGTTTCTACTGCCTCTGCTCTCTGGAAAGTCATCCACGACTTGTTCCACGACAACAAACATGCCCGAGCTATGCAATTAAAGCATGAATTCCGCATGACGGTCAAGGGCAACTCAACCATGGCAGCCTATTGCCAACAACTGTAGAATCTTGCCGACTGGTTGGATGATGTCGATGCACCAGTATCCCAACACCAACTCGTCCTTCAAATGCTTCGTGGTCTCCCTGCCGATCTCCAGGCACAAACATCATTCATGCAATTTCAGGATCCCATGCCCACGTTTCTGCAGGTTCGATCCACCCTCATGCTGCTCGATCGACAACGGACGAGTCCCTCCGACTCGGGGACCACGGCGTTTCTCACGACCCGAGCCGGCGGCAACACCCACGGCGGCACTCCCGGCGGCTATGGCGGACATCATGGTGGCACAGGCTCTGGGGAAGGCAACTCCGGGCAACATGGAGGCTATGAACGAGGACAAGGCCGTGGCGGTGGAACTCGGGGCAGAGGTCGCGGACGTCAAAACGGATCACGACCGCGGCAATCCTACGACGGCAACAATGCCTGCAACTCACCGTACCCTAACACGGGTCTCTTAGGCCCACGCCCTACTCACTCCTACCCCGCCCACGCCCACTACACCCTAGCCCCTCCCTCGTCCCACCCCCCACCCCAAATAGCCACCCGACAGCCCCCCCCCCTCAACCCGTACCCGTACCCCCCACCCCTGCCGTAGGGCAGTACCCCCCCCTCCAGCCTCACCCGACAACCCAAAACCCCACCCCCACAGCCCTAGCCCATCACTTTGACAATATGTCCCTCCGTGAACCCACTTGGTATATGGACACCGATGCATCCCATCATATTGCCTGTGACCCAGGCACTATTTCTCATGTTAATTCTCAATCTTTATATTCACCATTATATATCACTGTTGGTAATGGACCTAAAGTAAGCACTACAGCTGTTGGTAACTATACCCTTCCCACTACCCCCTCGTTATCCCTTAAAAATATCCTTATCTCTCCTCACATCACTCACAACCTTATCTCTGTCCGTCAACTCACTCGCGATAGTAATTGTACAGTTGAATTTGACTCTAATGGTTTTTCTGTGAAGGATCGTCGGACGAGCACCGTGATGCATCGATCCAATGATATGGGACCCCTCTACCCCCTAGGACGCCCAGCTGCCGCCCAAGCCAACGTTGCCGCTGTCGATCTCCAGACTTAGCACCGGCGCCTAGGCCATGCGAGTCACAATGTCCTTGGCAATATTTCCTCTCTTCCTTTTTTTAAAAGTTACCAACATTCTCTTTGTTATGCATGTCAATTGGGAAAGCATGTGCGCCTCCCATTTTATTCTTCTAGTCGTGTTTCCATGTTTCTGTTTCAACTTTTACATACAGATTTATGGCAATCTCTTGTTCCGAGTATTACTGGTTTTAAATTTTATATGTTATTGTTGGATGATTTCTCCCATTATCTTTGGGTTTTTCTTTTAAGACATAAAAGTGATGCTTTTAATCATTTAAGCTCTTTTGTAGCATATGTCAAAAATCATTTTAATACAACAATAAAAGTAGTTCAGTGTGACAATGGAACAGAATATCGTAATTCACCACTTAAAAATATTTTTGACTCCTTAGGTATCCTCTTTCGTTTCTCGTGTCCTCACACCAGTCAACAGAACGGCCGAGCTGAGCGCACAATTCGTACCATCAACAACTCAGTCCGTTCACTCCTCTTCCAAGCCCAACTTCCACATACTTTCTGGGTTGAGGCCCTTCACATGACAGCCCATATTTTTAACATTCTTCCCACCACCACTTTACAAAATAAAATCCCCCACGCCACCCTCTTCCATTCCCCCCTCCTACGATCACCTTTTTGTGTTACCCCAATATCTCCGCCACCGCCCCCACAAACTAGCCCCACGCTCCGCTCGCTGCATTTTTCTCGGCTATCCCTCTAACCAACACGGCTCCCGTTGTTTCGATCTAACCACCCACAAAATCATTATCTCCCGCCACGTCGTGTTTGATGAATCCTGCTTCCCCTATGGTCACCCCGTCTCCACCCACGAACTTAACTTTCTTGACACCCCCAACGACGACCCAACTCCACCCTACCCCTATCACCAGCCCAGCCCGCCCAACAACACCCCCCTGCCCATCTTTCCCGTTCCCAGCCCCTAGGCTCCTCTACGGCCCAAACCCCCCCCAACCCACTGCCCAGCCCACCCCCGCCAGCCCAACCCGTTCCCCCCCTCTCCTCACTTCCACAGGGCCCACCTCCCCTCGGCCCGCTCCAGAAACCCCCGCGGCCCAACCCTCCCAACCCAGCCCAACTCTCGGCCCAACCCCGAAGCCCACTCCAGCCAGCCCAGCTCACAGCCCACCTCCCCACCACGGCACACCCCACCTTCCCACCTTCACCCCACGGCCCACTCCCCTCCCCCACCGGTCAATGCCCACCCCATGCAAACCCGCTCTAAGGCCGGTGTTTTCTGCCCAAAACAAATCTTAGACCTCCACGCCACCACCTCCATCTCCCCTTTACCCCCAATTTACCGTAGTGCTATGAAAGATCCAAACTGGCATGCTGATATGTGTGGTGAGTATAATGCTTTGTTAAAGAATGACACATGGGAACTAGTACCCCCTCCCCCAACCAAAACATAATCACCGGTAAATGGCTCTTCCGACACAAATTTGGCCCATCCAGTGAGTTATCCAGGTATAAGGCCCGATGGGTGGTCCGCGGATTCAATCAGCATTTTGGCGTTGACTACAACGAAACTTTCAGCCCCGTCATCAAGCCTGCCACGGTCCGAATCGTCCTTAGCCTCGCGTTGTCTCGTGGGTGGCCCATCCATCAGCTCGATGTCAAAAATGCTTTCCTCCATGGACAGCTTCAGGAAACCGTGTATGCTAGCCAGCCCTCAGAATTTCAGGATGCAAATCGCCCTCATAATGTCTGCCGGCTCAAGAAAGCTCTTTATGGTCTGAAACAGGCACCCCGGTCATGGTATCACAGATTTGCAGGTGTCATTCAGACTATTTGATTTCGCAGCTGCAAATCTGACACCTCTCTCTTCGTCTTCATGCATGCCTCGGGGACCGCCTACCTCCTATTATATGTTGATGATATCGTCCTCACTGCCTCCTCGCCAGGGCTTCTTCAGAGTCTCATTCAGAAACTCAAGGCTGAGTTTGCCATGACAGACATGGGTGATTTGCACTTTTTCCTCTGCATTAATGTTCATCGCACTGCTCAGGGTCTTTTCCTCCATCAGACACAGTTCACTCACGACATCCCTGAGAGGGCAGGGATGGTCTCCTGCCGCCCCATATCCACTCCAGTCGACACCAAGGATAAGCTTTCTTCCTCCTCTGGCACAGCACTTCCAGATCCTTCTCTTTACAGGTCCATCGTTGGTGCTCTACAGTATCTCACATTCACCAGACCTGATATCACTTATGCCGTTCAGCAGCTCTGCCTCCATTTTCATGCGCCCCGCGACTCTCACCTCACGGCCATGAAAAGAGTTCTCTGTTATCTTAGCGGCACCGCCACTCACTTTTTATTGGTGAGTTGTAGAGGTCTTATTTCCTCTTTCACTACTTCCCCTCTTGGCTTTGCTTTTGTGCTGATTTACTTTGGATTTTTATTGGTTCAACAGAAGAGAAAGATAAGGGAGGTTGATGATTAGAATGAGTGATTTTAGAAAGAAAAAGTAGGTTAAGAATTGGAGATGGGGAAAAAATTGGGTCTGAGATTTTGATATGGTGAATTGGAGAGAAACAACAATCATTTTTTTTCTTTTTTTGAGAAGATAGGATGATCTGAGAGAGTTTGTGAGGAGTTGGGTTTTTTTGAAGAACCATGGAGATAACAAGAGAGAAGTTCCTCCTTTGATAGTTTTTTTTTGTGTGATTTCAACAAGGGTTTTTTTTCTTTTTTTTCATTTGAATGGAGAAGTTGATTTGAGGATAGAGAAGAAAGAGAAAATAGAGGTGAATAGGGTGGAGCCGCCGTCGCCGAAATTACCGGCGGTGGCGGTGGGAGCAAAGAACTTTTTTTATGTCACCAAGAGCGGTGGCTCTGATACTCACGGTATCTACCTAACTCGCTCCTCGACAGACTATCTCCAGGCTTATTCTGATGCTGATTGGGTTGGCTGTCCCGACACCAGACGTTCCACTTCCGGGTACTGTATTTTTCTGGGCGACAACCTGATTTCCAGGTCTTCAAAACGCCAGGCCACCACTTCCCGCTCCTGTGCAGAGGCAGAATATCGGGCTGTGGCAAATGCAGTTGCTGAGACTTCTTGGGTCCGAAATCTTCTTCTTGAGCTCCAGCAACCACTACGACGCGCCACCCTCGTCTTCTGCGACAACGTCAGCGCCGTCTATCTCTCATCAAACCCAGTTCAGCACCAGCGCACCAAGCACGTTGAAGTCGACATACACTTTGTGCGAGACAAAGTCGCACTCGGCGATATCCGAGTCCTTCACGTGCCCTCTTCTTCACAGTATGCTGACATCTTCACCAAAGGACTACCTTCCCTACATTTCCTCGAGTTTAAGTCCAGTCTGGGTATCAGACCCCCTCCTCATCCGACGTAGCCGGGAGCATGTTAAATATATTCTATATTTAATGTAAATATATTGTTTCCTATTATTGTCTCCTACCTTGTATAAGATTAGGAATATATTATTTCCTATTATTGTCTCCTACCTTGTATAGGATTAAGAATCCTTGTGTATATATAGACATGTACTCCCACATATTCAATCAATGAAATTAACCTTTCTACATTAATTTTTATTTTTATATATTTCCAAATAAAAAAAATTTTAAATTTTGTTTACCTCGCATATTCCTTCGATAATGTTACTCTTTTCGTCCAATAATTTTCTTATTGTTTCGAGTTACGATGTTTAACCAAAAAAATTTAAATTCATTTTTATGATAATTGACGTTGAATTTAAAAATAAAAATTATACTATATTTTAAAACTAAATCAAAATATTTATAAAATTAGAGTTAACATGACTATATTATTTTATTTATGGGCAACAAAAATAGATGAGAAAAGAGAATAAAATATTTTGTTTTTTTTCAAGTATTTCAACGAACTTCCTTTACCTCCTCTCAGGTATAATGTTCAAGCCAGACTAAGGGGCTGTTTGTTTCAGCCTCTGAATGGTTTAGATGTCTGAATGGTTCAGCACTTAATGGTTCAGACTGTTTGTTTCAGCCTCTTAATGGTTCAGATGTCTGAATGGTAAAGAGATTTGCCTCTGAATGGTTAAGTATTATACAGAGTCTGAATGGTTAAGACCTCTTATCTGAATTGATCAGACATTTGCCTCTGAATAGTGAAGCAATATACTAGCTCTTAATGGTTCAGACCTCTTACTGGTTCAGCACTTAATGGTTCAGACCTCTTACTAGTTCAGCACTTACCTATTCAGAAGTTGCCAAACAGCCCCTAAGAGGTTCTCGGGGATGGTGTGTCATCCTTTTTTCCCTGGGGGGCATTGTTCAAGTGTGTTCAATAGGGGGAGTGAAATGACATAATGATTGGATTCAACTCCTAACAAAGGCAAGTATACTGTGAGATGATTTATGCTCTGTATAAACATCATCTGCTCGAATTAGGAACAAATTTCATTCCTGAATGCTAATTAGAAATCTAAACATCATTTATTTCGTCTCAGGTAAACTATAGAGACAAGTCCGAAGGAACCACTGAGAATAAATTGTCATCTTTTTGAAAAGTTTTATAGCAAAGTGATTCACAAGAAAACAAAGTTACAAAACAGCCCAAAAACTTTTTTAAAACAATAAAGAGTAAATTTCATAAAAGATCCCCAGTTATAAGTCGTTTTACATATTTAGTCCTACATATCAAATATTACTAATTTAATCCCCAATTATTATATTCATTTCAATGAATGGTCTTTTGTTAACATTTCCATTAAGAACATTGATAAAATTGTAAATTCACACTCCTTTCTCTCCTCAATTAAGCTTCCTCCTTCCCCTCGCACTCTTTTCCCAAAGCCGACGCTGAGTTTGAAGCTTTGAAGCCAAAATCGAAATCATCAATCTTCTCTCAATTGTTTGTCTAACTGGTGGAACCCAAATTCGAAACTAATAACATTCATGGATGAGTTTTAATGTTTATTTTCTTTACAATTTTTTGAAACTAACCCATAAAACCCATCCATAAAGTTTATTAGTTTTGATTTTAGGTTCCACCAGGAAGATTAATAATTAAGAGAGAAATGATCATTTCAGTTTTGGATTTAGAGTTTCAAACTCAGCGACGAGTTTGGGAAAGAGCACGAGAGGAGGGATGAAGCTTAATTGATGAGAGAGAAAAATATGAATATACAATTTTATCCATGTTCTTAACAAAAACGTTAAGAAAGGACCATTCGTGAAAAATGATATAATAATTGGGGACTAAATTAGTAATATTTGATATGTAGGAACTAAATATGTAAAACGACCTATAACTGGGAACCTTTTATGAAATTTACTCAACAATAAAACCATCTGCTTATTTTAGTATCCCCATAATAGTGATGACTATTACAAATTTACAATTTACTATGGGTCGCATAGTGATAATAAAAATCCAATTATAGACCTTTACTTTCCCTTTTTACAGAAAATTATTGGAAAAAATATCTAGAATAAATTTAACTTTACTCAGTCTTTCAAAAATATCTAATCTTTTATTATGATGTATAATAATTTCAACTTTACTGAAATTTGCCAATTTTGGATCGCCGTTAAGTTACTAACGACGAGTTAACGGAAACAGCGTGTTTTGCACAACAAAATAAAAGTTGTCATTATTTTTTTATGAATTTTCATTTTTTAAATTTTTAATTTAAATTTTTAAAATGACTTTCTTCCTCCATCATTTCTATTCTTTTAAAGATTAGTCTAACTTTGGATAAAAATAAAGAATAGATAAAAAATAACGAAAATGAGAAAAAAACTAAAATCATACAAAATCAATGACAAGAATAAAGTAATCAATAGAAATGAACTTGAAACTGGTAATAAACAAAATAAAAATAGATGGAGTGGTGAGCTTAACATTTTGCACACTATACAGAGGATTAATGTATCCCTTTTTTCTTTTTTTGGGAAAAAATTTCTAGAATAATTCTAAATTTATCTGTTCTTTAAAAAAATAAATAGTACATTAATACTCGATCTGTATAGTGCGTAAAATGTTAGAACACTTAACTCGTTATATTTTTATTTTGTTTCTCTTCAATTTCAATTTAATTTTTATTGATTACCTTAATTATTTATTTCATTAATTTTGTATGATTTTAATTATTTTTCTTATTTTTGATTTTTTATTATCTATTTTTTATAAGATAAGACTAATCTTTAAAAAAGGAAAAATAAATTAAAGTAGAAAGTCATTTTAAAAATTTAAATAAAAATTTCAAAAAAAAATGAATATTCATAAAAAAATTATCTCAACTTTCATTTGGTTGTGCAAAACAGGCCGTTCCATTAATCCACCGTTGACTGCTTAACGGCGGCTCAATTCACAAACTTCAGTAAAGATGGTATTATTAGAGCATCTCCAACCATGTTAAAATGACTTGCTATATGCTATAATTTGACAAACTAAGTAAAATTTCACTCCAAGGGTCTTGCCAATGTTTGACAAGCTTGCTTAAAGATGAAAATAGCTTGCTATTAATAACAAACTTGATAAAATATAGCAAGCCAAAAAGAAGAAAAAAATGTTGGCTGGATTAGTTTTTTCATGTGCCACGACGCATTTGTTCCCTCACTTTAAGTACCACAAAGTCCACAATGCAAGAAAAAAATAAATTTTATTTTATTTTCTTACCAAAAAAATCTTATTTTTTACCAAAAAAATTATAAAATTTATTTTATTTTAAGTTTAAGTTGCATACTTGCAGAATATTAATTAATTTTTATAAAAAATAATAAAATTTTAAAATTATAATAAATAGTGTAGTCTAATAGTAAAATCAATACATTTTTATTAAATTATACGGAGTAGCAAACAAAGGTTGGAGATGACAATGTAAAATGACTTGCTATACCACTATTCATATGTTAATAGATAACTTTAGCAAGCCATGTTTAGCAAGCGTGATTGGAGATGCTCTTATGCATCACAGTAAAAAGTGAAATTATTTTTAAAAGATAGAGTAAATTAAAGAGAGAATTTTGAATAATTTTTTCAAAATTATTTATACTAAGTAATTGAAATTGGTTTTCTGTCATCTTCCCAAATGTTCGTGTATGTTAGTATGTATTTTATTCAAGCATGCATTGTTGTCTTAGTTTAATTTTTATAAAAAAAATACGTTTTAAATAAATAAATACTAAAAAAATTTGATATATTAAACTTACATTTTAATATTAACTCACTGATATTAAAATTTATATTATAATTAACTAAATGAGGAAAAGATTAAAATATGACTAAAATATAGCAAAAAGAGTAAAATAATGTCGACATGTATAATACCAAAAAGCATTGTGAATTATCAGTATACAGTGCAATATTGTCACAGTAAAATAATATAATTTAAGAATAAAAAATATGTAGAAGTTTCTAGAATATTCTAGAGTTTTCTAGAAAAACGTGGAAATCTTTAAAAGTGTGCGGAAAAATGTAGAGTCCTCTAAAATATTCTAGAACTGTGTGGGGTTCTCTACATTCTTCTAGAACATTATGGAAGCTCGTGAAGACCTTTTAGAATACTCTAAAGATGGGTAGAGTATTATAGAAAAATCTAGCGCTAGCCTTAGTGATGAGTATAAATTGGCGTGTGGATGTCATTTGGCAATCCAAAAGAGTGAAGAACAGCTCGTTTCGGAGATATGATAAGATATGTGTTATGAAATCTGGAGAAGTGATATGAGTTTTGAAATCTCAAACGAATTCGTTTGGAGAGATCCAAAATCATGATTTAATTAGTGATAAGCGGTGGTGACCACCAACGGGAGCAGTTGACGGTAACAATGGTACTCAATGACAAAGAATGATCAATGGTCGATAGAGATATCAAACTCTGATATTGATATCTCCTAAATTCGGAAGATATCGAAACCCTCTATTCAAAGGATTTATGGTATCTAGAGACATCGAATTCGATATCTTTTTTTACCTCACCAAACACCCAAAAAAATATTGATATCTAGAGATAACAATACTCATATCTTGCTTGCTCACCAAGCACACTTTAAGGAGGCTACTTGAGAGTGCTTGGAGTGAGGTGTAGAGAAGAGTTTCCAATACAAAGAGTGACATGTGCTACTCGTGTAATTATAATCTCTCTTGTACATTTCTTTATATAGTACAATGGGGCGATTCATGTGACATTGCCCCGTGATATCATAGGATGACCCTGGGTGCTACAGTGTCCCGTTTGTAAAATTGACGGTTCCTACCTCCTAACCCCCAGGTAAACCTCCCACCCTGACTCGAACACATCCTTCACCCCCTTCAATTACATCCCAAGTTAATTTCTGACTTTGGAGTCAATTTTGACTCCAAAGTCAATATTAAATTGGTGGATGCAATTGAAGGGGTTGGAGGAGTGTGTTCGCTCGGAGTGAGGTGGGAAAGTAGGAATCGTCAGCTTAGAGAATGGAGCACCGTAGCACCAACGGATCATCTCAAGACACGGGGTTTTAATGTCATGAGAACCCATTTTATAATGCAAAGTCGTTTGTTGAAGTCGTGCCTTCTGTATCATTGAGTGTGTACATAAGGCCTCGTTTGGTAAACGGAATTCAAACTATGGAATTGGAATTGAAGACTTCAATTCCAATCTTGGTGTTTGGTAGCACAAAAAGCACGAGGATTTGGAATTGATAATGCAAAAAATGAATTGGAATTGGTGAATTCAATTCTATGGAATTAAATTTCATGGAATTTCAATTCCAATTCAATTTTAATTTCAATTCCATCAATTCCGTATACCAAACAGACCCTAAATATAAAAGTGTTTGGTTGTGTGAATTAGAGAAAAAAGTTGAGACAAATCTATTCTAACATGTTACTCCTATTTTTTGAGATAAAGATACGTTTTATTGTTATTTTAAGTGATTTTTTAGCTAAATGTTTTTTTCATAATTTGTGACTAAAATGACCAAAAAAGTCAAATAGGACGGTACTTTTGGGATATCCTATATCATATCCTATCCTATCCTATATATATGTAAAATAGAGTTTGGTTGTTGTAGTATTGACATTTGGCATGCCACATGTGCACCCATTTATGAAGTAGATAAATGTATTGCACCCATTTTAAATATCTTTTAATACATTTGTATACAATTTTTAATTTTTTAATAATTATAAAAATATATAT
The DNA here is from genome assembly GCA_003260385.1 of Cuscuta australis. NCBI lineage: Eukaryota > Viridiplantae > Streptophyta > Magnoliopsida > Solanales > Convolvulaceae > Cuscuta > Cuscuta australis. The sequence continues at coordinate 388,071 of NQVE01000162.1, read as the reverse complement.
TTCACCATTGTAAAATATACTCCATATTTTGAATACACACACACACAAAATTATTTTTATACTATCCACAATTATTTTAGTTTATTACTTCTCAGAAAATGATTGTATAAATTTAATCACGTGTGCATATTTATTAATTAAATACTTTTGATGGTGTAAATATAGCGGGGTGGGTTAACCGGGTTTGACCTGGACACACTCGACCCGTAATATAAAACACACAACAAGAACACAAAGTATGACCTAGACCGGGTAAATCTCCTCAGTCCGAATTATATTTCTTACTCTATCTCAAGAGTGAACTTTAATGAGAGAAAAATTGGCCCCCCTCCTCTATCCAATATCATCATATTTATAGAGGAGGATTTGTGACCCTCCCCTGTTCATCCATGGACAAAATAGGAAGCTCGTGGGAAGGTCACTGTAGATAATGGAAGCACTGTACAATCATAGACTTGCTACTAATACAACCAAAAAAGCACTCTTCAATCAAAGACTAAAATGGATATTCTCAATCCAATCAACCCTGTAAAATGACAAACATCCCTTTCACTGTGTGCCTCGTGACGGATGAGCGGCGGGGTGTCCCCTTGACCTCTGACATGGTTAACCATGCCTAAGAGACTGGACTAATGCTAGCAAAGTATCAAATTATGACCGGTCACCTTTTCTCAAAGGTTACCCGGTCATTGTTTGAGCTCAGCCCGTCTCTTTGGTCTTCCGGAATATCCTTCGTTACATAAGGTGACATTTTGGCTATCGCCCATAATGTGACCGGTCACTTTTTTAGTGGAAGTGACCGGTCAACTTTTTTTTGACCGGCCTATGCCGTGCTCAAAAAATTATTACCTTTACCGAGGAGCTCGGTGTTAGGGTGGTTAAAATTCGCGTGAATAATTATCGTCACAAGAGCGATGTCAGTTCGATAAAGCAACGATGCTTCGAGTAGTTATACGACACCGGAGTTAGTACGATGAAGCGGCAGTGCTTCAAGTAGTTATTTCGTCGAGACTGATGTTAGTACGGATTAAGTAAAAGACACATAGCGAAATTAGTATATCGAAGTAATCGATGTTACTTAATACGAATTAAGTATGTTGTAGCAACTTTGTCGAAGATCGATGCTAGCCCGGCTAACTGATGCAAATATCTTCATGTCATGCAGAGACCACTTCTGGAGTGCCTTGTTCAAAAGGCTTGAAGAATCGGGCGTCCCCGATAAGGGCTCAGCTGAGCCACCGGTGTACCCAATTCGATTGGGGTCAGACTTACGAGAAAATATGTGCAAGACCGGTGTGTATATCATTCTTGGCCTGTCTCGCGCACAAGAATGATATTTACCAGCGTGCCAGGCCGGGCCTGTGTCACATATTTTAATATTTTTTTTATTATACTGAGCGAGACCGGTGTAGTAACCAGCGTGCCAGGCCGGGCCTGTGTCTCAGTCTTCCTCTTTTTTTTTAATACTGAGCAAGACCGGTGTCGTAACCAGCGTACCAAGCTCGACTTGTGTCTCAGTCTTCCTTCCTTTATTTGTAAAGTATTAAGCAAGACCAGTGTAATAACCAGCGTCCCGACTTCGAAAAGCAAGTGGAGAAAATTGATTCTCCTAGATGCATACATGTGGTATCTTTTTCACCTTGAGAATACTCCGTATATTGTACGTAGTAATTGATGCAGTGGGGGCTGACAACATGTGAACTTTGTCCTGAGTGCTTCCGTATGAGTATTCCAAAAGTCATGACATTAGTGGACCCCGTCGCTTGCATTATCCTCTCATAACTTTCGTATCTCTTTCCATTCTTTTGTTTGTCTTCTGGTTAATTATTGGTACAAAGCATGTACCCCTTTTTTCTTCATTTTCAAAATCTGCTGGATCCTCCATGTGCTGCCCATCTATATTGTCTCAATTATCTTCAACTTTTAATTGGCTTGTAGTTGATTGGCTCCGCATATGTTAACAGTAGAAGTGATGGGGATGGTATTGCACTTCAATGGAAATGAAAATTAGGGAAGACAATCTGAACATAGATCAAGTCTTCTTCCTCGCTGCAATTGGTTGGCGTCGCTCAACATCGTCGGAAATTGAGCCAATTCTCGCGTCATTTGGTTGCCGACCGAGAGGTGGATTGTCCTTCGCGAGCTGGTATATCGGGTGAGAGACGTCGCTGCAGGTAGCTCTCGCCGCTAAAGTTCTCTGCCGGTTTTGACCTATGCTGGATGAGGTGGATCCTTGCAAAGAAGCCTTGAGGAACTGAATACGAGGCGTCGAGCTCAGCTAGAAGGACTGGAGCTAGTTCCAGGATATGGGGGGATGGGAATCGAGGTTCAAACCATTCACCCCGACACCATCGCCTGCCTTTTTGAGAGTCAAGGCAGAGTCGGACACGACGAAACCGGCGACACTACAATATGAAGAGCCCGCTGCCGCGGTGGGGAGTGGACGACGCACGGGGAATGGAGGCCCCGGCGGTGCCCTACAATTGGTGGATCGGGCCGAACCCGCCTTCTCCAATGAAATTGGCGCTGGAGAAGCTTTGAGTGATGATGCGCAGCTCCTGGGGCGTGAACAAATGAATGTTGGAGCCTGCCAGGGAAATGGACAGATCTTCCGACAGCGCGGAGGAGCTGAAGTCCGACGCTGAGATCCTTCTTTGGTGAAACGTCGACGCCGGTTTCTTGCCGGGGCCGGCTCTGCCTTCTTCGGCTTCATCGGCGTCGCCGACATGGTTTCCGGCTGATCTGCTTGAAGCATGCCCGGAACAGCGAATCCAGCTTGATCTTCATCTCCGACCAATCGGAGATCCAGAGAAATTAATTAAGGAGAGATTTTATTATATCTCCAAGTCACGGGTGGCGTTTGAGCTAGGGATCTGGGCTAGGTTTCGCCATGACAGCAACGGTTTTTTTGGATTCTTCTTCCTTTTTTTTCCTCTTTTTTTTTGGTTCTCCCTTGAAAAACGAAGTGAAGGAATTGAAAATTTCATGGCCTTTTGTTTAGGTCCCACGGGTGGCGCCAAAATGGTGTAAATTATCGACCGGTATACCATTTTTAGCCCGGCTAAAACGATAAACTAGTCTAAAAATACACCAAAATATAAACACGGGGATTTTGACGTGGAAACCCAAATCGGGAGAAAACCACGGGCCTTTTTTGGCGGTACCTTGCCAACGGGAGATTTTTATTAATATCGAGGGTGTGTACACGGTACAAGAGTTCGGCTCGGAAGCCATTAATGGTGGAGCTAGAAGCTCTTGAAGAAGAAGGAAAAATATAAGGATTTTCTAGAGAGAGAAACTAAGTGGGCAGGGGAGAGTATAGAACTTGGCCTCCTCTCACATTGAGGGGGAGCCCTCCTTTTATAGGAGTAACTGGAGCATCTACGGAGGAATATTCTATTATTCCTCCACTTTATTAAACAGGCCCAGTTTGACTGTCCTTCGTAAATAATTAGGAAATGTGGGCCGAGCCACGTATTATTTCCCATCACTTTCATTTATTTGATCTACTTTTTATTGTCTCTAATACGTAAAATATTGCGCATATAAATATAAATAATGCAATCATTTTCAATATAATCATATTGTAAGAACTATACCCTATATTTAGTATTTTCAATTAAGTTTAAATACATTGTAGAATATTAACTAGTTATTTTATCTCTAACTGCTTCATTGCATCTTTAGTTTGTTCATTAAACAATATCACCTTGGGCCTATATTCCGTTGTTCGTTGCCTTGGTAGAAATAAAACATGAAAAAAATGTAAAAAAAGTTCTATGTCTTTATACCAAAAGTAGGATTATAATGAAAAAATATCAATCATTAAAGAAAAAATAGGTTTGATTACATAATGTGACATGTCTGATATTTAAAACAAAATCTTGTAATATATACAGTATAATTACAAATATATTATTTTATGATAAATATTGCATAAATAAAGTGACGTGCAACATAGCCACAATAATTTTTAAATATTTAACATTTTGATATTCATGTTAATTTTATATTTTAATTTTTTTTTTGCAAAAGTAGTTTTTTTGTGTAAAAAAAATAATAATATTTTTTTAATTTTAAAGACATTCATTAAGATAACGTGATGACAACAACAAGAACAATAATAGAAATAATAATAATTTTATTAATTTATAACAATAATAATTAGAATGAGAATAATATAAAATACAAAAAAAAATTTAAAATTTTTTATATTTTCCAATTTTTAATATTTTTTCAATTTTATTTAATTTTTTCAAGTTTCTTCCAATTCCTTCCAATATCTTTCAATTTCTTTCAATTTCTTTCAATTTTTTTCAAGTTCTTCAAACATCCAATTTTTTTTTACAGTTCTAAATAATAGACTCTAAGAGGATAACCATTCAAAACAAGAAAAGTCAACAATAATTTATTATACCGGAATAGTAGCATTTGGGAGCGGAGGGAGTACAGACTACAGAGAATGGAGTGAAATACTCCACTACGTAATACATACGGAGTGGTAACTGGTCCTCCTAAGAGTATTTACTCTTTATCTTTTTGGAAGAAAAGAAGGTGAAGAAGGGTCTGATAAGACCTTTTTGTTCTCTAGCTGGGACTGGACTGGGCTGGGCTTTGGCTTGGCTTGGTTTTTCTCTCTGCTGAGAATTGGAGATTATGATGAGAGAAGAGCTGCTGGTAACAATGGCGGCGCTGTGGGCGGTGGCGCTTGCCGTTGGGATTCTGTTCAACGGTCCGAGCTTAGCCGCCGCTGATACACATCCGGGTGATGGTCAGTTCATTCTCGAAATTCCCATGCCTTCTATGTGTTTGTGGTTATGCCTACCAGAAATCTTTTTTTTTTTTCCTTTATGAATTTTTATATTTGGGCTTCTTGGAATGGTAGTGTTTGATTTGGGAATAGTGAGTGAAGATGCCAAAGCTCTTTTCTTTGTTATTATCATATATTCATAAGTGGACTTTTCTGGGTTGTGAAAGATGATTGTATCCCTGTTCATCAAAAGGTCTGGATTTGTTGTTAAAGAGGGAAGGTTTTATTTATTGCTCATAAAAAAAGTTTGGATTTTTCAAAGAAGAAATATTCCATTGTTCATCAAAAGGCGTGGATTTGTTTAAGAAGGAAGATTCACTTCTCAAGTTTCATATTTGGATCCTCGCATTTCTCTTTTTCTCTCTCCCCTGTGGGGCTGTGTGCTTACTATTTGACTTTATTCTTTGATCGATTACCTGTTAATGTGGCCTCTCAAACAAGGTTCTTCTTCTACTTTCTTTTTTTAAAAACTTATTCCGTAGAAAACATCTTTGGGCAAGGTTTGTCTTTCATTATCAATTTGTGTTTCACTTAATTAGTGAATGGCTCGACTTTGTTCCCACAGAGGGGTTTACGTAATTATGGATATAAATTTCAAAGGGTTGCAGTGATTTTTCCTATTTTTAGTTATTCTATGTGCGTTTGTGATAGAAAAAGAAATTTATAAAAGATAATATGGTGTCATTCAATGGAAATTTTGCTTTTTTCATTTTCTGTATTTCCAGCATTAGTTCTGAGGGCACTGTTCTCCAGCTTGAACTTGGCACCACAGCTAACAAAGTGGTCCACAAATGACAGCGATCCTTGTCAAGAGTCGTGGAAGGGCATTACTTGTTCCGGAGCTCCTGACAATAGAGTAACTGAAATGTGATTCTCTAATATTGTCCCTAATAACATATCATCTTGCACCTTGCCTCACATTTCAAATTTGATATATTTATTCATCACATCTTTTCAGTGACATTTCAAATCTAGGACTCACTGGTTCACTGGGATTCCAATTGGATCAACTCAACGCTGTCACTGCCTTGTAAGGCCAATAGCTTGGGACATTAGTTTCCGTGCTTTTATTTGGAATGTCCCATAAGTGATGAATTTCTTTCGTCTTTGCAGTGATATAAGTAATAACAATATTGGGGGCCAATTACCATATCAACTTCCTCAAAATGTTCAGAAACTGTATGATTCTTACTTGCCTGCTCTCCCATCTTTTTGATAATATTTAGTATTTGTCTACACCATCATTTCAAATTCCTCTTAAAAATGCAGAAATGTTGCTGCCAATGACTTTAGCGGCGTCCTCCCCTATTCTATCTCACTAATGACTTCGCTTGAGTATTTGTAAGTTAAATGCTCAGAGCAAATTTTTATCCACCTTCTAATGTAAATCAGGGTTGTATTGGATGTATATAACTTATGATTTGGATGCAATTCCAACTGTAGAAATGTGAGTCACAACAAATTTCAAGGTGAAGTGACTGTGATGTTTGTATCACTTACAAATTTGTCAACATTGTAAGACCTCTTTCCTCAAATTCTTCCTTGCCTTGAATTAGCTTAAGCTTTTTCTTAATGTTGTGAGCCAATATATCTTATGAAATTCACAGGGTGATGCATAATATTTTTTTAATGGAACCAAATATGGTGTTGGGATAATGTATCTTTTGTTTATCTCCTATGCTTGCTTTGTGATTTCCATGATAATGGGTAGCACTGACAATTGTTATGATTTTGTTTAATGCCTTAGGGATTTCTCTTGGAATACTCTGGATGGTAATCTTCCTCAAACATTCAGCTCACTTGCAAATATGAAAGATATGTAAGTATACATTGCTTTGTTTTTAAAAAACCTTTTGTCATGGTTGGTTGCAAAGCTGGTTAACATATATGGAGTGTCGTGTTTTAGGTATTTGGAGAACAACCAGTTTATTGGAACTATTGATGTTCTTGCAAATCTCCCCCTTGATAATCTGTGAGTGGTATTTTGCACATCTCAATATCAAATACTCCACCACTCCATAAAAAAGTCATCTTTCAACCAAAGAAGCAAAGCTTCTATAAAAAAGAAGTGATGCAAAGAAGTTAATTACTTAAATTAAATAAGCTAACTTAGTTAATAATTAATTAAAAAATAAATTTTAAAATATACCCCGTAAGTAATTAATTCAAAAGAGCTGAAGAGGTGTACCTTATCAAAACTCAAAAGTTCTACTTTGATAAAACTGGACTTATTTTGGGGTGGGGGAGATGTGAACGGTGGGAGCATTACATATGTTATTCAGAATGAACAATGCGGTGACTCTTACTTCTCTTCTAGGAATGTCGAGAATAACCAATTTACAGGATGGATACCTCCACAACTCACGGGAATAAAAGGTTTAAAGTGAGTATCTTAAACTGCAAGGGATTTAATTTGCAGGAGAAAAAAAAATCAATGTCTCCAACTTCTTATTTCTTGTGTAGAACGGGCAACAATTTGTGGAACTCAGGGCCTGCACCGCCACCTCCACCTGGTGCACCACCTGTGATCAAGCCGAATCATAGACCTGGAGGCAGTAGCAGCCAGCCGAGTGGAGGCCGTGATGGAGGTGGAAAGTCTGGTATAGGGGGTGGAGCGGTTGCAGGAATTGTAATTTCAATTTTACTTGTAGGAGCAGTAGCAGCATTCTTTATTATCAAGAAAAGAAGATCAAGGAGGAGAGCATTGTCAACAGACATAGAAAAGATTGATGGTCAGCGGTTTCCTCCTCTTGTCTCACATGAAACACAAGGTATGCCATTATGCATAAACAATTCTTTGGTCATGAGTCACAACCTCTTCCTCTATCCAAATAAATATGCTGATTATTTCAAAATGTTGTTTCCGAAATGTTTTTTCATTTAAAACATTTGAAAAATTTTGCTATTCATCTCTAGCATTTATGTCCATTTCCTCTCTCTCTCTCTCTCCAAGCCCATCATTCTTACTTTTCAATTTACACAATTTACACGTCTCTGGCTATATGAAAAGCACATACCAAGCATTTTTAATACTCCCTCTGTCTAATAATTTCATTCTCGCTTTGACTTGGCACGGAGATTAAGAGAAGTTTAAAAATGTAAAGACTTTCTTTGTTTGTCCTTGATATGATGTAATAAAGTAAATAATGTAGATGAAAAGTGGGGGTATAATTACACATTCATAAAAGTTTTTTGGCCAAAATAGGAAACAGGAATGAAATTTGTAGACGGCCCAAAAAGGAAAGTAGGAAAGAAATTAATGGATGGAAGGAGTAACATAATTGGTATGGAAAAGCTTCCGTCATCTCCGATAGAGCCAAAGATTCACCTCTTTTTGGCTTTGGGGTATGTGGAATAAAGCAAAATAGCTCTTTAAACTGTCTGAGCTTCTTTTGTCGTGAAGTAACAGTTAGTCAGTGCAACTTTAGATGCTCATGCCTCATCATGGGTCATTCTAGAAACAGTCGCTCTATGCTTTAAACATAAGAGTCAAGTTACATACATCCGACCCCCTTAGCTCGCAACGAGGAAGAGGCACTAGTGTATTGTTGTTTTGTTGGTATGGAAAAGCTAGAGTTGAGTTCTACAAGACATATAGTTTTTCTTTTAAACAAAGGTTGAAGGAACTATAAATAAAACAACATAAATTTCCGAGATGAATGACAAAAACATATTTTTACGAGTGTAAAGCACAAAATACTACTTCCTTTGGCCCAAAATAAGGTTCATGTTCGGTTTACGATGTTTGTGTGAAGTTATTTTCAAATCAATATAAGTGAAAAGTGGGATAGAATTAAAAATACAAATTATATATTAAAAAACTACTCCCTCTGTCCCATTTTAAATTGCATGTTTGCCTTTTTTCTCCGTCCCAAAATAAGTTGCTTGTTACTTGTTATCGTAAACTTTTATGAGTAAAATACCTAAACTACCCCTAAAATAAGTCACTCTTCTCCACCTTATCTTCTCATTCATCGTCACCCCTCCTAAAAAGTAATGGCAATTTCGAAAAATCAACTCTATTTTTTATTTTCCTTAAATATGCCCAAAAGTCAAAACAGGCGATTTAAATTGGGACGGAGGGAGTACATTGAAATTCTTATAAAACAAGTGGTGACAAGGTTTTTTTTATCAAATGGTCGATGAAAATGTAGAACGAAAGTAGAGTTAGTTTGACGTGTGGATAGTAACTACTAACTAGGAACCTTATTTTGGGACAGAGGGAGTATATTTGAAGGGAAAAAGTACATTTAGCCCTATTAAAAATACCTGAATATGTAAGAATTGGAGAGAAGTTGCTGCATTCAATGCTTGATTTTCTGTGAATTTTCATGCAGAAAGGAAATTCATTCAAACTGACTCCACGGCAGGAGTGAAAACCTTTGAGAGACCGATTGAAGTTATAACATTAAAACCACCTCCAGTTGATCGCGCTAAATCATTTGATGAAGATGATATATCAGCAAAACCAATTGTTATTACTCCCAAGAAAATTGATACGTCTGAAATAAATGCTGTCCAATACACTGTTGCAGAACTACAAACTGCGACAGATAGCTTCAGTGATGAAAATCTTCTTGGTGAGGGATCAATTGGAAGTGTTTACCGAGCTCAATTTGAAAATGGAAAGGTACAAACTTTTTCAATAATTTCTTTTTCTTAAGAAAAGGTGGAACGCCCACCCCGGGTGCTGACACCCGGCCCGACAGAGTAGTGAGGGGGTAAATCATATTATAATCTTAGTGTGATCCTTTGAGAGGTTGTCCTATGCCCGGTGCACACAAAGAGCTACTCTGTATCACATTGGATAAAACTCTCACACTTCCATTGCCGGGAGTCAATCTTGAGATCTCGGACGTAACACTCCTTAGGAACCTCTAATCTACCCATGCGGGCAATAATTTCTTTTTCTTAATTAAGTCCTTGGATGTTTACTTTCCAGAAATACTCAATTACATCTGCCTAGTGCCTACGTCATGGTTTTGTCAAATTGTGAAATGACCTTCACAGTTTTTGAAAATTACAAATGAGCCTTCTGAGTTGATTTTCCGCAATCTCTGGAGTTGAAAATTTTGGACTAAATTACCCTCAATGTCATTCCTGATTTTTTTAAATACAGCAAGCTTGAAATATTTTAGCAGATAAATTGCATTTAAAAACACCAAATTTAGTCCTAAAACACACCATTCTTGTTGCTAATATCACTATATTATATTATCTTGAAGAGTTAAAGGGAAAGTTTATCTATAAGTTAACTCTTTAATGGACTTATTTGTGATATTTAGAAATCTCGGGGATCATTTGGTGATTTGACCAAACCTTGGGGAAGTATTAATCCGTCATTAAAGCATTCAACAAGTGATGTTTCTACTTTCTACCATTTCATTAATGTGAATACCTTGCATTGTGTTAGGTTCTTGCTGTAAAGAAAATTAATTTCTCTGCTATTGGGAACCCTGAAGATTTTCTGGATTTAATTGCTGAGATATCCCGGCTGCATCATACAAATGTCACTGAGTTGGTTGGATATTGTTCAGAGCATAAACAGTACCTACTGGTGTATGAATTCTACCAAAATGGTTCTTTATATGATTTTTTGCATCTCTCTGATGAGTACAGCCAGACACTAGCTTGGAACATAAGAGTCAAGATTGCTTTGGGGGCAGCACGTGCACTTGAGTAAGTTAGTTGTCAATATATCGATGACTTCTCCCAATTTCTGCAAGATTTTTTTAACAGAGTTTACTAGTTGGCCGGGTAATATTTATCACTTAATTTCATCTTATATGTGGGGGCTGCAGTGAATCATTGATATATATGAGCTACTCAATTTTATTTACCCATCCACACATGGTGGTATGCTTGAGAAAGAATGTAGAATTTACATTCAAGCTAATTGAACATCCTTTGCAGGTACCTACATGAAGTTTGCTCACCATCAGTGGTACATAAAAATTTCAAATCTGCAAACATTTTACTTGATTCAGAATTCAATCCTCACCTATCAGATTCTGGTTTAGCAAGCCTTATCCGGGATGAAGACCAGGTAACATTTTTATTCCCTTGGCATTAGATAAATTCTTACCCGCCAATGTGTTTGGTTGCCATTGAAAATGTTCCTAACACAAATTTCCTTCGTATGCCTTTATTATTTGCAAGCATAAAATGGTTTATTCTCGTCTTCACATAATGGAAATGTTTCTAACACAATTTTTCTGCTCTCGAGTTCTTGCAGGCTCTTAAGCATAATTTGGGGTCTGGATATGGTGCGCCTGAAGTAGACATGTCAGGCCAGTATACAATAAAGAGTGATGTGTACAGTTTTGGGGTTGCCATGTTGGAACTTCTTACTGGAAGAACACCATTTGACAGGTACTTATTCAACAACCAGTAATTTGTCCCTTATGAGAGAACTGCCTGTTTAGGGTTTTCTTTTAGCGTTATGGTATTTTATCTCTTCCTTCACTGTGTAGTTCAAGGCCAAGATCCGAGCAGTCATTAGTTCGATGGGCTACTCCTCAGCTTCACGACATTGATGCCTTGTCTAAGATGGTTGATCCAGCGCTTAAAGGGCTTTATCCTGTTAAATCTCTATCCCGCTTCGCTGATGTCATTGCCCTTTGTGTCCAGGTAATAATTCTTGGGTAAAAAACTTAACAAATTTAGGTTCTGTTCAGCGTGGGCGTAATCTTTCAGTATTTAGAACAACATATTCAATGCAAACAATGTTTTAGCTAAAAGAGCAATCAATGCATCCATTGCCGATGGATCTAAAAGAGATTTTTTTTACAATATATAGCTTCAGGCAAAACAATGGACTACATAAAAATGACCTATTATATTTATATCTACTTCTGAGTAGGGGTAAGGTCTACTTACTCATATTCTCCTAGACCCTACCCTATTTGTGAGATTATACTGGATTTGTTGTATCAAAATGACACATTTGTTTCTTACTTTTATGAAGTTTTGGTCACTAAATGCTGCAATGCAACAAGTGTAACAGAAACATCCGTTCTGTTTTTACAGTGTTACACTATATTTGGTTCAAGGGACAACAACATTACCCCAGTGCCTCAAAGGCTCTTGCCAATAACAGTGTCTCTCATTTTCTTACCCAAAATGGAGGAATTTTGTTTTTCCTCTTAGCTTATTTTGTCTTCTCATTTTCTTATCGTTCCATTTTTCTTTTATTTTCCTCTCTAACCAAACAAGAATTTTTTTTAATCTCATTTTCTTTTCTTTTCCCTTTCAAATTCCTTGAACCAAACATAGTGTCAAGGCTGCACACATCTTTCCCCAAACCCCAACAGAATTGGGATTAAACTGGGTTTGTTGTTGTTATCCTATGCAAACCAGAAGGGGAATGAGTGAATCCAAAACATATGTGCTACTTGCATGAAATGACTATTTTACTTTCCAATTTCCATACATCCATCTTCCATGTCTTAATGGGTGCTTGCAAAAAACATGTGATAGCCGGAGCCTGAGTTCCGACCACCTATGTCAGAAGTTGTTGAGGCTTTGGTGCGGCTTGTGGAACGGGCCAACATGAGCAGGAGGACATTCGGCACTGCGGATTCTAGGACCCCAAGGTCTGGCAGCTCCGATTCTAGGACACCAAGGTCTGGCAGTGCTGACTCCCAGGAGTTTGAGCCTTAGCTCCCCTGTAGTAAGCATTCCTTCTTAATGACCCCTCCAAATCTCAAAGCTCCCCCCCCCCCACCCCCACCACCAATTTGTTCATCTCTCCTGGTGGCATTGTATCATAGAAGCAGCTCGTCGCTCTCTAATCTTGTTAATAGCACGCTCCATCCATCGACTCCCAGATTCTTATTTTTGTATGAGAATATTGTCAAGAGAATTTGCACTCTAACTGTGTTATCTTTTGTCTTTCTTTAGACTACATATGCCTTTTAATCCTCTTATTTAAATGCTCTTTTTTTAGGCAGGGAGGTGGGTTTTTTTTAATCTTTAAGTGGTGCTTTTTCAAGCAAGAGAATGTTCATGTCATTGCCAGTTCCAAATGACTCCAATCTATGGACAAATGAAATATGAAGATAAAAACATAGAACAAAACTTTGGTGTATAAGTATGACTTTGTTCTTGGAACAGCCAAGATCAAGAAAAACAATGTCTTGAAAATCATCATATTCTTACAAGTGATACACTCGTGAACATATGAACAACCTTAATGTTTAACACTGAATCTTGAAATCCTCAAGTCTATGGATCTATGGTGTTTACCATTATTTTTACAGTTTTGGGCTTTTGTGGTTTGCAGACACGAATGACTTGAGTGTTTGCTCTGTATACAATAAAATTATGTCCATCGCAATTTACTTCAATTTAAGTTCAAAATTACAGCTCTTCAAAACTCCTTCGGTGATGGAGGGGTTGTTTGTTTCAACCTCTTAATGGTTCAGATGTCTGAATGGTTCAGCACTTAATGGTTCAGACAGCTCCAGAGATTTCAAAATTTTCTCAAGAATTATGCATAGTTGTGCTAGTCATATCCCAAAAGTTAGCTATTAAGGTAGAGAATCTTTGATTATATAAATCCCACTCCAATCCCCCCATTTGATCGATGTGGGGTTACTGTTTAGCCTGTATCACAATTGTACTTACATTGATTTCTAATCTAATTTGATCTGATTAGAGCTTGTTCTTTTCCTCACATCTTATTGGATCTAAACTAATTTTATTAAAGTCTGATTTGATCTGATTATTGTTATATTTGAAGTTATTTTTGATCTGATTTGATTTCAATAAGAATAATAGAGTATTTGACATTGAGGTGTTTTTCAAAATTTAACTTTTGCTTTAAGTGATAATAATCATTTTATTCTGTTTGATATACCAATTTCTACTTTTCTTCACTATCATTTTATAAATAGAATACCATTTCAGAAAAATAAATACTCCCTCCGTCCTATATTTAATTTCCCACTTTGACCGGGAGTGATTTTTAAGGAAGTGTAAAAATTACATTGACTTTCCGAGAATACCCCTATATTCATCCGCACCCAAACCTTCACTCCCAATACGAAATTCTCCAAATCAAACAAATCCCATTTGGAAATTCAATTGGTTCTTCAGTTCTCCATATCTACGTCCTCCTCAAATCAATTCTCCCAAATAAGACCACAAAGAATCGCATGTCTCGTCGAGCAAATAAAAAGAACGGAATTTTTGCAGATTGAATTTATCACTTAGATCTAAAAGGGAAAAGCCTCCTCAAAGATGGCGATGGAAGCTTGATAATTTATAGAGACGGCGGCGCATACTTGGTAAATTTTAGAGACGACAGGTAGGGGAAGTTCGATAATACTTTATTGGGCGAGGACTCTTGAGCAGACATGGGTGTGATGGTTCTTTTTTGTATGAATCAAGAAAATTAAGCAAAAAGAAAAGATAAGAAAAGGGAGATGATCGGAGAAGAAAACATACTGTGGGATATGGGGAAGATTGAACCAGTGAGGGAAATTGAGGGTGAAAAGGAAAGAATAAATAGATGGGGGCATTATTGTCATCTACCATAGTAAGCCTTTCCATTTTAAGTAATGGGAAGATAATTTTAGGACAACCAAAAAAGGAAAGTAAGAAGTTAATTTTAGGACGGATGGAGTATATGTTACTTTTGCTTTCAGCTTTTGTGAAAATCACTTTACACACAAATTAATTACTCCAAAACACTCTCTAAATAACAAATAACAAGAATAAATTGAAGAGAACAAGCTCTGAGAGATCATATATCCAACCTAATGTTCTTTTATTTGCATTTTCTCCGTAAAATTTTCATTCTTATACTCCTTAATATTCTTTATGTATAAATATACATATTGCTCATCAAAGTGTTACATTGGCAAAAAAATTAATAAATAAGTTATACTCCGTAAGTGACATGGGCTATCAAAACGGGAAAATTGGCTACGCTAGGATCCCACAAACATAAAGGCAAAGAATGGGCGAATGGCTAAGACTGCTTTATCTCTACCTTCTGGTAATGCTAATCAGCAAAATGCAGCACAAAACTCTGACTGTGCTTTCAAAATCCCGCCAGATTCCTGACGGCGATACGTACCCCAGTTGTCGAGTCCTAAAAGTGTTTGTAAGTGCGGGGGCAACTCACTCGTCGTCTGCAATAAAGTTTGGGAGTTCACCTTGACAAAGATACTCGTCACACAAAGATGCCGAACCCCAGCCTTTCCGGAGTCTTAGAATGTCCTCGGTGAAGGTGGACCCCGGAGATCCAATGAACACAGCAGACAAAGCACATATTGTCTTGTCTAGCATTGCTTCCACCTTCAATGCCAAAATAAGTGTGCTTAAAGGGTAAGAACAGTAGGAAACAGATAACGTTAAGTCAAAGCAAGAACAGTGTTTGTGGAAAAAAGAGAAGGTTTAGAAACATCATATTTAATCATACACCTAAACAGACTCCGCTGTCTTCTCCATCAGACATACTTGTCTTTTCTGCCCTAAATTTCAGCAGAATTGCCATAGTTTAAACTATCTACTTCATCCGTCCCACAAAGAGTTTCACAGTTCGACTTGACATAGTTTAAGAAAAATGGATCATTTAAATCTGTTTACAAAAAAGAGAAATATTTGTAGCCATATTTCGTTTCTTGATAAGGAAATGAAAGATATGTAAACTTTATTTTGGGACACACGAAAAAAGAAATTGTAACAAAGAAATGAATCTTGGCATTGGATCGCAAATCTAACTGTCTCCTACTCTCCTCAAGAGTTTACTAATTATCCACTTTTTTCACCAGCAACTAACTTATTTAACGCTACTATCGAAATCAGGCTATAATAAAAGTAAGGTAAGAGTTAACTTTTTGGCTGAAATGTATGAAATTGATGCTTCTACCTTTGAAAAGAATAAATATCTTGAAATTATTTGAGCACATATTTCAAATAGCTTTTAGAGCAGATTCTGCCAATTTAGCCACATTTTCAGCAACTTCGGCAGAACCAGCCACTTAAGTCCTTTACACATTGATATCAAAAGCATTGCACAGGTAGGTTGTAAGCTTACCTGAGTGTCTCCCTCAAGGCTATGCCTATATAATAAAGCATCCCATTTTTCCGCTGAATTACGAGCAGGTCTTGTAACAAGAGGTACAGTCTTCCCATTGAAGACGACAAGAGATTGAAGCAAACCAGTTTCACTTTCAGCAGCATCCGTAGATAGATATATTACTGGAGAATTGGCCCTCTCAACCACACGATTGATACACTCTGCAGCTTGAGGAACAGGGTAGAAGCAACTTGGTTTCTTGGCATTGCTGATGATTTGGCAAGTGTTATTAGCAACAAAAAAAATGAATATTTATCAAATCATATGAAGCTCTAGCCGCCATCCACAGGATTAGGTGTATTTGGATTTTGGAGGCAATATGATGCATAATAAAATGTCAAACATGGTAGGTTCAGCAAAGTATACTGTCCAGCATAGTATTTACTATTAATTTACTAAGTGGCTGCATGGTAATCCTTTTTTCTTGGCTCATCAGCTCATGAAATTTTCTTTTTACCAAAAGGAAAATTATTTGACTAAACGCTCTGAATTGATTGCTAATGGAAAATAATATGGTTGGACGTAGTACGTTTTTTTTGTTGAAAATTCTGAAATTGCTAAAGGTGATCATTTTGGCCTCTATTCAATTTTTTTCTTTATTTAATCAATAAATTATTTTTTGAATGTTTTTTCATGGTTCAGCAATTCCCACAACTTTCATCATATCAGCAACTTCAGTAATATTCCCACAACTTCCATTATATCAGCAACAACTTCAGTAATTCCAGCATGTTCCGCAAATTTCGACGCAATTCACTCCTGCCAAAAGTGCTCTCATTCTCTAATTTCCAGATTTCTTAAATAAAATTAAACAGCTTTTCTATGATTTCTTTCTTGCCTTTTAAAGTAATAGTTTATACTAAAGTTAAAGACATTCCTTCAGGAAGATTAAAAGAGAGTTTCTTAAAAGAAATGGTTTCCAACAAAGGGAGGAGAACATACCAAAATTTTAGGAAACCATGTCTACGGAAATGAAGAGCTATGAAATTGTCTCCCAGAAATGTCTGAACAAATCTCTGAGCAGTGAGCACAATAAGACGGCTGGGCTCAATTAGAGTTTTACATCCGTGGGCAATGGGACCACCTGGCTGCATCACCCAGTCTCTCTCAACATCCGCGAAGAACACATCGCCTATAGCAATAACAGCATCGTCTGAAGAGAACTTGGAAATTATATCATGGATGGTCCTTTGTATTGGCTTCTTAACATCCTCTTCCCAAGCAGTCTCCAGCTTATTCATAGAAACTCCCGAAGATTTCAACTTTTTAATCCGTTCATCATCCACGAAACAGGGTTGTGGCTGGGAAAAGTAACAAATGAACCTCTCTATATGCACATGGTTCTTCTGACTTTCTGCAAACTCCTCATAAGCCAAGACTACTTTTCTCCCAACACACTTGTTGATGTGCTCAATATCCAACACCCTCTGAAACTCATAATCGACTTTCGAGCTTGGAATAACCAAAACACGATTAAGTACAGCTGCAAAAAACATGTGCTTCTCCAAACAAATCAAATGATTCGACATTTGTCCGGAGACACAAATGGCAAACAAATACTTATTTGATTCCGGCTTCCACTCAATAGTTTTCCTCTCAGACCATCCCTGATCAACCTTCCCACACCTACCTAATCCGCCAATGCTTGGGTCAGTGAAATTATCCGATGACAGATCCAATGAATTCCCTAATTGATGTGATGACAGAAGAACTTGTTGAGTTTGCTTATTCAATGAGATCTGACTTAGCAAATCCGCTCTCAGATCATCTAAAAATAAAGCCAATTGACTCCTATCATTTCCAGCAGGACTCGAACTCGAATTCCCCTTACTAACAACAGCATCGGATCTAGTTAGATTCCCAAACGTATGGTTCCACAGCTTGAAAAGCCCTAACTGCTGTTGTCTGAGCATATACAGCGCACGCAACTCGGACTCGCGCATGCGACTAACCGAAGAAGAGTCGAAGCCAATATTAGAGACTCCAGTTCGAAAGACGCTTTTGATGTCTGTGGTGATAAAGACGATGAGAACGAAAAGCGGGAGAATGACGGCTAATAAGTACCTCTTCCGGCAGCCGAAGCCCAACCGCGCGGAGTCGACGAACCGGTTGTTTATGCCGTCGATCTGGAAGGTGGACGGGGAAGGCGATTTCGCGCCGCTCCGCCGTTCGCCGTCTCCGATTAGGTTCTGCCGATCATCTTCGTTGTCGGAGGAGGTCGCTCTGTCCATTCTGCCGATGACGGGAATCAAATGCGCATCGAGAATTTGGATGTGTGAGCTTTGATTTCTTCCATACGATTAACACTCTCTAGAGTGGGTTTATGAGGTTGCAGCTGAAGAGTGTGAATCAAGGAACGGCGACGGAACTTATCATTGGTACTCCTCCGGCTTGAGAATTGTCTGTGAAGGAAACTGATCATCACATGCCTGATTTTGACCCGCCAACCCACGAATGCCCTGCCGGGTCATTCATCTCTTGAGTGATCATGGATTCATGGTACAAAATTTAGGTCCACATTAAAATACTTCATCCGCGTCCTGAAGTATTCGTCCAGTTTTGATTTTTGTAACTGCTCATGTAAGCACTTTGATGCATTAAATTCTCTCAATGTGTAAGCCTAAATATAGTCATGTGTGATCTTGTTTGATTTGTCTTAACATATACTGTAGATTATTAATATATAATTTCTATAATTTTTTAACATACAAATTACAAGATAAAATGGATTAAAGAAGTGCATTGGATAATGTGTAAAAATGAAAGTGGACAAATACTCTGGGACAGAGGAAGTATTTTAGTTAAGTATTGGATTTTGTATCGTACCGATTCTGATATCAAAAATTCGTTTTAGTATGATTCGAGATGGATCGGTATCGATACTAGTACAAATGAGGAGAAATAGATATGCACATAATTTAAAGTTTAAAATGTTACAAAAAAATTTAATTTTGAAAAATCACAAGTATATTTTTAAATAAAGGAAAATAAAAAATAAAAATGAAAAACTAAATGCAAAAATAATCATGAAACTTAATTTGTATTTCACAAACTAAAGTGAACCAATAATAAAAATGATATTTTAAATGTGCGATAATATTTTTAAATTTATCTACTGAAAATTAAAACTAAAAAAAGTACAATGTAATAGTGCATATAATAAAAAGATTACTATATTTATAATATATTTACTTCGTATCGTTCCAAAATATCAAATTAAACATTGGGTTTGCAACTGTTTGATATTTTAGCGGTATTTTTTGGATCCGATGTCTTTCGATTCGATTTTCTCTATTTTTCTCGGGAACTTTCGGCATCAATTCGGTATTTGCTCACCTTTATCCCAGATGTTTAAATTAGACCAGAGTCTCATCTGGTTGAGGATCCAAGAAACATGCACTCCTGATGAGGGAAGGCAAGTTGAGTTCCTCATGAGCAAAAGGGTCTGCTCCCCTCTGAGGATCTAAAAGAGGGCATTGTCGGAGGGGTCAATATCGCACCGTTGGAAGGCAATTCCTATCATATTGAAAGCATTGTGGAGGCCCAAGTGTAACACCCTAATCCGTCCAGGTCTGCAGCTCCTTTTGGACTAAAGTATTGATTTGGTAATCGTGATAATTTAAAACATTTCAAACATATTTATTTATAAATAATATTTCATACATAATTGTAGAAAATACGGAGTGTTTAATAATAATAATGCGGAAGCGACTTTTAAACATGTCTCATAACAACATAATTATTTATTTTGTTCAATGATCCACCACGACTGTCTCGCCCCCTTCTGCTGCCAGGAATCAGCCAATCATTCATTCTATCTACCTGCGTGTAGCAAATAAAACACACTACACGCTCAGCGGTGAAGCTGAGTAAGCATATCTAAGAGTGGGTATATCTTAGAGTTCTTCTAGATATCCTTAATATTCATCATCATTATACAAGTGGGTATATCTTAGAGTTCTTCTAGATATCCCTAATAATATACATCAATTTCATAATCATCATTATATCCATTTTTAATCATGAGTTAATCATACCAATCAGTAGGTTAATCATTCATAATTGGCCACAATAATAGTTCATCATAATAATCATTTAACATAACATTTAATAACAATTAGCGGCCTAGTCTCGAGTGTTAACACCCGAACTTACCGTCATGCATCACATAATGTTTTAATTTGTTAAAAACATCATTTTTGTTATGAAAAATCATTTTAATAATAATCATAATCAATTGGTATCAAAAATAGGATTTTAAAGCTCAAAAATAGCAATTTCAGACAAAATTTCGGACCAGAGTTTCGGAAGATCGATCCAGCCCTCTAGATCGATCCAACTAGAAGAAAAACTCCCAGAGGATCGATCCAATGAAGGGGATCGATCCACTCTGTGGATTTTCAGCCACTGTTCATTCGTCTTCAACCTCGGTTCATTTTTCGGGAAAACCATTTTTAGTCACCGAACTTCGATTAAACTATATAGAGATGTTCTCCAAGGTTCATAGATCATATTAGAATTATTAAAACATATTTTTAACATCAAATTCAAGGTTTATGATTCTTGGTTCTTCAAACATGTCAAACACAAAACTCAACCAAATTACCATTTATGAACGTAGAAACGACCTATATGAATATTCTAGTCATTAGATATATCTAGGGGCTTACCTCGAAGGTAAATGAAGGTTTTGAATATTTTCCGGCGAAACTTCCGGCGACAATTACTCCCAACTCCGGCGACCTTTCACCAATATGATAGCACCACTGCGTTCTCCTCACTCCCAGCAACAGAATTGATATGAGAATTGTGAGAAATGATGGAGAATTGAGGGAGTGAAGGTGGTCTTATATAGGGAAGGAATGGAGGAAGAAACCAAACAATGATGAGTAGGATTTGCGTAGGAACGTATCTTCGATCGGCTGAGTGGAGTAGGAGGCGCCGTCCCTGATTGGGACTAATTTTAGTCCCAGTCGGGGTACACTTTTTGGTCCAACTTTCTCCGAATTGAATTCCGTTTGCGCCGTTGCGATCGTGCAATTAAACTCTATCCAACGATATAATTTTTATATTTATTCGTTATACTTTTTCCGACATCATATTTTTGGGTGGTTGACTTTGACAGAGTCAAAATTGGCCTTTATTCAAAAAGGTTCTCACATTTAATTCATATTATTTATTCCCATGATTTATTTCAATAAATCATTTCAAAGTTCACATTATAAACAATTTCTTCATTTATTCTTAATTTGGGTCTGTACTCAGGTTCCCAATCAAGATCACACAATAAATCAACATGTTGGATTTATCTCTATAAGATTTATCCAGATTGTGATATTGGATATCAATATATGTTTTATTTCGGCCCAAAGCCCAACAACAATTTATTTTAATCAAAACAAATTTGATTAATTGAATAATTATTCATTAATAATTCTAAGGTATGTTTCGGGACGTTACACCAAGTGGGTCCCTTCTGGGAACACATTACAAAATTTCTTCTTATCTCATTCATTCAACTTGTCTAAAAGGTAATGAGAAAGATAGTGTAATAGACTTCTAACGTGGAAACCAAATTGGTGAAAACCACGGGCCTTTTTGGCGGTACCATGCCAACAGGTATGTTTTATTATATATCGGGGGCATATTTGTACAGTATACCGGTGTGATAGCCATTGATGGAGCTCGATGCTCCATCGAGAAGATGATGATGAATGGAGGGAATACAATATGTGTGGAATGTAGAAGGTGGCCTCCTCCTCTTCTTGGATTTGTGCCCCTTATATAGTATCATAATGGGAACCTAGGGTTAGGATTCCCTAGCGAGCTCCTCTTGTGGATTGCACCAATATTTTAATTAGGCCCAGAGGATATTATCCCATCGCCCACATAGGGAACCTCGCTCAAGCACAAGAGGTGGTTGTGGAAGTTCTCGTAAGATGGAGCGACTTCATGTTCCACACATCGGAGGATGAAGGCAGAGAGAGTCTGATGGGCATTCGCTGCAGTTGAACCGGGGGATCAGATAACGGTTGTAGATATCTATCAGCAAAGAATGGAAGGGCAACCGACCGACAGCGAGTCTTGACGGACTCATAGCTAGAGCAAGAGGACTGCTCGATCTTGGGTGCAGTGTTTCAGAATGTTCGTACCCCCCACTAGGGGCTCCACTTTGCAGGAAGAGCCCAAGAAAATTGCATCACATCCGTCTGCGGTGGAAGAAGCTAAGGTTTCGGCTCCCATTGTTCCATGTTGTTCACTTTCACACCATCTTTGCAGAGCTTAGAAAAAAGGCCAGAAGAATTATTTAGGAATTGAGGGGTCGAGAACAATGAGCTGATAAGCTCTAAATCTTGAATGACAATGAAGAAGAACTTGAGAAGAAATCTTGAGGATTCGATCAGAGGGTGAAGAATAAAGAAGATGATGATATGTGAGGTTGCTAGTATAGGCGATCGTGGGGGGGGGGGGGGGGGGGGGGGATTAATTAAGTGGCATCGATCGGCAGGTGACACATACCGATTTCCGTCCGAGGAAAAGAGCAATGATGCATGGGATCACGATGGTGGTTGGCTGATGTGTATATTGAGCGAAAGTGTAATTTTTAATATGGGTCCCAAGGCATACGTATTCATAGGCGGCACTCATAGTCTTTGAGCCCGAAGAAGCTGGAAGAACCGGAAGAAACTGGAAAAAACTGGAAGAAACTAGAAGGAACCGGAAGAAATTTGAAGAAACTGGAAGAAATTGGAAAAACTGAAAAAAATTAAAAGAAACTGAAGAAACTAGAAAAAATTGGAAAATCTAAAAAAAAATTTAAGAAAAATTTTATGTGTAGTTTTATATTATTCTTATTCTGATTCTTGTTGTTATAAATTATTGTTGTTGTTGTTGTTGGTGGTGGTGGTGGTAGTGTTGGTGTCATCACGTTATCTTAATGATTGTTTTTAAGATATATAAAAAAATATTACGAGTATTATTTTTCATATATAAAAAGCTAGTTTAAAAAAGTAATTAGAATATAAAATTAGCATAAATATCAAAATGTTAAATACTTAAGAGTTATTATGGGTATGTTGTATTTATTATAAAATAATATATTTGTAATTATATTTTATACTCGGAGTATATATTACAAGATTTTGTTTTAGATTAATATACAAAAAAAGGTATTATTCATATTAAAAAGTTGAAGCTAAGAAAAAATAATAATGAATGCGAATCATAAAAATAGTGAGATGAAAAAATGAAATAATTTATAAACAATAGTTATAAACATAAAAGTTGTAATAATAATAATAATAATATATTTTTTAGAAAGATTTGTCAGAAAGGGGAAAGAATTTGAAAACAATAAATATAGTTAGAAGAAATTAGAAGGAACTAGAAAAAAACTAGAAAAAACTAGAAGAAACTGAAAAGAACTGGAAAAACTGGAAGAAACTGGAAGGAACTGGAAGGAACTGGAAGTTAAGAGTTCAAGCTATAAAGAACAGGCCCTGAATGTGTAGTTGCATCTCCACTTTTCATGACGGATATAAACACAAAATTACTTTAAATACTCCATCTGTCCTAGAAATATTTTCTCTTTTCATTTTTCACAATATTCAATATTACACTTTGACCATTAATATCTAAATTTATACAAAGATATAGTTTTTTATAAATGTTTGATATTTGAAAATTGTATTTAAATAGAAATACATTGATATTAAATTTATATCAAAATACAATATATTTTTCCACGTATCGAGTCAAAGCTTACAAACTTTGACCAAGAAAATTCAAATTGGAAGAATTTTTTTCGGAGGAAGGGAGTAACTATTAAATCCTTTTATTTTTAAGAGGACGTGTTTCTTCCAAATATGAATTTTAAATTTAGGATAGGGTAGGGATCACTAGCCTGGGTCATAAGACACTTGGCGTGAACCACATTAAAAGATTGAATCCAATCAATTACTTTGTTCAACTCAAAAGCTTGTATACTGATATATTTTCTCTACAAGTCCCAATGTGGGATAACTCTTTAACACCTTCCCTCAAGTGGACAATCGAGCAATTTTAAATTTAACCAGTTCACTACTTCCAAAGGGACTCCCCCTCCCTAGAAAATGAAAGGATCAAAAGTGTCAACACCTAAAAAACCATGAATCGCTAGGCTTGGACTTTCAGACGAGTAATCAGGTTATATGGGCTACATGACATTTTACATACGAACAATTGGACTAACGACAAATGGGCCGCTAAGAATGAACTTTTAGACAGAGACCTTAACAAATGTAACAAAATTCGGTGGGCTAAAACAGCAGCGGCGAACGGCTAAGTGCCGATTGGCCAATGAACTGTAGAATTTTTTTGGAATCAAGCTCCAATACCATGATATAATTTAGAATAGGTAGAGATCACTATGGATTGGGTCATAAGACACCTGAACTGAACCATATTAAAAAATTGAATCCAATCGATTATTTAATTCAACCCAAGAGTTTATATACCAATTTATTTTCTCTGCAAGTTCACATGTGGTGTAAGTCTTTAACAGATTTTGATCACGCACGGGCAAATACATTACTTGATAATTCATATTTATACCATTAAGCCAAAAGCACAATAAAGTCAACCTAAGCAATTTGACAATTACTTATAAACTCAATGTTTTGAACTAGTATCTACTTTACCATGTATTTCACACAATTTACGCTATTTTTATTAGGGTTGTGCATCGGTCTAAACCCGGACCAACCCGGACCGGAACGGGACCGAACCGGGACCGAATAAGAGCAAAGTAGTGGACCGTAGACCGGACTGAAAAAGCGTAAGACCGGACCAAATAAAAATGCACCGGTCCGGACCGGTCCGAATAAGGACCGAAATTGGCGAGTGGACGGAGTGGACGAGTGCTGCCTGCTGCGATTGGACGACTGGACGGAGTGCACTCGTCGATGACTGGATGATGGCGTACCTGCAGAACCGGTGGACTTATCGGAGCATTCAACGGAATTGGAGATTTGGAGTGCTGCGGCCTGCGTGAGTGCGTGAATTATCTTCTGCGTGAGTGCAGCACTCGTCCGCGGAATCGGAGATTCGGAGATCGGAGACCTGTCCTTATAGATTTCTTCGGCAACTTCAAGTTGAGAACCCTCATTTGTGTGGATTTGCTACTGGACTTCTATTCATACTGGACTGGACTAAGGTGAATTATTTGGGCTAATAACTTAAGTAAAATATAAACCCATATATATATATATATATATATATATATATATATATATATATATATATATATATATATATATATATATATATATATATATATATATATATATATATATATATATAGACACACACACACACACATATACTCCGTATATGATATAATCGGACCACCGGTCGGTCCACCGATCTCACCGAGTTTGGACCGGACCAGAACCAGGATTAGGACCGGACCGGTCCGGTCTGGTTTTGGCCGGTCTTCGGGTCGGTCCGGGCTTGGACCGAATAATGCACAGCCCTAATTTTTATCCACAAACAAACTCAAACATTCATTCAATACATTAGAAAAAACTACAAAGATCGTTCTCGATGACCTTAATCAAGCTCCTAAGCCCATCCTCAAACCAAACTTCACTCTCTATATCATAAGGATGTAAATTAGCAAGATTATGAGCTACCAAGTTCTAACGTCTTCTAAAACGCATAAAAACAGATCATTCAGAAGACAACCGCTCAAATATCTCCACGACAAGGACTAGAAACGATCGCATCTTCACCCTTTTGGACGAAAAACAGGGGACAAAAAGAATGGAAAAAAACCAATGGAACAAAAGAAGTACATGGTTTACTATTGCTTTTTTACTCCATAAATCCCAAGCAAGAGTAGTTTTGCTTTACAGAGTATTAAACTTTGTGGCTTTGAGCCGAGTCAAGGTAAGCCGGACAGAGAGATCATATTACTTCTTTCTGCTATGGGGTTCAAAAAGAAGTATTCACCTATCCATGAGAATCTACCAAACTGGCTGGAATGCGGTAATAAGAGAAATAGTGGTCATCAATCATCAAACCTATACCTAGCCTATTGGTTATGTCACAAAAATGAACTTCAGACCTGAAGTCATGTCCATGGGGTAGCGTTTCCTTGTAGGTCATGCATCTAATATGCTCATGTATTAAGGAGTTAGATACTCTTCTCTGTTCCCCCAAACTGTGTGTTTGATATTGATGATTGAATATGTCAAGTATTTGATTTGAATGATTTTGAAGTACACAAATGTTACCGAATATGACGCAAAAACATAGAATTATTTGCCCTTCAATACCTCAGCTCTGCAGGTAGCAATTCCCGTGTGGCATGACCATGACACAAACCACTCCAAGAACCTAGAACCGGGAGGGATGCATCAGAAGGAAGAAGGCCAAATTGACCAACCCCTAATCTCGAAAACATATCCCCTCATTGAGGAGGTTCCATTATGATCGGCCATTTCCCAGAGAATTCTGGTGGAGATTTAGTGATTAACTCCACCATCCAACCAAAACTCGGGGAACCCGGACGACTAAGGGTTAGGCGGTTAGCATAAACTGTCTCAATCCATTTGAAGTTTCTAACGACAACTGGCCAAAACTTCATGGGTCAGTTGGCAGAACATACTCAAATTATAAGGGCAAATGATGCAACTAATCAAGATTCATGATGTAAAATAGTCTGCCGTACAACAAAAAGCATAGTCATAGTAGGCAAAAGCACTGAGAGAATGCATAAGAGAAGAAAATGCAGACCCCGAATTCTGATTATAGCAAAAAGCTTAAAAACCAAGTGACTAATGCTAAGCAATTAGAAACAAGAAATTGAACAAACAATCCTTTCATTGAAACAAAAAAAGCAGTAACACGAATTGAGACTTGGTTAAAGTCACTGAATTTAATAAGGATAGCAAACATTCATTGATTTGGATACATACCTCAAATGAAAACATAATAGAATAAGAGTTGTATTGGCAAAAAAGATGTTCAGTCTGCAGGTAGCAGGCTAAGTTACTTCTTCTTCTTCTTGCTTCCATTAACAACATCATCAGAAACAACCCGGAGGAGCTTCTTGTGCTTGGCAGATTTGGCAATTTTCTTAAGAGTGCTGGGATTAGTGATCTTCTGGAACTTGGTGCCGGACTTGAGGATATTCTCCTTCTTCTTCTTCTCCCTCTCCTCCCTCTTCTGCCGCTTCTCCACCTTGTTCTTCCTTATCTCCTCCTTCAGCTCGTTCATCCTCTCCTTGTACGCCTTCTTAATCTCCTTCTCCCTCACCCTCTGCTCCAGCGGGATCCCCTTACGCACGTGCAACGCCGACGACCTGTGAGTCCGTACCTGCTTCCACTTCCTCCCGGAAACCCTACCCGCTATCACGCCGTCGTACGTCGGCTTTCCGTACACAGGCTTATTCGGATCATCGGAAGACGCGACGGCCTGCCTTTTTGACGGAGGGACGGCGTTTTCCACTTCCATGGCGGTGGAGTTTCCATCCTCTCCCACCTCCTCCTCCGATCGAACGCCGGATTCTTTCTCTGCTCGCTTCCGCTTGTAGGTTTTACCGCCGAAACCTTCGTCGAGGAATCTAAAATCTATGGTGCACGCCATTTTCCCACGGCACGCTTCCAATCGGAACCCTAGTGGTTTGCAGTACAAGTACTCTTGCTGGCTGTTGCCTCACAATTCGAAATGGGCTGGGCCGTAGTCGACCAGCTGGTAAGAGAGAGATTTTGGATTTGATTTTAAAAGTATACATCTTCCAAGATACGTAATACTCCCTCCTAAAATTTTCTCGTTTTGACTTTTTGTATTTTTTAAGGAAAGTTGAAAAAAAATGAAAGTTTACCATGATACCTTTAATGAAAATGGATGGAGTGTATTAAATGAGGTGGGTGAGGTGTAATAAATAAAGTAAGTGGGGGTAGTTGAGGTATTTCAATTGTTATGAGAACATCTATGGTAGACAAATAAAAAGGGCTAATGAGAATATTTATGGGAGACGGAGGGAGTATTAGGTACGGATTATTATTATTTACAGAGTTAAATTGAATTTATTTTGTTTACTAATTTTTGCTACCTATTTTATGAAATAATATAGTCTTGTCATCTCTTATTTTATAAAATTTTTTATTTAATTTTTTACTGTAAACGTTTATTTTTAAAATTTTCCAACTACAATCAAATAAAATAAACTAAAAATAAAATCAATCAAACCTCATAAAGCATAAAATAAAGATTTATGTGTAAGGGGGAAAATACATTTAAATATTCTTTCGGTGTTTCATCGAGTTTAATTTTTTGATCAATATGAATGAATTCTTATCAACAATTATTCTCAATTTATATGATGTATTATTACAATGAAATAATAATTTGAAAGTTCTCAACAAGATAAATTTAATGAAATCTTTTTATTCTAATTACATAATTTTAACGTAATTGAGATCTAAAGTGTGTCTAATTTGCCTTGAAAATGTTAAACTTGATGAAAACACTAGAACAAGAGTAGTAAATGACAAAATTCACGCCAATACTCTCAAATTTGGTTGATTATATAACTCAGATTTTCTTGTGCTCGTTAATACTCTAAGAAATTAACAATTTTTATAGCATATGAAATAAAGAGCTGATAACACATCTAAAGTAATATACTTAAATTGGACGTCATTGTACTTCTTTAGTAAGTTATTCAAAAATTTCTAAATGACATCAAATTTAATTTCGTTACTTCAGATGTAATGACAATTCAATATTAATAATGTCATGTCAATCAAAATATACCTATGAGATTAAGCTCGGAGCTTACTAAGCCATACTGGAGTAGCGATGTAAAATACGATCATTTTTTATTTGTTGGCGTGTAAAAGAGAATCTGAAGTAATATTCTAAAACCGGTCATTTTGGGAGTATCGTTGATGGGCCATTGGTCCACGTGGTTCAAGCTTGGCCCAACATTCGTGTGATCCAAGAGAAACATGGAAGACTAATATCCAGACGACCCAACATTTCCGCAAGGCCCAGTTCGTTGGACATGCATTGTGGGCCTGGGGCTCAGTCGAATTGCACGCAATGAAGGAATCTCCCACTTTTTCCATGATTGACCGCGTCCAATCGCGGGCGAGACCGGATGGTTTGGCTTAGTGTCAATGGCGGTGGAAGACCAGACCATGATTGAACTACCGTGTTTAGCACTTTCCTTGTAAAATCTACAGTGTATCACTATAAGTAGAGGCGGAACGCCATTGTAATAGTGAAGCTAAACATGACTAGTATACTTGTGCTCCATTGTCAATCTCTCAATCTCAATCTCTTAGTTTATAATTCTATCCAGCTCCTCGGGTCAAATCTTTGGTGGAGTTCATTTCCACTAATCGTTGTAAATTTTTTTCTAAATACTAAGGGTGTGTTCTGTTTGCCTGATTGAATCTGATCTGATCTCAATCTCAATTCTCTTAAGCTGATTTGATTAAAATTAAAATTAAAATTATTATTATTATAGTTATAATAATAGTAATAATAATAATAGAAATATTAATAATAATAGTAGTAATAACGATAACAATATAAATGGTAATAATAATATTATTAATAATATTATTAATATATATATTAATAATAATAGAAATATTAATAATAATATTAATAATAATAGTAATAATAATAGTAATATGAATATTAATATTAACAATAGTAATAATTATAATAAAAATAGTAATAATAATTATAATCATAATAATAATTGTAATAGTAATAGTAATAATAATAGTAACAGTAATAGTAATGGTGACGATAATAAAAATAATAGTAATAATAATAATAATAGAAATAGTAATAATAATATTATTATTAGTAATAATAGAAATAATAATAATACTAATAGTTAGAATAATTATAATTAAATAATAATAGTAATAGTAATAATAAATATACTAATAGTAATAATAGTAATAGTAATAATAATAATTTTGCAAAATTTACAAGAACACTCCCAGAAATTACAGATTTTACATAAATACTCCCAAATTTGTTTATTTACAGAGTTACTCCCATATTTGTCTATTATTTACGTCGTTACTCCGCGATTGCTTCATCATCAGTGTTCCTCGGATGCGTTTTTTTATACGGGGTTCTTCATATTTTTTTATTGAATCAAATTAAATTAATATGAACATACTTGATATTAAAGATTAAAAAGAATTAGGAAGTTTGAAATCTGAATTTTTTTTAAAAAGGGTATGGAAAATAAGGGCAATGATTAGGCTTACTAAGACGTGAGAAAGAAGAGGAAGAGAATAAGTTGAGGTGAATATGGTATATTAGAATGAAAAAATACATGTCTGCATTTTAACTGTTCACTTAACGCAAAAAAGATACATCCAAGTAACACTAATGATCACTACCAAATTTGGGAGTAATGATGTAAATAAAAGAGAAATGTGGGAGAAATGGTGTAAATAAACAAATTTGGGAGTATTTATGTAAAATCTATAATTACAGGGAGTATTCTTGTCAATTTTGCCTAATAATTTTGTTTAAATCTGAATTTATTAGACTTGATATGATATGATATGATCTGATCTGAATGGATCTAATTAGATTGGATCGGATCTGATTAGATCCGATTTGATTTTAATTAGAATAAGTAATATGCAAAAAAAATAAGTTGAATGGAGCGCTGCCTAAATACAAATGCGAAAACATTTTAGAATAAAAAAAAAGAGTGAATCTAGGACATTCATTTACTATTCGCAAATCATCATTCTTGTAAAGGCTCTTTTGTAATATTTCATTTCACCACAGTTCATGTGACATTCATTTTGAATATTATAGGACGTCACGAACTTTCTACGGAGCTCCGTTAGTAAAATTGATGGTTTTTATTCTTCATCCCCACTCAAGCCATTCTACACCCTTTGCTTCACTGATTGGCTACAATAGTCACTGTAACCAATCATTAAGGGGAGGGGGGTTCAATGGGTCTAAAGGTTAGGAGGGTAGGTGATGAAAGAGTTTTTTACTCAAAACTTTCACTCGAGAATTCGCTCTCACCAAAGTGTGTCCTTTTTTATTGAAATAAAACTTTTAAAGAAACAATATGTGTGCATATTAAAAAATATCGGAGCAGTATCTAAAAAGATTTCTAATAAAATAATTAAAAATTATTTGACCTTACAAAATATTTTTGTGAAGAAAGAATATTTATTGAAAAATTAGAGAACATGATATTAAATCTACTAATTTAGACCTAAACCCATCATTCTATACAAACATATTTCAAAAATTTGAACAAAAATCTAAGTTTGACAATTTGTTTTAACAGATTCTTCTTAAGGTAAAAGATTTTTCCTAGAAAACTAAAGCTGATGATTGTTTATATAATTATCCTATAAATATAAAGATGAACTAAACTTCCTATAGAGTATTTCAACCATAACTCTATCCTCCTCACACTTAAGCAGAACCGTGCACTCGCGGGTTTTAAAATGATCAGAAACTGGAGCTATGGTGGAAAAATTCAATGCACATGTTAAATTATTCTAATACTTAAAGGATTCAAAATGAAGATCGAAACATAAATAAATCAAGGGAAAAAAATTATGGGGAAAAGGGCATATCGCACAGTAAACTTCCCCAAGATATTCTCCACAAAGTTTTTCATAATATGATTGTTCAAAAAAAATCCAGCATCCAAGGAACATGGTCAAATCACAAGAAAAAGCAAGTAAAAGTCTAACGAAATCATCGGAAGATCAGAATCGGGGTGGGATTGGGTGCGTCGGTGCGACATCTGATGCATCAGGAGTCGAGGTGTGCCCAATTGATTTCTGCTGAACTGGTGTCTGAACAGGAGTACCAATATTGAAGAAGTTAGTCCACTGAGCCTCCTGCTAGTTGACAAGCCTAGTCATGTCCGCCTCGTAGCAGTGCTCAAAATCGATGAACCTCGTGTGAAACTATTCCAATCTACCATGAATCCCACTCATCTGAAACTGAAGACCCTGCATCTGAATACTCAATGTCTGTGCCTATAGGGGTATGTGAAGGTTGTCTTCCCCAGTCGAGCATTGGCCCTGCTGAAATGTACTGTCTCTGTGGCACAGGACGAGGTCTAGGTGTCGACCCCTCTCTCAGTCTAATCCTTGGTATATGACCTCTCTGATGTCTAATGTGTTGTATCATGGTGCTGTCCAGAAGTTGGACACTCTGCTCAAGCGGTAAGAGATGAGGAATCGGCAAGTGCTGCTGTAGGGACCTGTGAAGAAGCGTGATCAACGGGCCGTAAACCACCTTGATACACGTACCATATGTCTGGGACCACAAGAAACGAGCGATGAAAACAACCATATTAACTTGTCGTTGATGTGTTATGCTCTAGAAGAAGAGCATGTTAGAAGAATAGACCATGTTGTTGTTACTGGGTCTCCCAAAGTAGCTCATGGGCATCAAAAAGGTGAGAAGCCTCCAAGAAGGCTCGGCCCAGTCATACAATCGATTAATCTAATGCTCGAAAGGGGCATCAGTGTGTGCATGTGCGATCCAGAAGGCCTAGACGTCGAAGTCCTCGGGAACAACAATGGGAAGGTCAACAAAGGACAAATGAGAGATCTCATCCGGACTATAAAGGCCAAGTCTCCACCCAAGTTCAGCGACAGTAAGAGTATGTCGCTGGCCTAGGAGAGTGAAAATGAGGCGGCCGTCGTGCCTCATAACTATCCCCATGTCGTCTCGCCGCTCGAACCCCAACAAAGGTCGCAACAAGCATAAAAATTCAATATTGAGAGGCAAGCTAGCTTCGGCTCGCAACGAAAGCAATGGCTCCCATCTAGATGGACTAATCGAGGCCTCAACAGCTTCCCAAACCCAGCTGCAACGAGGGGTCTCTAGTCAAGAATCACTAGGACCTGTAGAGATCGGTGCTGGGCCCACGCAGTGAATCACTCTTGAGCCTCTAGAGTAAGAAGTGGCAACTGAAGATCTTGTGCCCTCCTCAATGGATAGATCGCTGCTCCTGCCATCTACAAAAATCGAACAACGGTTAAACTTGCTCCTAAATTTGGTACGACAAGTAAGCACTCAACTTTTTTACATCCTTTAAGCATAAATATATTAAAAGTGGTAAGTGGACCGATTCAGAGTATTCGGGATCGGGAAGAATGCTGCCAATTAGGTGCTCTTAGGCTCACCTGAATAAACCTTTCCACAGAATGACCCAATAGGAATGGTGGGACAAGTTCGACTCTCGAAGGCGTCACCTTTTGTATCCACTTAAGTACCATTCTAGCTTAGATAGTCATTCTGTACATGGTACAGATATCATTTTTAACACATAAATACAAAAAAGTCTCTCTCTATTTTTATTTTATTTATTTTTTATTTTTTAAATTTATTTTTATATTTTTTAGTAATGATGACGGGTTGCCTCCCGTTTAGCGCTTCTTTAACGTCATTAGCTGGACGCTTTTCTCCTTCTTCAGTTCTCCAAGGCTTGGAGGTACATTGCTTTTTTCTCTCGGGACACATCTCTTCCTTCAAATTTATTCAGGCGATGACCGTTGACCTTGAATTCACCATTTTTCCCTTGAATTTCTATCGTTTCATATGGATAGACTTTCAAAACTTCAAATGGACCAGACCAGTGAGACTTCAGTTTCCCGGGAAACAACCTCAACCGAGAATTAAACAGAAGTACTTGGTCCTCTTCATGGAACTCTTTGGATTGTTTGATGTGTGCATCATGATATTTCTTGACGTGCTACTTGTAGAGCAGATTAGTGTGGAAAGCCAGCGCTCTCCAATCCTCCAACGGGTCCAATTGGTAGAATCTTTCCCTTCCAGCAGCAGATGCATCTAGACAAACATTTCTGAGTGCCCACAATGCTTTGTGTTCAATCTCGACGGACAAATGACATGATTTCCCGTAAAGGAGATGAAAGAGAGTAGTTTTGATGGGAGTTTTATAAGCAGTTCGGAAGGCCCATAATGCATCATCAAGTTTCAAGCTCTATTCCTTCCGAGTTTTCTCAACAGTCTTCTCCAAAATCGGCTTCAGATCCCTATTAGTGTTCTCCACTTGGCCTTGAGTCTGGGGATGGTAAGCAACACCCTCTCTATGTTGAACTCCATATTTTTGCAATGTTTTGGACAAGGGATCATTTCTGAAGTGTATCCCTCTTGTTACAATTTTTGTACGGATTACAACGAACGGGGAAGATGAACGGCCTCGGAAAATAAAAAAATAAAATTCTGAATTTATAACTTATTCAGAATATTACAAGATAAACATAATTGAAAATAAATTTATATATCTTCAAACAGTCTTGTTGTATGAGGACATTAAGCACTGGACATCAAGGACATCATGCACTAGGCTGTGAGGACATTATGCACTAGGGCAGAATCCAGCGAGGTCTTTATGAACTAAACCTGCAGAACAAAACACCGTGAAGGACAGCGGAGTCGCCGGAGTTGTCCTTAAGGTAGTAGTGCCTGCCTACCGTACCGGAAAAACGTGGGCACTCTCCTCCCAGATAAAACCGCTATCGTGTGTGGAGATTGTACGGACCAACCACACACCAACGAACAAGAACAACGTAGGAACGTTGGCGACCAAAAAAACTTTGAAAGGGATTGCCAGATAAAATTGGCAAGAAAACCAAGAGCTCTCCTCAAAGTTAAACAAGGACAAAATTGTTAACTTTTTCCTTCTCCTCTTTTACTTCCCACGTATGGATGCTCTCCAAAAAATGAGAAGAGTCCCTCCATTTAAATAGGCATTTTCATGGCTCTTCATTTTGTAACTTATATGCCATGAAGGCACATTCAATAGCCATGACTCACCATCATTAGTAATATTTTTAATGGTGTGTTAATACCACCATTAACATGGGGGTTACATCCATAATGTTTAAAATTCTTCATATTTAATTGGAGATTAATGGCCAGTTAACTCCGTAAAAGTGGAATAATTTTAAACATTACGTAACGGGTTAACTCTGAGAATCAATTTCTCATTTACCCTTCTACCATTTTTGGCGTATAATATATCAAAATATTTATCTCATTTAAGAGAACACACGTCCATTAATTAACGGTTAAAACCGTTAGTGGACCTATTGATAATTATACCCAAGTTGGTCCATTTAATGCCTATTAAAATACCAAAAATTCCAACACCTCTATCACTGATCAATACTCGAGGTATTCCGAACCTCGCAAACAACTTCTTCAAGAAACGCACCACCCTGTGCGCATCATCCTTCCGATAAGCTTGGGCTTCGGCCCACTTTGAGACATATTCAACCACCACCAGAATGTATTTATTTTCGTATGAACTAGAGAACGGTCCAACAAAATCAATACCCCAAACACCAAATACCTCACAAGGAAGTATATAATGTTGTGGCATTTCATCTCGACGGGTGATGTTACCCGTTCGTTGGCATTCCTCACATTTGGTCACAAATAATTGGGTGTCTCGAAAGATGGTGGGCCAAAAGAACCCACTGTCCATCACCTTCCATGCGGTTCTTGTTACAGAGAAATGGCCACCAACATGCCAGCGTGGTAGTGTTTCAGTATCTCTTCTCCTTCTTCTTCACTCACGCACCTTCTCATCACCTGGTCTGCGCACATTCGGAACAGGTAGGGGTCCTCCCAGAAGTAGTGGTTCGCTTCCCGTTTGAGTTCTTGTTTGAGATGAGACAAGAGCATGGTAGGCTCGATATTGTAAGTTAGATAGTTAATTATTATATCAGCATACCATGGTATCTTCTCATTGATTGTTAGTATTTTCTCAAACGAGAATGTTTCATCCACTTTGCATTATTGATCAACCACCTTCGTGTCAAGACGAGAGAGGTGGTCGACAGCTTGATTCGCGGACCATTTCCGTTCTTTTACCTCTATATTGAATTCCTGCAAGGTGACAAAGAGACTAAGGGAGTAAGTAGAAACTCATGGCATACTAAGGCATTGCGTGAGAAGTGATCTTTAGTAAAATCTCCTTGCTAGCTTTAGACAGTCACCAACTTTATACTGATTTGAGAACTCCTTACTTCAATACATTAATGCTATTCCTTAAGGATTTCCAAATGTGCTAATCCTCGATCTCTTGAACTCTGTCAAAGCACCAAACTAGTGTGGCAAATAACCCTTGCCTATAGGATCCCACCTAAGATTTTACAACAACTATCTTGACTGTTTACAATGATAATTTCGTGGTTATCTTCAAACATTTACACAAGGACTTACATGTTATCCTTGAACCTTTATAGGCTTTCTCAGCTATTCTCAACAGTATAACTTTAGAATTTGACAACAAATCTTGTGCGTAAGAATGTTTATATAAGGAAGATCCACGCAGGAATTCTACACTTTGGCTTTATCACAAACCGATTATAATCAATACTTGGGCGATGTAAATGAAGTTATACATTCAAAAAATTACAAGCTCAACTTATTAAATATGAGTGTGTATCTAAACCACATGCTTAATTTTTGTGTATATGAAAATATAAAAGACGGGCTTTTGAAATAGCCAAAAACTAAAAGATAAATCTCAACACACTTGAAATATGATATATAAAATTCTGGAGTTTAAATTCTTTTGTGAAATGTCAACACAAATTATGATAGGGAGTATTTCATGGTGTCAAGTACTCTCAACCCTTTAATTTATGGGATAACATTAAACATACATCATTCGCCCAAAAAAATCTTTTTACTTACCGAGAGTAGTTTTTTTACAAAATTTAAGAAATAACAAAATTGTTTGGTTGAAATTTATGTAGAAGAAAAAGAATTAAGGTGAACCACCCATTTCATTATTTTAAGGAATAAGAAACTTTTTTGGGATAAGCAAAAAAAGTTGGAAGATTTTTTTGAGACGAATGAAATATGAGATTTATTTTGTTTTAAATTTCATGTTTTAGTTATATTTATGCAGATTTCTTTAAATTATATGGTTAAAAATTGATCATCGTCCATCATTCAAATTATGATCAATACGAAGTGAATATTTGTTTAAAATTTATTAACAATTTAAATAACTAACCAAATACAAATCACATTTATAACTATTTTGGTATTCAAATTCATATTTAAAAAAATTAGACAATTACAAATTCAAATATTTGGTATTCTGATCCATTGACAATCCTACTTGCATCTAACATGATAAGAATATGCTCACATTAACATTATTACTCCCTTAGTTTCAAAACTATCGTGATAGTTTGATTTTTGTAGTTTTTTTGACTATAAATTATATATAATTAAATAAATGTTATAAAAATTTATATAAGAAAATTATATCTTAAAATAAACCTTATTATATTTATTTACATTATAACTATATATGCACATTTTTTATAATTTATGACCAAAGTAATCATAAAAGTCAAACTAAAATGATAACTTTGAGATGAAGGAATTATACTCCGGGTAACTTTCTCTTTGCTTTTTTGTGCACGCAAAAAAAGAAGGCTCGTGATGTTATAGTCTTAGGGTCTACGTACATGTAAAGGATCATGCTACACTTACACCAAAAAATATACCCCATTTGTACACCACAAGTTTGCACAAACATTTCGATGGTTTACACCGACACAAGTGTTGGTGCGTTTATAAAAATTCACACGGACACAAATGTTGGTTCATTTAACAAAAATTAGTTTTACACCAACACAAAGTGTTGGTGCAAAACTGCGAGGTACAAAACTTGAGGTACACATAGCATAATCCACATGTAAAATGTAGAGATTCTCACATATCTTACATGTGTTCTTAAATCAAATAGATCAGATCAGATCGGATCCAATCAAATAGATCAGATCAGATTCAATCAGATCAAATCAGGTTAAACAATATTACTACTACTACTATTAGGTAGTAGTACTATTCTACCTCAGAATGAGTACTATCCGGTTGTGCCTATCGCTAGGTACAGGCAGCTGTATGTATACATCAGAAACACGGGAAGAATGTTCCATACCTATGAAGGCATGCTATCAAAAACGGGGTCAAGCGTAGCTAAGCATGACTCATGTTTCAAGGTTGGGCCTTTAAGTAGATGAGGTGAGAGAGTCAAAGTCAAATACGTTAACACCCAGACCAACCCTACACAAAGAAGAAGGTTCTCCTAACGAGTACTCCTACATAAAAACGATTTAACTTGAAAACTTGTTAGGAAGCTGTGAGGTGGGTTACCCACACATTATTCTTGTTTGAAATTTGAATTGTTCTCCTATTAATTTCTGGAAAAGTATACTCCTCACTCCTTATATATCCGCATATAAATTATAACCTTGATTTCTTCTGATACTATATAAATCCAAGAAACACATTTCTGAATTTTGGTTTCCCCCCCCCCCCCCCCCCCCCCAATTTTTCTTATTTTGTGTTTTCAAAGATCTTTCTGTATTTGAAACGAGTAAAAAATTCAATCTTTTTAGCGATTCAATCTTAGCCAACAAGAAGAATCATGTTCTTGGTGGCAGCCATCTGTCTCTTCTCAGTGGTGGCCTGTATATTCTTGCTCCACCTTTACACCGCCGAAGGGTTCCGCCTCCGCCGCCGCCCAGACATCCTCAGCGCCGCCGATCAAGAAGTGGGCATAAGGGGTCTGGACCCATCAGTACTAAAAACCATACCAGAAGTTGACTTCAGCTCCAAAGATTTCAAAGAAGAGGGCTTGGAATGTGCAGTGTCTGTGTGAGGTGTGTGAGGGTGAAAAGGCAAGATTTTTGCCCAAATGTGACCATGGGTATCATGTGGGCTGTATTGACCAATGGTTTCAATCACATTCCACTTGCCCTCTCTGCAGAAACCCGATCCCAAACCCGAATCCACCTTCGGGTCCCGTACCCGGAGCAGAAGTAGGAGGATCTCCAAACTTTCCCACCAATGTGTTGTTTTGGGGAGATGAGACTCAAGTCAGCACCTTTTCATGTCCCACATTGGAAGAACGTGTTCCTTCTCCGGTTCCGTGTTCATCCTCGGCTGCAATTGATATTCCTAGGCAGAGCCTTGAGGAGTTCGGGCAAAAACCGACCGTGATCACGAGATTGAGATCACTCAAGAGGCTATTGATGATGAAGAGAAGGGAAATGGGGCTCATAGTAGATGTAGAACAAGGTGGCCTAAGCCAATGAGTGTAATTTTTTGGGACATTTTAGTCTTAGCCTGTGATGTTTTCATTGATTCTTGAGTATTCTGGTCATAAACAAGATAAATTTTGTACAGCTCTGTACACAATAGATGTTTTCTTCAATTCCATGTGAAGGGTGCACACAAATAGATGATGAAGATAAAAACCTCAAAAAATATATATTAAAAGAAGGATAAATATTTTGTTCTTGCAAAGTAAGAGAATCACATTTTGAGCTGTTTTCCTAAGTAACTAAGTAAACAGGTCCATAGGACTGAACAACCTTGGGAGTGTTCATCTTTCCAAGGCATATATATGGGACAATCTCCTTCGCGTCTTTGTCCTCGCCGGAGAAAAGATTTGTGATGGGTCCTGACACAGTCTTCCGAAGCCTCGCTGCAGTTGCCATTTCACTCCCGTGAAAATTCACCGGTCCAGAAACACATTCGTTCCTTTGCATGGAGAATTTCATTCCTTTTTTGCCATTCTTGGTCTTCTTTTCTCTCTTTAGCCATGAAAAAAGTGATCTTTTCCATGATGATTTTTTTCCCATTTTTTTCTTCTCACATGACTCTTGAAGATGTGAAGTGACATCCAATGTCACCCTCCTTGCATGATTTCTTCCTTCTGCCAAGAACTGAACAAGGGATACCCTCACATCATCATCAAACTTAATCCAAAATATATTGAATATAAATTAACACCAAACCCTTATATAATCCATAACACAATTCGGGTCCCTTGTAAAAAATAAAGAGGTTATTTTCGTCATAGTACGATTGATGCATTTACTTACCAAAACTTTGCAGAAAAAACGGAGTAACAACCAACAAGAAAGAGAACTTTAATGGGTCATTTTAGTTTAATCCATCACTTATGCAAAACTAGAACGTCGAAAAAAATGACTTTTTAGCTCCATTGAAACGGGACCATCCAATAATATAATGAATTAAACCATATTAAGGCTTGGATTGCCAAGGACAAAGGACAAATCTCAGCTCTTATTTGTGATACTGATTATAGTTCAATTGACCTTCTACAACGTAACTGTTTGGCCGGTTCGAGATTTATTAGACATTATATGATGTTTTAGAGGTAAAAAGGAGTATCAATGACAAACCTGTTCAAAATCTGAGTGAGGATCAAACTCATAGTGTTGATGATGTTGTTCAAGTTTAGAGTTTATAGGAGACTTTTTCATAATCCTTCATAGATTTCACAGCCAAATGAGGAAGACTTTCTGCACAAAGAAGCAAAGAGAAAAAAAACAGTGCAATCAACCACAAAAGCAACACCAGAGAGGTGGGAGCAAAGAAGGAAAAGAAGTTTTTATTTTTGAGTTAGTAATTAATACAGTAATTTGCATTCATATTTTTACCTTTTACCTTTTTGAGTTATGATTTCTTCCCCATGATATATGGTTTTCATCATCATCATCATCAATTCATTTTTTTCCATCTCCAGACCAATTTTTGTAGCTGCATTTAATCAATTTGTTTTTCTCCATCTCGAGGTCACTTGTTTGTAGTTGAATAGGGGAGTATGTTTAATGTCTTGGACTGACTGTTGGGAATTAAACACACAACACACACAAATATCTGCGAGAAACGAGAGAAACGGAACACAAACGACACACAAGAATTTAACGTGGTTCGGTTTCCCTAATCCACGGCTGCAACAGAAAGATTTTCTTATTTCACTTGTGGTGCAGATTACAAGTACAAGCACTCTATATATATAGGGGAAAAAAAAACTAGGGCTACGCCCAACTGGGCCGGGCCGACAAACAAGCCTCCACAAAGCCCAACATTCTCCCACTTGGAGGCTTGATAAACATCAACTGCCATCCGCCACGATCGCCTGTACATCGAGTAATCTTCTTCAGCTCTCCTGTTGCAGCGGCCCTATCATCAGACAACTGAAAGGCCCGTTGAAGCTCTCCCAAGCTCCAACACATCAGTCACGACAAAGTCTGTCCCTGACTCGTCCTCGGTCCCTACCGGCTCCCACTGCGGACGCACACTGCCGGATCCTGGAACATCCTGAGAACAAACACTCTCCATACTCAGCAAGAAATTTTCTGGAGATGTTCCAACAGCTGGAATACTGGTTCTCCTGACCCACTATCTTCTAGGCAACTTGGCTGAAGCGCCTCTTGAGCTCCCACTGCCATAAATACCTCTGACTGGCCCCCTTAAACCTTTCCACGCTCGTTCATCCTGAGTCTAACCAGTGGCTCTAGATTTCTCTCTTGCACAGACAACCTTATTCTGCCCACGAGACTCTGTGAACCGGACTTTGTTTCTCTTCTGAACTGGGACAGTCACTCCCTCAGATGGTGACCCGACCATGTACAACGAACCTCTCTTCTTTCCACGGGCTATGACAAGATTTCCCTTCACGACCTTCCACTGCCCATCTCTGAACTTTACCTCGTGTCCCTGTTCGTCCAATTGCCTGACAGAAATCAAACTTTTCTTCAAGGCTGGAACCACTCTGACATCCTTCAAAGTCCAGAAACCGACTAAGGTCTTCAACACCATGTCACCCATGTCCGTCACCTCAAGAGCACTGTCGTCCGCTAGTCGTACCTTTCCAAAGTCTCTAATAACCAGATTCCGCAATGCTTCACCGCTGTGGGTGGCATGAAATGAAGCACCAGAATCCATGACCCAGGAATCCACATTGCTTTCCTCACAGCAAGTCAGAGCGACCTCCTCGTCACTCGCAGAGCCTTGAGCAATGTTTACTTTCTTATCATTCGGACATTGATTCCTAAAATGCCCTACCTCCTTGCATTTCCAGCGCGTTACACCTGAGCTGTCACGAGTCTTCGACTGACTCCTTTTGTCTGTTCTTGCTCCCACTACCTCTGCTATTTCTTCTGCCTCTACCAACATGAAGTAATTCACCAGATGACTCCCCTGAACTCTTTCTTCTGACATCCTCGCCAAGAATGAGATCTCGAATCTGATCAAAGGTGAATCCATCAGGCCCCACTGAACCGGTAACCGTTGTAACCGTTCCGGACCAACTATCAGGCAAAGACGATAGCAGTAGCAAAGGTTGAACTTCATCATCGAACTTAATGCCACTGACGCAAGTCTGGCTAAGATCGAATTCAACTTGTTGATATGCTCGGTAACTAAAGTGCCTTCTCTCATCCTTGTATTCACCAGCTCTCTAATCAAAAAAACTTTGTTAGCTGCATATGGCTTCTCGTACATATTAGACAGCGCTTCCATAATTCCCTTCGCTGTCTTCTCCTTCAGAATGTTGAACGCAACATTCTTGGTCAACGAGAGACGGATCACGGACATTGCTTTCCGATCCAAACCTGCCCAATCTGCATCCGACATCTTTTCTGGCTTGTCACCCAAAACCACGTCCAAATCTTTCTGAACCAGCAAATCTTCAATTTGCATCTTCCACCAACTGAAATCTGTACCATCGAACTTCTCAATTCGGAACTTCCCATCTTCTGCCATATCACACGACTAGACGAGATACCCGGTACAACTAATTTCAGATCTTGGTAATTTCGTTAGAAAATCAAGCCCACCACACTAATTAAATATGTCCAAACCAAATAAGCCCAATATCCAGCCCACCCAAAAAAAACTGCGGCCCAAACCAATGGAGAAAAGCTGACCACTGCCTGTCTTTTTCCTCTTCGCAAGAAACGGCCGCTGGAATACTGGGCGACGGCAGCGACAAACTCGACAACTCCTCAGCGGCGGCACCTTCTCCAGACGGCGACGGAAACGGCGACTTCCTCGAACCAGCAGCACGACTGAGGGCGGCGGTTCAGGATCTGTTATCGATGGCGGCGGCGGCTTCTCCACGCGGCGGCGGCTCCTTCTGTCGCTGCTCCTGCGTGCGGCGGTCTGTACGCAAACGGCGGCGACGATCCTTGCGGCAACGACTGCAAGACCCAGCGGCGACGATCTGATCTGACGGTGGCGGCGCGATCTGAAACGGCGCGGCTTCGCGGCGGCTCCTCAACCTGGCGGCCGGCGGATCTCCTCTACGCGCGGCTTCACGGCAGCGGCTAAGATCTGGATTGCGCTGGCACGTACGGTTCCCAAGAACCCTAGGCGACAAATTTTTCTCACAATTTGTGTTCTCATGTGAATAATCTGACTCTGATACCACTTGTTGGGAATTAAACACACAACACACACAAATATCTGCGAGAAACGAGAGAAACGGAACACAAACGGCACACAAGAATTTAACGTGGTTCGGTTTCCCTAATCCACGGCAGCAACAGGAGGATTTTCTTATTTCACTTGTGGTGCAGATTACAAGTACAAGCCCTCTATATATAGGGGAAAAAAAACTAGGGCTACGCCCAACTGGGCCGGGCCGACAAACAAGCCTCCACAAAGCCCAACACTGACGGAGTATTATTTTTTTAGGAATGAGTAATCTTATGATGATTATTTAAATTTGCTAAGTAAGAGAAGTAATTAGAAAAAAATAGTGTGAAAATATCTCATTAAGTTTGAGTTTGGCGTTAATCATTGGAGTTGAATTAAGGTAGTATCTGTTCATATTATTCTCAATCTAATAACACACAAAGGTGCATAATTACAAATCTCAACTATCAAATTAAACACTTAAAAGTGTAAATACATTATTTATTTCTCTAATATCATTAAGGATATTTAAATCATTATTTAATTATATTGGGTCGGATCAGGAATAGGGTGACCCAAATTCATACGTTTAAAAAAATAACATTTCGATTTGTTTGTTTATTCAAAATATATAAATATCCAAGGATAAAATGGTAAAAACACTACTTTTGTTCAACAATCAAATCGAAATCTCACTCTTCCTGATTTTTCGGATTTCTACACCTAACTCTAAGAGCCAACTCTCAAACACTATATTTTGATTGGCCAAACAAATAAAAAATCATCTCAAACATTATTCATTGCAATGGTTTTACTTTTATTTTTTAATATTTACCTATTTATATTTAAATTAAATTATATCTTTTATAAAATAATAAAACATTGTTTTATTATGTTTTCGGGTTTTTTTCTTTCGAGTTCATTCTATTGTTTGTTCGGGATTAGTTTTTTTAATCTTTTATCTATATCAAATCAAAAATAAATTATATCTTTTAAATATACAAATATTAAAGATTATTCTATTTACCGTTTTCTATTTCAAATTTGTTTTCTATATATTATTTTATGTTTTTTTAATATTTCCATTTTTTAAATGCACATAATTTAAAAGGAAAATAATATGATGACATAATTTGTTACTAAAATTCATTTCATTCCAAAAATAGAATACTCCCTCTGTCCACCATAGATCTTCGACAGGGTCAAATTTTACTCACTTTGTTTGCTCAAATTTACTAGTGTTTTCATAAAATAATATAGTCTTGTCATCTCTACTTTTGTAGAACATTTTATGTAGTTTATTACTATATAAATTTTATTTTAAAATTTTACTCCTATAATCAATTAAATAGAATTGAAAATAAAGTTGATCAAACATCGTAACGCGTAATGGAAAGATCATACATGGACGGAGGAAGTAATAAATATGAGTAATTCGGAAGTACTTGGATGAAACATATAAGCGAGATATAATGTCAAAATTATATAGAGAAATTTATTTAAATAGCACTAAAACATAATGACTTTCTCTAAATAGCACCACATGTGTTTTTACTTTTAGTCATTATGCATTAGTCATTATTCAAACAGCAATTATTAAGTGCT
Source organism: Cuscuta australis (assembly GCA_003260385.1). Taxonomy (NCBI): domain Eukaryota; kingdom Viridiplantae; phylum Streptophyta; class Magnoliopsida; order Solanales; family Convolvulaceae; genus Cuscuta; species Cuscuta australis. The sequence continues at coordinate 343,258 of NQVE01000162.1, read as the reverse complement.
ATTTAGGGAATAAAATAATTTAAGTGTTATTTAGGAAAATGACATAAGTTTTAGTGTTATTTAGTGCAAATATTTCAATTATATATTCATTATTAGTGTCATGAGATAGATTTTTTGAAAATATTTGCAATGATATATTATTTGTCAAGTAATGACTTACATACAAAACAATATGAGTAAAATTGACAATTCAATATAAGAATTAAGGCTCCGTTTGATACAAGGAATTCAAACTATGGAATTGGAATTGAAGACTTCAATTCCAATTCTCATGTTTGGTAGCACAAGAAATTATGTAGAATTGGAATTGGTAGTGCAAAAAATGAATTGGAATTGGTAAATTCAATTCTATGGAATTGAATCCCATTAAATTTTAATTTCAATTCAATTCCAATTTCATCAATTCCTTGTACCAAACGGACCCTAAATAAAATGAAAAACAAATTAAAAAATAAAAAACAGAGAAACATTCATAAAATAATAAAGTAAAATATATGTACATAAAATGACAGTTTAGGAGACTCAATCTAAAAGCTTATATCCAATTTTCTAGTAAAAACCAAAACCAAACAATAGCTGTTCAATTTGGTTTCAACTTTTCCTTCAATAGAGTTTGTGATCTTTGATTTTCCAAACCCAGCTCTAGGAAAACATTTCAAACTTCAAACATGAAGAGTAAGGAGGACTACAGCAATGGCAAGAAATGGATGGTGTATGGTGTAACCCTTTTGAGTTTGACAAGTCAACAACCTAGTTTAGAAACAACTTCACCTTTTAATTAAGTGACTGGTTGAACCTACCAAGCAAAGGCCAAATAGTTCCGGTGTCTCTCGTGGTTTGGAAAAAGGGAAAAAGACAAAAATAGGAGTAAGACATTGAAAATTGGTATTAATATACGTTCTATTTTCAAAATTTATTTCTAAACGTCTCGTGATTCCAAAACGTTGCACTCACAGCCTTTTGATCACTTTTCGGTCATTTTCCGGCAAAGAGAGTGCATTGATACATATTTTCCAAACCATAGAATACTTGTGCTCATTTCTTATTTTTGTTTATTACTCCGTATTTGATATTTTTCCTTTTTTTCTCTTTGTTTCCTTTTCCTAAAAAAGTTTTTTTAATTTCTTTTCAATTATTTATAATATTTTATAAGATTCAAAATTTTTGTGTTTGAAATAAAAAACAAAAATGAAAAATTAAAATATACTCAATCTATCGCAAATTTATATTTTCACCTTTTATTTTCTAAAGTAATTTTTTGGTAAGTTCAAAAAGGAAATCCAAAATGAAAATTTGGAAAAACAAAATGAAAAAAATTGAAACATGCAAAAACTCTTTTACAAGAATAAAATTTTTAGAACGCCTAAAAAATCCCTAGAATTGGGATTTCCAAAAAGAACATTCATTTTTATTTTTTGTTTTACTTTATTTTTTATTTCATTCTTTATATTTTGAAGTTCTCAAAGAAAAGTTTTACTTTTTTATTTCGGAAAACAAAAAATAAAAATTGTGAATTTGAGACTTACATGTGCAACTAGTATATGTTAATTATTTCTTTTTTCAAAAATAAACAATCTTAAATTATAAGAAAATTATAAAAAATAATTTTTTTAAAAAATAAAAAACCTTAATTAATAAATGAAACAAATAAAGGAAAAAAAGGGGAAAATAAAATATAAATGAAAAATAAAAAATGAACAATAGTGCCCATATGTTTGAAAAATAGGCACCAATGCCTTTTTTTCACCAAAAAATGACCAGAGAATTATCAGAGTGGGTATGAGTGCAAAATTTCAAAACCACAGAGACTTTTGAAATAAATTTTGAAAACATGAGAAGTATTGATGCCTAATATCTAAACCACAGGGATACTGGTGCTATTTGGCCACCAAACAAAATAGCATAAGTGGGACCCAGAATGCGTGCCAGAGCATTGAAACAACTAAGTGCCTATTTGGCAACAACTTCAACATTTTACTTCTGTGTTTTGAAAATATTCTTTAATAGTAGCGTTTTCAAAGTAAATCTACACAAAGAAAAAATAATCTAAAAGGATAACAATATTTGAGTTTACAAAATCCCAAGGCACAACAAAAAGGGGAAACAAAACAAATACCATTGCTTGATCAACTAGAAAGCTTCCTCTTTGATTTCTTTGGCTTGAACTTACCTTTCTTCTTATTAGTTGATTTCTCCTTTGGGCTCTCGTCTTCTGTGGGGGGATCACTATCTTCATCGGAGCTTAGCACCAAATCCTCCACAATGTCTTCATCCAAAGCAGCAGCAGCAGCATCCTTCTTTTGTGTCCCCTTTCTCTTCTTAGACTTCTTCTCTTCTTTCTCGAGATTTATACTGTATACGAATCACCATCAGGTTAATATCATATAAGGTTCCATCATGAACACAATTACACAAGGTCACTGAGGACAGAAATCAACCTGGCCTGTTATTAGATTTTTCTGTTTTGCTTTATGAGACAAATTTTCTACAACTAACTTCAATGGAATCTGCTTGAATCATTGATCCATAATGTGTGTGGGGGGGGGGGAATAGTGCTTTTACCTAAAGCTAAGATATTATTTCACTTGATTTATTTCAATTAAAAAACTTTTTGAATATATGTTTCTAGATACTTTGGTCCATCCAGCAAATTATGCCATGTCCACCCACAGATTCCAAAAAATCAGCTGTTTATTAGATAGGGCTAAAAAACAAAATGAAGAGAAGATTTGATTTAGAGGGGAGAGCAAATATACTTAGGAGTGCCTCCGGGTAACCATGAAGAGCTGAAGATAGCATCACCAGTCTCCTCCTTATCATCTTCATGGTTGACATCTTCCACCTTTTTTCCGAAAACTGATGTACGCTCACCAACAAGTACACTGAAAGCATAGATTTTCTTCATCAGTTCCTCATGTAAAAGAATATCCAACAAAATCGAAAAAAAGATGAGCATACTGAACCTTGATTCAACTAAAGAGTCATTTCTTTGTGCTGCCCTCTCACGAAGAGTGACAACATATTTAGACAACGGGCTAGCACCTGCCTTTTTTTCAGCCTACAGTTGAAGAGATGGAAAATGAGTTGATTGACATCAGTTTTAGGAGAATTTGTTTTTACCAAGCAGACAGAAGCTTAGAAAATAGATTCTTTAGCTTCTCCCAACAGTGTAGAGATCTCATATCCAGTAGGATTGTGATATCTATTCTCAGCAAAGAAATAACCAATTTCTTTTATGTGATTATTAATGGTAACGTCTTCAAGATTCAAGTAATTCAACACATAAATTTTAGGTTGGAAATATTGTAGAGCATTCATTGACCGGAAAGGAAGGTAAGAGAATGAACTGTGGAACCTCAAGAAAAGATGCTGCATCCGAAACATTGGGTAGAAATGTAACAGTCATACGCTTTTTATTTGTAAACTCAGAATTTGCCTCAATCTGTGACATTTGAAAAGAAAACATACGATATAACTTAAAGCATGAGAAGCAACTGTCATGAAATTATATAACCACATACGAACCTAAATAAGGAATGTTGTAGGCGTGTTTGCCTATAAGATTGATTTAGAGACAACTCTGGCTTGAGGAATATACTCCAAGCATAATATAAAAAAGAAAAGGCATACCTGGCGAATGAATTTCCTAATTTCTCGAAGAAATCTATCAACCTTAGTGGACTTATTGAACTTGCGTAGCCGAACAGCAGGTACAAATGACAGCTCAGGGAAAGCAATAGAATAACTCCACATAGCAAGATGCTCAGCAAGTTCTTCAACCACAGAATAAACACATGCCTCTTGAAATGTTCGTGTTTTTACGGTGGGTTTTGTTACCTACCATATTAAAATGAAAGTTCAAATAGTTATATGAGTAGTATCTCTCCCTATCTACCTCGCACACATGCAAATACCAATGCAATGATAGTGAAAATACCTTAAGTACACAACGCAGATCTACAGCTTTCCCAACACCTCCAGTTACAGGTTTATGCAATTCCTTCATTTCTAGCATGTCCAAAAGGATCAGAGAAACCGGAATAAAAGAATCAGTAGATGCAGCAATGCGATTGAGCATCTTGACACATCTCAATCGGACGGGAAAATACCGAGCAGATGGAAGCAAACGAGCTGCTCCAGATATAATTTGTGCCAATGGATACGCAAGGGGTCTGAAATCTGATTCAGAACAATATGTACATATAGCTCCGGTCCAAAGCTCAAGGCAGTTTATGTACTTCCATTCATAAACCTTCCTGAAAGATTCCTGAAGTAGAGTTGAGCATTGTATAAGAAAGCATATTTTATAGTTTATACAAACATTGTCAACCCATATCTTAATATATTAAAAGCGAATAATGGATATAACATTTGACTACGCAACAAGTGATTGGGTATGGAATCAGAGAATAAGATACAGGGCCCATTTCGGAAATGCATTTTTTTATTAGATTGCACCATGTAATATATAATTATATACCATTAAAAGAAAGCACCACGTCTGAAATAATACCTTGGTTTTTGAGTCAAGAGCCTTGCGCAAGATCATTGCTAACTGTCGGATGAAAAGAAAGGCATGCTGGTATGCAGTGGAAAGGTCTACCCTTAAAAGTTCAATGAAACAATTGCCAAGAAACTGAATGTGGTGCAACTTTGATGCATTAACAAATGTACTGTTCAACACATACGTCTTGTACATTCCCTTGATGCAATCGTCAATGATATCAGAGTGGAGATGGATACACAATTCCCTCAAAAATAGAAAAGAGAACACAGGCAAAGCACCTCCTCCAGTACCCCAAAAATGAAGAAGAGCCTGAAAAGCCATATAAGCCCTCAACAGTAATACTTGACAACGTCACAAATTATGCAACTAGTTAAAAAATTTTGAATTAATCTAATGGGGAAAAGAGAGGGAAATGGACCATTTCAATTTGATCCAAGCTCATTACCACAACATCCAAGAAACAAGTGGTACCTTAATGTACTTCCTTAAAAGAACTGGAAACGCAGCCAAAAGGATTGCTGAATATCTCAACCTCCTCAAGGTGAATGAAATCATTTCAGTGTCTGTCATCTGGTTGAGAACATGTAGAGCATTTCCCAGGTATGACTTCGCCAAATTTTGGAAACTTTTCCACTTCCTAGTGGTCATCGCATCTGTCAACATCTGTTTTGTAACCCCAGTAGCCGGAAAATTCAGCAAACCACGGAGAATTCCATCCATTTCATTCAAAACAAATAGCATGATTTTATTGAAAACACCACTTGACATAGTACTCCACTTTGATGTAGGGTTAGAAGCACTTTCATCGCCATAGTGGCAAGCAGAACGAAATGTTCTCACCATAGAGCGAATTGCTCCTATGTTTCTTTTTTCTCGAATTGAGTTACACCAAGAATCTACCATTTCACTAGTTATTGCACCTTCCAAGGACCTCCCCCCCTGTTCATCAATACTAGCATCATCGTCATCTTCGTCGTTGTCATCATCCATTGCCTCTCCATCAGCTTCCATCTCCTCACCCTTTACATCAAATATATGCAGTTTATTAATTTTTAAGCATCACAAGAAAAAAAATGCACAATTTGAAATACAATAGACAATTGACAATAGACTTACATCAGTTTGCTCATCATCAAACTCAAGAAGCTCCTTGTCATGCTCTTTCAAGAATTCATAGAACTCTGGATCCTGTAGAAGAAATTTGCTCCCCATGTAAGAGAACATTGTAATCATTAATACTGTAAATTCCTACCAATCAGCTTGATGGAGTAATATATCACTAATATCCATTGGCTGGAAACAGCATTCTAAATAACCTTCTCTTGGAGTTTATGTAAGGGTAAGCTATCATTTCTAGCTGTTTGCTTCTCTGTTGACTTTGGCATGGCGTCCAATTGGTTGTCTTCTTTTACGGGATTGCTTTTACTCGACTATTTAACTGCAGACAGAAAAACAAAATATTTAACAGCTTTCACTAAAAATGTGCAAAGTAATGCAGCATTTTGGTCCAAACTTCTCAACAAATCCAATTTCTATAGTACCATCATTTATGATTGTGAAACATTTAGTAATAGAGGACCATGCAAACAAGAATCTATCCATAACTTTCATAAGTTACCATTCTCTTCAGTAACATCACTACTGATTGTGGAGCATTTTTTGGAAATCTATTAATAACTTTCAAAACATATCAATTTGCTATGTTAACTGAGAGCAATATATGAAGCATGTAACTGATCAATCTGATAAATCCTCATCCATAAATGCTTTTCAACATACATGTAAAATCTAAAAGAAATTATTATTAGATATTTTAAAACATGATATCCCCGCATCCTTTCTTACATAAAGATTTATTTTTACCATAGTTGTTCGGGCGATTAGGTGAGGCATGGTGACCAACACTACGCAATAGAAAAATCTAGAAACAACAACACAACAAACAAAGCGAAGAAAGGAAAAAAGAAATGTTTCATATCCATGTCTCTTAAAAATTTAAGATCACATAAACCATTATGTAAATAAAAGCAAATTATTTTTTAGTTCATGGGAACAACTACTAGTATGATATACATTGTAATAAAATTGAACTAAAAATAATTATAGTGGAGAAAAAATTAGGCAAATGCCCACATCTAAAAATTGAACCCCAAAAGAAAAAGTGAAATACAACTAATGCATTTGTCAGATTTTTTGCCACAAAATGAAATCCTGCGCCACTGCTTATGGGTAATTGAGTATCGAAACTAAGACTTAAAGGAAAGATATATGCTCCTTAACGAAAAAATACTAAAGCATGAAACAATGAAGGAAAGAAAATTAGAAAAAAATTTACTAAATTGGAAAAATAGTGAATGCGGAACACCTGGAGGGTGCAGCGGCGTCTGGCGGCAGCGGCAGCGGCGGCGGCGACTCTCTACCGGCGGCGTCCTCAGCAGTCGGCACTCTCTTTCCTATTCGGTTTCAGCAGTAGTTGTCTACGAAGTAGGAAGGGATGGGGCGGCTAATGAGATGGGCTTTTCACATATTGGGCTGGGTGCTTGGCGTCTTATATACATACGTATAATATTAACAAATAATTGGGCCCCTTACAATCATGGGCCCTGTCCGGACGGACTGTTTGTCTCCCTATTGGGCCGGCCCTGCCTGGAGGATCTTTCTGTGAAGTGTTCTGAAGGAGGCGGGAACAGTATGGGGATGGGAGCTTCACAGAGGATCACACTTGGGGCTCCAGTTCAGTCCAAACACGTTAACCAGCCCATTACTGTTCAAATACCATTATTTATTTTTACGGAATACGTAGTACTCCGTATTTTTTTTGAAAGAGTTCAAGTTTTCTTAAATTAAAGAAAGAAAAATTTCATAATTTTCAAAAATAACATTTTTTAAAAATAATTTTCATATCACATTTTTTATTGTTTGGTCGGAAGAAATTCTTTTCCCAAAAACCCATTTTCAAATATAATATTTGAAATTTGATATTTAAAAAATGCTATGAGACAATTTTAAACTATTTTAGCAGCATGAGAGAAAGGTGGGTAATGCAAAGTAGCGGGGGGGAGGTGCAGGGCGTATAGTGCGGGTGGAAAATGGGAAGGATGGGTTGATGAGGCAGGGGTGAGGTTGGTGGTGGGCGGGGATGGACATGGCGGCAGTGGACAGGGGTAGGCTGTGGTCAGAGTAAAGGGGAGTGGGGTAGGCCGGGCAGGCTCGAGGTGGGGTGGGGAGGGGGCGAGGGCATGTGGTGGGTGGATATATAAAACTTAAAAGGCAACATATTTTTATGCACAAAATATTTTCTTATTATTTATGTTATAAACATTGAAAATTAGAATTGGAAATTTTCAAGAAAATACTTTTCCCAAGACTACCCGAACCCTTATGTTTTTTCTTTCTTTAATTAGTGAATTGTTAGTCACAATACTTTTTTCCCAAAAAAATTCAATCGATCATTATTAAATTCTTAAAATCATCCCCTTTCATAGGCAAATTCTATGGTAGATCTAAGATCTACCATGGACCTAAGGTCTACTATTGACTTACATAAGAGAAAAATAATTATTTCTTTACTAATTAAATAACTAATTCATAGGTAAATTTTATGGGCGACGATTACTCCCAATTCTGGCAACCTCAAACTTTCTCGGCAGCACCAATAAACTCTCCACTCAACAAGGAACAAAATGAGACAAATTTTAGAAAGATTGGTGAAGAAATGAGGAGAAGAGGCTACTCGTTATATAGGGAGAAGATGCCAAGGATGTCACTGCAATAATCCTACTTCGGTTATTATACGATCGGCTAATGCGCTGGGAGGCGCCGTCTGCACAGTTTCCCTGATTGGGACTAATTTGGTCCCAATCGGGGTACACTTTTTAGTCTAACTTTCTCCGAATTGAATCCATTTGCACCGTTGCGATCGGGGAGTTAAACTCTATTTATTTGGTGTTTGACTTTGACAGAGTCAAAATTAATTTTGGTGTAACTTCCTCCGAATTGAATCCATTTGTAATACTTTTTCCGATATCATATTTTTGGTGTTTGACTTTGACAGAGTCAAAATTAATTTAATTAATCTTCATTCAAAAAGGTTCTTTCATTTAATTCATCTTACTTATTTTCATGATTTATTTCAATAAATAATTTCAAAGTTCACATGAGAAATAAATTCTTCATTTATTCTTAGTTAGGGTATGTACTCAGGTTCCCAATCACGATCACACAATAAGTCAACATATTGGATTTATCTCTATGAGATTTATTTAGATTGTGATATTGAATATAAAAACACATTTTATTTTGGCCCAAAGCCTAACAATAATTTATTTTAATCAAGACAAATTTGATTAATTGAATGATAATTAATATTGAATTTTAGGTTGCATTTTGGGGCGTTGTTGGGGCAGCTGCTCCTAGTAATAAAAAACTAAATAGTTTTTTTTTATTTTTTTAGTTTTATGTATACCTTCCCCCGTAAAAAATAAAGATTACCCCTAGTGACCACTAAGCAGCTGATACAGATAGTTAATTAGAATATGATAATTAGTTATATTACTCCGTACTATTTAGTAGTTATTTATTATTATTTGTTGATGGTTTAGGGTTTAGTAGGGGCCCGAGCCCATTAGGTCAATTTGATTTACCGTATTACTCTCTATATATTGTAATGTCTTCCCGTTGTTATTCAATCAATAAAGAAATATCAAAACTCTAATCTCCTTCTCTATTCTCTTGGAGCACGGAAATGCTCGAAGTTTTCCATCTTTTTCTCTTCTATGCTTCTAGAGCTTGATTCGTAACTACTAAATAATAATATAACTAATTAAAATATTCTAATTAACTATCTGTATCACCAGCCCATTAAATCAAGTATTTGTAAGATTCTAGTGATATTAAATATATTTCGTATAACGTAATTTATTTAGTATTATAATTTTACTATTTTTAAAATAATTTGATTTGCTTATTTTAAATTTGTTTGATATAAATTAATTTTTTTATCATGGTATAAAAGAGGCACAAGATTGTTGTTCAATAGATGCATAAGAATATTCGCACAACTCCTAAAATTACAACAATATTTTGTCACTGCGAGAAGACAAAGCACAAGTGGATAGCTATCAATTATGGTAACTATCATTGTTAGTCACACTTCTCGTTATGATCTAGGTACTACGTCAATTATATGGTGGATTTGGCTAATGAGATTTGCACGTGTGGACAATGGATTGTAGATGCAATATCTAGTATGCATGTTTATGGCGTCTATTATTCTTTTCAAAAACTTGGAGATGATCTTGTTCCAAAAAATACTTTGCTCAGAGATATTTAAATTGTTACAGTGTTATGATTGAACCGTTCATTTTTTCAAAAAAAAATGAATGTTGGTGATTGGAAAGTCTTGCCACCAATACGTCGCTTAGAAGAGACTCCCCGTCGTGAACGTCGTCAGCAAAATTCTTATCCATGAGAGATGGACCGTAGGGCAAATTATATTATGCTTTAATTATTTTTAAATTGTACTTTTTTTAGTATCTGTTTTTTAAATTTGTTACAGTTCCCACATCGGAAAATAAAGAAGAATACCGCTAGCATATATAGAATGGTGAAACTCTATCTATCAGCTTAAGCTGTTGGGTTAGAATAGTAAATCCCAACTTTATATGCAAGTGGCTATTTTTACCCGATACTCTTCCCGTTGTTCTCGGCCCACCAGAATTTTAACATGGTATCGGAGAAGGTCCCTGTCCGGGTTCAATTCTTCATGGTTGTTGGACGAGGGTTTAGCAAAAAAAGCTACCCATATGTGGTTTGGGTTGAGTTGGCTATAAGAGAATGAGAAGTCATCACTCGGGATGCTAGACCCGTTTGTCCAAGTGATAACTAGACCTGGCTAGTTACCACTTTAGGAGGAGTGTTAAAGTTCCCACATCAAAAATATAGAAAAATACCACTAACATGTACAGAAGGGTGAAGCCCTACCTATCAGCTTAAGCTTTTGGGTTATAATAGTGAATCCCGACTTTGGATGCAAGTGACTAATTTTACCTGACACTCTTCTCGTTATTCTTGGCCGATCGCTAACAAAATTGTACTTTTTTTAGTATTTGCTTTTATGTTGTGTACTTTTAAGAACTGAGTTCTTAAAAATATTATTGATGTTGATACTCAAAAATTCAAAAAATACATATTTAATGATATATAAAGAAAATTTAAATATAAATAAATAATATTATTTATATTCTATAAGGCAAAGTATGCATGCATGAGGAGAGAAATTATTTAATAAGGCAAACTATGCAAAGCATACAATTTTTTTCATGTACTATCCATTATTCACCCCTCCTTTCACGGGAGGGGTGGCCAAAGTCCTTCATCATGGGGGACTCGGACCTCTGTGGAGCGTCGGCAGCCAAAGTCGCTTCCTTTCTCTTCTTCTTCTGACCATTTTAATTAAAAATTAGATTTTCGGGTAGATCTAGTAAAATGGTGACCAATGGTATATACTCCCTCCGTCCCAATTTAAATAGCCCGTTTTGACTTTTGGGCATATTTAAGAAAAATAAAAATAGAGTTGATTTTTCGAAATTGACATTACTTTTTAAGAGGGGTGATGATGAATGAGAAGATAAGGTGAAAAAGAGTGACTTATTTTAAGGGTAGTTTAGGTATTTTATTTTTAAAAGTTTACGAAAACAACTAACAGGCAATTTATTTTGGGACGGAGAAAAAAGGCAAACATGCAATTTAAAATGGGACGGAGAGAGTAGTTTGTTAAATTTAGATATATGTATAAAGCGTGATAAGTAAAATAGATATTACAGTTCAATAAATAAATATAAAGATTTTATAATATTAACTAATGATAACATTATTACTAAATCTAATCCCTACGCCTATTCCTATGGGAGAAAGTCTAAAGTAGGACCAAAACATTGAAAATATACCAAAATAGGACTTCCATGTTTTTATTTCCGAAATAGGACTATATTACCAAACATGGTCATATACATTACCAAAAAAGTATTGTAATTTGCACTTGTACACTGTCACATTACCACAATGCAAAGTCACATTACCACAGTGCAAAGTCCTATTTCGGGAAAAAAACATGAAAGTCGGTGCTTTTCCTATGTTTTAGTTGATGATTTCTATATTCCTGTCCCAAAACGGAGAAAAGCCTAATTAAAATGTGTATATAATTTACTCTGTATATACTAGCCGCACCATCGTTCTTGCTCTTCCTGGCGCGAGCAGAAGCATCAGAGCATAGGCAGCCATGATATTCCAATTTCGTGAGTAAATCTCCAATTGTTCAACTAATCGAGGTGAGTGATTTATCTCTCGTTAAGATTGATTCATAGATTAGGATTCGTTAATATATTTTCACTCAATTGACGTTGAATTTGTGGATATGATTATTGCGTGGTTAATTGATTGCGTTGAGAGTTTGGAATTGAATTCATTAGGGGATCGAATTGGGTAACTGTTGGGCTGGGGGATTCTACTCTGTTTCCATTGGGTTCTACATGGCATTCTGTTCTTCTATTCTGTCCTATGTGTTCTCTTGCTGCTTTGTCCCTCCTTGTGGGTTCGTTTTTCCGGCCAGTGTTGATTTCATATGCGGCTTCCAAATGAAAGTTTGAGTTAAGGGATTTTAGTTGACGTTAACAAATTTGTTATTGTAAATCTAGGTAGATCTTACTTGAATTGAATATTGGAAAGCTTAAATAGGATTGAGTTTAGAAATTAAGGTCATGCGGGTGACGTCGTTCATCCGATGGTCTCGAGGGTTAAAAACATGCGCACGATGGTCATTGACCCCTGGCGAGAGCCAGCGGGGACCTCAACCCCCTCCATTGCGAGAGCTTTGGAGTTATGAGTGTGGGTTTGGGCGAGAGCCTCGATTCCATTACTCCCGTAAGTATGAATTGGATTATATCTAGCAGCAGGCAGATGGAGTAACTATGCATAAGAACTAAACTGAATTATAATGGTAAATAGTGGTACAGTGGGATAATGATATTTGCTGATATCTGATATTGTTTGATTATATATTAATGGGTACTAGTCTATGAGTTAGTTTTAGCGTTAGATACTTCCGCACTCCCTGTTTTTTACAGGTAGGGATCAAGGATTGGATGAGGAGTAGCCTAGAGGATAGTGAAGCGTGACGCTCGTGGATGGCCCGGAGCTGTTTGAAATTGAATTAAATACTTGTTGAATTTTATTTTGTTAAACTACAAGAACGTTTGACGATGTTGTTTTAAAGGCTTCCGCAATGTTTCAGTTATTTACTCCGATTAAACGATGAATTGTTTTCCAATAAATAGGAATGTTCATTTTATCTCTAAATGTTTTTAAAATATTATGCATGAGAATACCAAATTAGTGACAACCCGACTTGCTAACTTGTCGGTTCGGGTTACGCGGGTTGGGGTGTTAAAGTTTTTACCGACGGCTCCTCCGCCGCCAAAAACTTGGGGGGTGGAAGGGTAGTCATCGCTCCCGAAGGCTTCAGAGCATATTATTCAATTCGGTTCGGCTTCAAGGCATCAACTTAAGTGTTACTATATATTATGATGTATTTTTTTTTACTTAATGTTAGAAATGTTATGGTTTGATATGAACTTTCTAAAATGCGACCACATGGTTCAAATCTTCTAGGTCCGCCCCTCATAGTAGTTTCATGCTCACCTCGACGGCTCCACCCCTGCTCCCTCGATCCTGAATTGCCGATTTGGAGCACATCAAATCGGCAATCCAAAGTGTGGCAAGGGAGCTGGAGTAGGGCGAAACTATAGTTAGGGTGAAACGTCAATTTTACTATTGGAGCATCCTAGTCCCTAGGTGTCCCAATTGAATCAGTGTCATGATCTCACACCAATTGAATTGCTGTGAGATTACAACCTCCCTACATACACTCTTCGTCCCTATAAGAATTACTCATGTAAAATTTCGTAATTTTTAAAATAATTTTATTTACAAATTAGTATAAAAATAAAAACTAAAAATTATATACATCAAACGAGATCTAAAACTATGCAAACCAAGAGTTGATAAAAATACTTTATTTTATCAAATTATTAATAAAAATATTTAAAGAAATGAAATATATCAAAAGGTTATATTAATAAACAGGTAAATTATTTTAGGGTGTAGGGAATATACTCTCTCTGTCCTAGAAAAAATGCCACAATTTGAATTTTTTGTCAAACTGTGGCATCCATTGACTACGAATTAAATATAGTTTAAAATAATTAAATATTATAAGAATTTGATATTTCAAATCTATATTTTAAAAAATTCAATTTTTTAAAATTTACATTACAACTAAATATATTCTTACCATAATTCTTGGTCAAAGTATGGTACAATTTGACTAAAAAATTCAATCTTTTCTTGAAGGGGGAGAGAGTAATATTTTAACAAATTTGGGCCCGGGCCGAAAGATCAGATTTGCCCTCCCCGGGCCAGCCGTGGCCCCAAGACTCATAGTTCGTATATTTGGTCTCATAATGAGAAGAAATTTACATTTAAAACAAAAAAAAACAAAAAACAAAAACAGAAGGAGAAATGGTTTAGTGGAGGTAAAGGAAAAGATCGACGCTGCACGACACAAAGAATGAGAATTGGAAAATGGCCCACAAATCCCCATAAAACAGCTGGTGAAAGGGGGGAATTGTGATTGGGTGGCTAGTCATCATCATCCTCTGAGTAAGGGAAAAGTCTGTAACCTTTTGATGAGACAAAACCGGCAGTGTACCTCCCCTCTCTCTGTTACTAAACTCCAAAAATTGGTTAATTCTCCCTTTCTTTTGTTGACTCCCCCCAACGGCGTTTTTGAAAAACTATTCTTGCACAAAGCTATTTCCGAAGTTTTTTTTTTTATTACTCCCCCGGTCCCCCCGCCCCCCCCCCCCCCCCCCCAGGATTACCACAAAAATCAAATTTCATTCCACACAACTAAATGTTACTCCCTACATTTTATTTTAAAATTGGTAGATGATGAGATAATAATATTTCAAAAATAAAAATTACGTAGTATACTATTAAAAAATGTATCAACAATTTAACCAAACAAAATGAGATAATAATATTTTGTTTTATCAAACGATCAACCAAAAAGAATACTACCTCCGTCCCATTGTCTTTGTCCACATTTAACTTTTGGAACTGTTCATCTAAGCACTTTGACTCATCAAATTTTCTTAATGTGTAAGCCTAAAAATAGTCATGTGTGATCTTGTTTGATTCGTCTTAACACATAGATTATTATTATATAATTTGTATAATTTTTTAATATACAAATTACTCCCTTCGTCCCACTATATTTGTCCACTATATCATTTTTTATTCGAATAATTATTACTATTTGTATTCGATTTGATATTAAAATCAAATATTCGTATTCGTATTCGTATTCTTTTATGAAATATGATTTTTTATTTTTTAGGTTTTATAGCTACAAAAACTAATAAAAAATTAGCTCAAATAAGAGTAAAATATGGAGAAAGTGCCAAAATATAAACTCTATATTTTATCTTTAAAATATGGAGTTTGCACTGTGGTAATGTGACACTGCATTATTGCCTATAACACCAACAATCTAGTTAGATCCAACGAGACTAGGGACTGGAGAAGATGTGTGTAGGCAATATTGCCCCTACGTAGACTTTGTATTATGAGCCAAACATATACTCCGAGTATTAGATATAAATTTCTATATTTAGATTCAAATATATTCATTAACATATCGAATCGAATACATATACATTCATATTCGTATTTCTTTCGAATTCTAATAAATATTTATATTTGTATTCGTATTCATTTTTTCGAATATGAATTATTGAATTCAAATACGAATCACGAATCGAATCAAAATTATTCGTTCATTTTACAACCCTATTACTGCATATTAGAATAAATATTCTTAGTTATCATATTTGAAATTGATGAGTCAAAATGCTTAGATGAATAGTTCCAAAAGTCAAAAGTGGACGAATATAGCGGGACAGAGATAATACAAGATAAAATGGATTAAAGAAGTGCATTGGATGGTGTGCCAAAAGGTAAGTGGACAAACACAGTGGGATGGAGGGAGTAAACAAACAAGAGTTGTCGAGTTGTCGAAATAATAAGTATGACATTCTTTTTTAGATGGAGGGAGAATAAATTGATAACACATTAATGTACCACATAGATCATATATGGGTAGACCCCCCCCCCCCCCCCCAAAAAAAAAAAAAAATTAGCATCCCTTACGATTCTACTAACCCAAGCTAAGGGACCGGGTTTGAAATTTCCATTCCGTCCCTTGTCAATTGTGAATTTTTTAATTTATTTTTTTTGAATTTCTCATTTTTGAATTGTAAATTGGATTTGTAATTGTAAGATTGTATATATGTAAAAATGACAACGATATGTTATAATGCTTTTAATTATTTAAATTTCAATATAACAATTGTTAGTGTTATCATTCTTCTTCGGTCATGAAGTTTGTGAAAAATGATGTTCGAAATAAAATTTGTGACCAATAGTTAAATGATTGCATTTATATACAAATTACAGAAAGATGTATTTGCTCTTATTAGCGATGATGAAATGATAAATCAGTTTCAAAATATAAAAAATGGATCAGATGTTATCAATTATAAGATGTATTTTACATTTATATTGAACGAATATTGTTAATTTATGACTTTTATGGTGTATATTAACTTTAATGTTATTTTTGTGACTTTGGTATATATTAGCTTTAATGTTATATATATATATATATATATATATATATATATATATATATATATATATATATATATATATATATATATATATATATATATATATATATATATAAAATTTGGTTTAGGTGAGAATGTGATTTTATGAAACAAATAAGAATGAATCTGGTGTTTTAGATCGTGAGATCTAAGGGTCAGGATTGCATCAAAATTAGGTGCATCAAAATGGTTTGAAAAATGCATCATGTCGAAATGCAGCAAAAACCTTTGAAAATGCACTATCTCAAAATATGAGCGCATGATGCAATCTGAGCCGCACAATGCATCAGATCCAAAGGCTAGATTTTATTCTTATTTCTTTTACCAAGGTGCATTCTCACCTGATCCAGCCCATATATATATATATATATATATATATATATATATATATATATATATATATATATATATATATATATATATATATATATATAGTGTTAGAAATGTGACTTTTGATATGAACTTTTATAATACGATCCCATGATTCAAATGTTGTAGATCTGCCTTTGCTCGTCCTAATACACCTCGTCCTTGCCACCCTAGCTCCCCCATGCAACTAAACTTAAAACATGCGCCTGCTCGTGGCACTGCGCAGTAGGAAAGACAAGGGTTTCCAAAGGGGTAAACCCAAGTTTGATTCTAGACAACTACGCTAGGATGCAACTATGTTAAGCATATAGGGCATCTGCTAGTACTGGTTGCATGCTACACTCTTTGCCACCAATCTACGATTAAAGTGTAATTTACCTCTTCTCATTGACCGACTAGCTGGGTCTGAGGGGACCCTCGGGGATGGGGCTCATCCTGTTTTTTCAAAACATGCGCCTCACTATTTAATATGCACTTTTATTTTTATTTTAAATTATTTTTTCGACAGTTGATTGAGCAAAACCATTCTTCCAAACCATCAAGAAGAGCAAGGGATTCATCTAGCGGAAGAGTGTCACCAATAGTGCTCTCGAAGCTAGAGCCTAGGGAAACTTTGTACTTATATCTGGGAATCTCTCCTCGAGCTGTGAGCTCAGTGCTAGTGAGGGAAGAGAAGGGCACACAGTGACCCGTGTATAATGTGGCGAGAGTGTAACGCCCCAAAACATACCCTAGAATTATTAATGAATTATTAATTAATTAATCAAATTTTTTTGATTAAAAATAAATTGTTGTTGGGCCTTGGGCCAAAATAAAATATGTTTTGATATCCAATATCACGATCCGGATAAATCTCATAGAGATTAATCCAATATGTTGACTTACTGTGTGACCTTGATTGGAAACCTGAGTACAGACCCAAATCAAGGATAAATTAAGAAATTTATTTATGATATGAACTTTGAAATGATTTATTGAAATAAATCATGAGAATAAATAATATGAATGAAATGTAAGAACCTTTTTGAATAAAGGTCAATTAAACCAATTTTGACTCTGTCAAAGTCAACCACCCAAAAATATGATGTCGGAAAAAGTATAACGAATAAATATAAAAATTATATCGTTAGATAGAGTTTAACTGTCTGATCGCAACGGTGCAATCGGATTTCAATTCGGAGAAAGTTGGACCAAAAAGTGTTCCCTGACTAGGACCAATTTAGTCCCAATCAGGGACTTACGTATAAAATCTGTCGGAGCCGCAGCCCCCTCCACTGAGACGCCAAAACAGTGTTAGGGAGGTCATCTCCCATGGCTTCTTCCCCTTCCTCCTTCTTATATAAACTCTCCAAACATCACCATTTCTTCACCATTTTCCTTCAAATAAACTCTGAGAGAAAGCTGTGAGTGTGGAGAACGAAGTTGTGCTTTCAATTTGGTGTGAAGTCGCCGGAGCAAGCTACAATCCTCGCCGGAAGTTTCGCCGGAAAATTCTCAAAACTTTCGATAAACTTCGAGGTAAGCCCGTAGATATATCTAATGACTAGAATGTTCGTATAGATCGTTTCTACGTTCATAAACGGTCGTTTGGTTGAGTTTTGTGTTTGACATGTTTGAAGAACCAAGAATCATAAACCATGAAATTGATGTTAAAACTATGAATTAATGATTTCAAAATGATCTATGAACCTTGGAGAACATCTCTATATAGTTTCGTTGAAGTTCGATAACTAAAAACCGTATTTCCGAAATTGGACCCGAACGAAGAAGACGATGAACAGTGGCTGAAAAGCCACTGTCCGGATCGATCCAGGGGCTTGGATCGATCCCCTGGGAGTAAATTTTCATGGTATGGATCGATCCAGAGGGCTGGATCGATCCCCCGAAGTTCGGATCCGAAAATTTGCCCGAAATTGCTATTTTTGAGCTCTAAAATCCTATTTTTGATACCAATTGATTATGATTATTTTAAGGATGATTCTTTATAATAAAAATGATGTTTTTAACAAATAAAAATGTTATGTGATGCATGACGGTAAGTTCGGGTGTTAACACCCGAAGCTAGGCCGCTAGTTGTTATTGAATATTATGTTGATTAATGATTATGGTAATAATTATTCATTGATGATTATGATGATTAAATCTCAATAAATATTCTGATTAAAATGATAATTGTGAATGATTTAATCATAATGAATATATTGATGATTGTGAAAATAATATATTATTAAGGGTATCTAGAAGACCTTTAAGATATACCCATATTAATGTTGATTTGAAAGGTATCTAGAAGAACTCTAAGATATACCTATTTAAGTTAGGCCTTGCGGGTATGAACCCCGGTGGCTAGGGTTAAAACGTACGTACGGGATCCAAGAACCAAACTTGAGTACCTACTCGTTTGGGGGTACCACCCACCCAACAGTGAACACTACGCTGTCGGTTTTTGGTTGGCCTTAAGTGAAGGTAAGTTTAAGATTTTCAAAACCCTTTTATCTTAAACTAGGCCTAGCTTAAGGATTATTTAGGAATATTTTATAGTGGAATATAGTTTAATTATTTAAACTAGAATTCGTTTAAGGGTTGACAAATATTAAAGTGATTGGCCTTAGACTAAGAATAGTTTAAGGATATTGTTGAATGTTGAATATTGAATATTGAATATGAGTAAATATTGAATGATGAATATTGCAATTATTATGAATGACTGATGAACATTGAATGTGAATATAAATGTTGAATAATGCATGATGAATAATTTTTAATAATTATTGATTATCTGAACTGAACATTATGTGCATGATATCAAATGATTTGATTATGAATTTAGATTCAGTTTATATGGATGTTCGATGCTTTAGATATGCTTACTCAGCTTCAACGCTGAGCGTGTAGTATGTTTTATTTGCTACACGCAGGTTAATGAAGTGACGTGATCCTGGAGGCAGACGGAGGCGAGATTGTCGTAATGGGTGTGATGATTTTGAATTAAAGAACATAAATAAATTATGTTTGTGATTATGATTGTTAAGCTTCCGCAATATTGAAAACTCCGTACTATTTATATTATGAAAAATATTATTGTGATAAATAAAAGTGTTTGAAATGTTTTAAATTTTTACGATTACCAAGTTAATACTTTAATCTGAAAGGGGCTGCAGACTTGGACAGATTAGGGTGTTACAGAGAGTACTGCGAAGAATTGAGTTACGGTATTCTAATATAGAAAAGACTATTTTTGCAGTAGTATGCACGAAAAAGAAGCTCACCCCATATTTCCAGGCGCACCCAGAAAACGTTTTGTCCCAAAGTCCAATCGGAGCTTTCAACCGAAGTCCCAACACCCAGTCGCGAGTAAGTAAGTGGGGAGTATTTCTGGGGTCTTTCTAGATAGAATTCAAACTGCGACCGACGATCAAAGGGTAGACATTGGCAGACTTTGTAGTGGAGTGCACGATGAGGGATGAAACAACGATCGCGAGTGAAGAAGAATGACAAGACATGATTTGGAGGATCGTCTATACTGATATATCGTCCACGACTGATGCTTCGGGGGGCAGAGTCGTGGAGATATCTCTGGAAGTGTTCAAGGCATACTAATCGATAAGGTTTTGATTTAAGCTGTCAAACAATGAGGCAGAATATGAGGCATTCTATGCGGATTGAGGCTTGCAGCCTCCCTGAAGGCTGATCGAATTCAGGTTAGGTGTGAATCGAAGTTGGTGGTCAGCCACATCACTAGGGAGTTTGAAGCCAAAGATGAGCGGATGAAGAAATATCGGAACGCTGCATTGGACCTACTTAAGGCCTTCAGAGCGTACCAAATGGATCAAGTCCCCTGTGAGGAAAATACTTAGTTAGATAACCTCTCTAAACTCGGCCCGGATTCCCCATGGCATATCAAGGCAATGAAGGAAGAAGAGGAGTTATTAGAGCCAAGCATTAGCCCCGGAAAAGTCTTGGCCATAACAGTTAAGGAGCCAGATTGGATTGATGAGCTGACCACCTATATCCAAGAGGGATCATTCGCAATCTAAGAAATAAAGTAAGCCTAAGCAGCAATCGAGTATTAAAAGAACAAGTCAAGATTTACATGGAAACAAAAAATATGTATAAGTGCTCGAAAGTTTTTACAAGGATTCAAATAAAAATATAAGTAACGAGGAAAGGGGAAGCCGATCATGCGCTTGAGCTGGTGCCTTTGCCTGCCTTACTCGCTGCTAAAATGGCTTCCTCGCCCTGGTCGCCTTGGTCGCCAGGGCAGTCTTCTCGTTCCCTCCCTCAAGGTCGTTAGAATCCTCCTCCTTCATGTAGGGAGTGGGATCAAACTCAGCAAGGTTGTCACAAGGAGGAGGAAGGCGGAAATCACGGAGGGATGTTCCTTTGGGGAGCAGGGCCAGCTTCCAACGAAAGACCTGTTGGGCCTAGAAGAGCCCACACCAGAAAGAGGCCTCCGCTTGCATAATCCACCAGTCTCCCCCGGGCTTGGTCTCCACCCATTCACTCCATGGCAGTCGCAGCAAACTCCGGAGAAGTCTTGAAGGTCTCAACTGCCTCCTCCAAGCAACGGGCCAAGTTTCTCTTCTCGGCCTCCAATCGACGGACCAAGTCGATCCTCTCTACATCCAGCTCGACCACCAGGGCAGAGATGGACCCCACCTTTGAAGATAGTGAGGTTTTCTCCTCCTCTAACTAAGCAGAGCGACCTTGCACGCCGTGATTTTCCCTCTCTACGTTGGAGCTGTGACTCCTTTCCTCCAATAGCCCCTTCGCAAGGCGGGCAACCTTGTCCCTTAGTCCCTTCTTCTCGACTTCGACCACCTCTTTCACCTTATCCAAAGTGGACTGGTGAATGTCCACCCGGCGAGCGAGCTTGAGTATCCCGAGGGAGGCTTAAGGCACGAGGGTTAAAAAATGACAAGACATAATAATAATAAATTAAAAGAGAAAAATATGGCCAAAGTGGGTACCAGGCCGAACTTCAGGAGAACCATCTCAGCTAGGTCACGACTGGAGCTGGCAGAAATGTGGGCCTGGTCGTTGGAGGGGAGCATGATCGTCGTCTCCACCGGAAACTCCTCCAAGCCCGGAGAGGGACATGCGGGGATGCTGAACTTCGTCGAGCCACCCTTGGTCTCCACCTCAAACGTCAAGGCAGGCAAAAGGGAATGTCGCTCCGAAGATGCATCCCTGGTCGCTCCCAGTAGATTGTTCTTGGGAGCCATTGTGCGCGATGGGGAGCTAACCACCATCACCCCCGTCTCCGCCGCATTAGCCAGATCTCTTTGATCCTCAAGTTCAATCACCACCGGATCAAGCAAGAAGCGATCCTCGTGGCTAGAGGATGTACGGTGCTCGTCGCCTTGGGGGGCTACGTCCCTCTTTCTCTTCCTCTCTCCCATGAGGCGGTGTAGCATCAGCTGGTGGTCCATATTGTCCTCTGACTCTCCTCTTGCTCAACTGAAACATGCAAGGCGGTTAGCATGCCATAAATATAACCGAGAGGAGTACTTAGACAAGGGGAGGGAGTACTTACTAAAGGGACCAGAATCGGCATTTCTCCCGGGGAGATCCCTCAGCAAGGCTCATTGGTGACGATGATCGTCCCTGACGAACTCGAACCCGAGCTTGGCGAGGAACTCCTCGGTGACCACTAATATAATCTCGACGCCCCCTGGTGGTAGAGCTTTTTTTTGTTAGCCAAGAGCTTGGTCGTTGCCGGCAGCGGTGCGACGCCACGAAACAAGGGGTGCCCTGAACCAGTAAAAGGAGATTCAGGCCCTGTAGAGACAAAGACAAAAAAGGCTTCCAATCTTTGGTAGACCCCTTCTTGTCACTGGTGAAGAGCTTGCTCGACCGTTGGGAGAGACAAACGTAAGAGGTCCAGTCCTTGTGGCCCCTGACAAGCTTGAAGGTGAACAAGAAATAGTCTAGGCTGGGGGTCACCTTGGCCTCTTAGCATTTGACCAAGTAGCTCGCAATGTATCAGAGAGAATTTGGGACTAGCTAGAAAGGGAGGAGATCCACTTTGTTGAGGAACTACACCAACAGAGGGTGAAAGGGAAACCGAAACCCTCTCTTCAAGAAGGCCAGATGGACGGTGAAGAACTCCGGAGGAGCGTCTAGGGCGGTTTTGTTCTTGCAGGGCCGTCGGACCTTAATGGAGAGGTCGACAATACCAGTGGCATCGGTGAACCCTTGGTCCGAAATCTGACAATGGCATAGGGCCATAATGTTCTCCTCCAACTCAACCCTAGGGCCCCATAACACAAGGGCTGGAGGAGAGACATGTTTCCTCAGTAGGTGCCGTTTCTGGCCGATTGCGGCCGCTGATGATGGCTAAGGCGAACTAGGTGGGCTCTAATCTTGGCCAGAAGGGCCAGTTGATCGGCCTGAAGGGAACTAAAATACGGTGAAGGAAAATCTGAATTCGAAATCCACATGATGGTGAATGAAGAATTGACCTAGAGATGAAGAAAACAGATCGGGATACAACGAAAGAGCGAACATGCAAAGGCAGGGATGGAAATGGCATATAGCGGCGGTTTTATCAGAGTAGAGTGGAAGGTGAAGAAGCAGGTTATGATTGCTTTTAGGGACAATCGAGCCAACCGTCACACGGATATCAAGGGACGGCTTAGATCCATTGGGAGGAGGCACACGTGGACCTCGATAACTCCCCATCCTTCGACGTGGCCCGCCTAAGGAATGAGGAGTTGGGGGAATTCTGATGGGCTGATACTTGATGGGCGGTCCAAACCCTGTGCTTAAAAGGCGTTCGGGTATCCATGGGCGTGTGGTATCGACCCTGGGTTGGCCCAAAGGCTTCGGCCTTAGCTGACCCGAACTAGAGCAGCTTGGGAAATCCATAGTTGGGAAAGAGACGCGGCTAGGTTGCAGAAAAGTAGCCGAAGGAAAGGGATCGCGCGAATCTCGGGATTAGTTCCCATAAACTTTAAATTACCTAAATTATGTAGAGGACATTTTTCCATCATCTCCGATGGAGCCAAAATTTCACCATTTTTTTGCTTTGGGGTGTGATGGAATAAATCAAAATGGATCTCTGAACTGTCTGCGCTTCTTTAATTACTGAAGTAGCAGTTAGTCAAACAATGCAACTTTTGACATTGAGCCGGAGGTCTCTTTGGAAACAGCCTCTCTACTTTCGAGTAGGGTTAAAGTTTGCGTACACACACCCTCCCCAGATCCTACTCTTGTGGGATTTAACTGGGTTGTTGTTGATGCATGTAGAGGACATGTATAAATAAGGACCCGAACGGGAAACCTCAAGCAAAATCTAGCACATATTTCGATATTTATCGAATTCTCGTTTCTTGATTATTCTTACGATCCGTTTTTCAAGTCAAATTATTTGGTGAAGTTCTTGTCCATCACAACCTAACAACATATATATGAAAGTAAAATTGAAATTTTTTGAAAAAGTATTTTTCTTTTAACCTTACCGATCCTAATAGTTAGAATCTAAAATAACATAATCTTAAAATATTAAAAAAATTAGAATTGAGAAAATGTTATTGTTTTCCATACATGACATGTGTTAATATACTACTCCCTCCGTCTGGAAATATTCTTCCCATTTTCCTTTTTGGTCCATCCAGAAATATTCTTCCCATTTCTTTTTTTAGTATACTTTTTAAGGATAAATTTCAATAACACCCTTCTATTTTATAACTAATATACTTTTATAGTATTTTTTAATAAGAAAAGGAGAATTAAAAATTTATAGTATATGTATTTTTGAAAATTTTGCATTTTTTTACTATTTCTTAATAAGCGTGTCAAGTCAACACGAGAAGAATATTTTCGGACGGAGGGAGTAATTTTTAAGAATTTAAGATTTTACTTCTTACTTAGAAATTGTAATTTTTTTCAAAATGATTAGATTGATTACCCCGTATTTAATTTGGGCTCCGGATTGCACACTCGAGACAAATCGTAGACCCAAAATAAGTAGGGGAGATAAAGAAATCAAAGATTCTGACAAATGAGGGCATAAAATGCTGTGCTACGAGGTTTGTGGGTAGGTATAATGCAGAAATTGCTACGTACGGGTTCCATCACGAACTCCCATCACGTGGTTCTGACTTTATCTTTTTTTTTACTTTTGTGTTTTGTTTTTTACCCGTTTCTTTTGCATCAAATGCTTTTCAAGAAAAAAAGAGTTCCATCTCCAAGAGTTCTTTCATATGGCCATAAATTAAATATTATTTGTATATTAATAACAATGAGTGTACTTTTGCCTCAAAAATTGCACCTTAAATTATACACCACGTGTGTATCTTTATTTTGTGTTTGTGTGATATCAGTGTGATAATTCACAAAGTTACAGAATACTAGTGTAAAATATTTTTATCACACTATATCAATTATATCAATATGAATAATAAAAAGTTGGTGCATACTTTTAGTATATACTTTGGGATACATTCTTCAGTATAACTCTAGCATGTTTGAATTTTCATATATGGTGGTTTTTTAAGATTTGATGTCATAATATGATACTCCCTCCATTGCAAAAAGGTTGCCACATTTTTTATTATTCAAAAGTCTTGACATTTTTTATTTATTTGTACATTTTCTCCGATTATTTGATAAAATAAAATATTTTTCAAATTTCTTGTTTTAACTTTTTTTAAATATGTAAATTTTATTTTTATTTTTATTTTTATACCAATCTTTGAATAAAATGATTTGGAAAACCCTAAAATTCCACTTCTTTTTACATAATGTGGCAAATATTTTGGGATGGAGGAGTATCCGATTTTTTTTAAAATATGTAAATTTTATTTTTTTTATACGAATCTTTAAATAAGATGATTTGGAAAAACTTAAAATTGCACTATTTTTCACTCCCTCCGTCCCAGAAAACATGGGAGTTTTGATTTTGAAGAGGGATTTAAAGGGAGTATATTTTAGTATTGAATTTCCAAAAATATCCTTTGATGTGATGAATAAAAATATGATTTGATGGATATTTTATTAGTAAAAAGGTATGATATGATAGGTAGGATATTTAAAAGTAAGGGGTAAAAGTGACTTTTTAATAGAAATGAGAAGTGTTTTTTGGGACAGATGAAAAAAGAAAGGAGAAAGGTTTTCAAGGACGGAGGGAGTATATAATGTGGCAAATATCTTGGGACAAAGGAGTATAGAATTATAGATACCTACGCTACTTAATCTAAAATTAATTATTCATATATACTTTCTATCCTGGTAAAACCTTCTATATTGCCTGGTCTGCCCTAGAACACCTCGCACCTTTTTCAATTTGACCTTCAAAACATCACGACTTTGGAGTTGCAATTTGCAGGGTGCAGTGAGGTCAATGGCTAAATTTCTTCCTTCAGCATGTATAATGTTAAAATTCCGGTGGGCCGAGAATAATGGATAGAGTGTCGGGTCAAATTAACCACTTGCATATAAAGTCGGGATCCACGATTCTAACCCAAAAGTTTAAGCTGATAGGTGGCTTCAACGTTCTATATATGCTAGTGATACTCATCTTTATTTTCCGATGTAGGAACTCCAACACTCCCTCGCAAGTGGTAACTAGCCTGGCTTAGTTAGCACTTGGATAAACGGGTCTAGCATCTCAATCTCTTATAGCTAGCCCACACAACGGGCGGTGGCATCTCAATCTCTTTTAAGACAACTCAGCCCAAACCACAGACAGGTAGCTCATTTTTGCTAAACCCAGATCCAAACAACCAAGAACAATCAAACCCGGACTGGACCTGCTCTGATACCATGTAGAATTTGATAAAGACTGATCTGATTTTATTAATCACAAGCAATCGTATATATACAAATACAAAGCGGGATAGGTTAACAAGTGGGCCCGATAAACTATTTACAGTCCAAAACTACAAATACCCGCTAACATATAGTACCAACGGTCGAGGGGTTGGACCATTTAGGTACGGCATTTGAACATTGGATCTCTAGCGCACTCACCCTTCAGTTTCCCAAGTGGCTTCTTCTGTAGTATGATTATGTTGGAACACGTGTTTATGCCTATGTCGTACTAAAGCCGTGTTCGTTTGTGACAAGTTTTGATAGTTCCAAACTGCGCGAAGATGAAAAGATGTTGAGCAAACTCAAGGCAAAGAAACATGACATATTTATCAAGTAAAAACAAGAACCAAGAACAAAGAAGATGACTTAGAATATAGTTGAGTCAGTCTTCATGTGATCAAGACTGGCATTAACTTTGCAAACTTGGCTCTCTAGGTTAAATTCATTTAAATACATTTCATCCATCAGTAAAGTCATTTTCATAACTTTCTAATAAGTCAAAAACACTTGGAGTTTGCCTAAACAAAAAAACCAAGCCGTCAGGCATCCGACTTTCGGTTAACGGTGTTGGTTTTTGGCGTCCAAATCGATCAAGTGGTTTTTAAGATTTTATGATATTCTTTTACTTCTGGGCATATCCAAAGAGTTCTCCCACCAAAATATGTTAAAAACCACCTTTCGATTTTAGTCTTTTGACGAAAATGACATAAAACAGCATAAACTTGGCTAGCCATGATTTTCACCTCAACGACATGGGTTTTATGATTTAAAACTTTTTTGTTACTGAAATACATCAAATAAGTATTTCCCACACTTAGTTTTTATTTAGGAGAACTTTGGTTTTTGAACCCAGCTTACAGCGTTGACTGGCTAAGCTATGGTTCTGGCTAACCAGCCTAACAGCGATGTTGGCTTTCCAACATCGATGTTGTCTTCCCAACATCGATGTTGTCATTGATAGCAAAGAGAATGTGTTAGAATTATAAACTCCTTATTCTCATCACTTTTATTGAACCATCAAGATAAAAAACCTTGTTTTTTAAGACGGGCCTCTCTATTGCTTATGAAAAGAGACGATCACTGTTTATCAATATTACTCAATAAAGAAAATAACAACTCAAAAACTTGTTCTCGTCTTTGTCTCGCTCGGTCGCAAGCCTTGCGCGATTTCAATTCCTTCTCTTTCTCATCTCTAATTCTTATACTTGAGGACGCTCTAAGTCTTTCCTATATGATACACCTTGTATCAAATATTTTTGTCATTTCTTGTTTTGCAAAAACTTTACTCTAATTTTTAAAGATGTAAGTTTTTTTTATTTTTATATTAATTCTTAAAAAAAATAATTTAAAAATACAAGATTTTTCTTTGTAATTTACAAATTATAATCAAAATTAGGACGGAAGGAATAATCATCTCTCTCATAACAAGTGCATAGTACTCGTAATGAAGTTCTGTGTTCAAGTAACTTTATTCCCCTCATTGTATACAAATATACAAAATACCAGAGTATATATTTTGATCATAAACTTTAATTTTAACCTCATTTTTTAGAGACATTCACAAATACTGAATAGTGTTGAGTGTATGTGAATATATGTAATGTTTGTAAGAGGATGAAATTAGAAGCAGAGTTAAGCAATAATCATTGCTCTCAAATCTCAATAATGAAATTCAGGGCCAGTTAAAAAATTTGAAAAAAAGAGATAGGTCATGTGCAAAATTCTTTTGTTGAGTGATAGAATTTGGGATGGGTATGAACAACTGGATTGGCTAATAAGACAGTTGGGTTGAACCACACTAAAAGATTGAATCCAATCGATTAGTTAGTTCAACTCAATGACTTATATACCGGTTTATTTTCTTTTCAAGTTTTGATGTGGGATACTCTTTAACACTCCCCCAAGTGGACAACCGGGCCATATTGAATCTAACCGGTTGACCACTTGCAAACGGACTCCCATTCCTTTGATTTTTTTGAGCGCCAACACCTAAGGACCACGAGCCGCTGGGTATGGACTTCTAGACGAGCAATCGTGTTGTCACAGGCCGTTGGGTACATACTCCATACAGACAACTAGGCTAAAGACTAACGGGCCGCTAGGAATGAACGTCTAGACGGACACCTTGACAAAGGAGGTGGGCCAAAACCTGCTTTGATACCATGATAGAATTTGTGATGTGTATGAACAACTAGATTGGGTAATAAGACACTTGAGTTGAACCACATTAAAAGATTGAATCCAATCGATTAGTTAGTTCAACTGAAGGGCTTATATACCGGTTTATTTTCTCTTCAAGTTCCGATGTGGGATACTCTTTAACATTGGGCCCTATGTTATTCATTATAGAGTACTTAGGTTTTAAAATTATTGTTAAATTTAATGTTTAATAGAAAATAATTTAAATATTAAAATACATATTCATAATAAATTTTAAAATAATAGGTAATTAGAATAATAAACATTTAAAAATAAAAGACCCAAAAACTTTGAGGGCTCTATACGGGTGGACACATTGCACACCCTCCCGGTCACCCACTACAAGAATTTGTCTGGTCTACAATGGAAATTTACTATGGACCTGTTTCCGTAGCAGATCTGCAACGAATCTGCGACGGACGAATTACTCATGAAAAATGAAAATTATCTGCAACGGAAGTACATATTCAGTCGCAGATCTGCAACGGCAATTATGGTTCTGTCGCAAATTTGTAAATGTCTAAGATGGTCAATTTTTGCATAGAAAATCTGTGACGGTTTTATTATTCCGTCGCAGAACTGCAATAGAATCAGCAGGCGTTTAATTAAAATCGGATCTCAGTCTCACAACGCAAAATAAAAATCATTTCTAGCATATCCCTCAACCCCCGACAGCCGTTCAGCTGCGCCTTCCCTCGCTGTCGTCCTCGCCGCGCTGCGCCAGCGCTCGCCGCCCTCGTCGTCGTCGCCGTCAGTGTTAACCCACGCCGCGCCAAATCCCTTGACCGTCACTCGTCAAGCCGCGCCAGCCCTCTCCCTCATCGCGCCTCGCTAGCCCTCGACGCCCTCGCCGCCGCCGCCTTTGACCGAGTTCCCTCAGCACCACTCGCCACCGCCGCCACTCAACCGCCAGTCTTCCCTTCCGCTCCTCTTTGCTGTGAGTTTCAAGGAAATGTATTTTTTTTTAATTTTATACAATTTATTTTTATTGAAATTTTTGGTGAAATTGAACTTGTTTGTGTGAAATTGAGTGCTTTTTTGGTGAAATTTAGTTTAAATTGTGTGAATATGACTTGAAATTGACATGAAATTGGATAAAAATTGTATTAGTTTTTTGTGAAATTGATAGTATTTAATGTGTAATTTTAGTTGAAATTGTGTTTGTTAATTTGACATTTATTGAGAATTTAGGTAAAATTTACTTCAAGTTTGTGAAGTTGAGTGCATTATAGGTTGATATCTGTATTTAAACGATTGTGGTTTATGGTTTGATAAGATTTTTGTTTGTTAGCCTTTATTGTTGCTATGGTTTGTTGGTAATGAATGTGGTTGATATCATTACTCTATCACGTGAGGGAGATGCTAATTTCGCCGACGATGATAGTAACGCTGAAGAAGAAGATGAAGAACTAATTTTAAGCTCTGATGACTCAATAGAAGAAGAACAAGACACAACAGAGAGCGAGTGAAATTAGAGTGACGAGTAAACGTGTGTCCAAATGTTTCTTATACTGTTAATGATTGATATGCTATATGAAATTTATTTTATTTTATGAGCTAACTATACAATATTTTTATTTTTGTACAGATGAGCAACAATGAGAACCCCCCACGCCGACTGATAGAGAGGTGTTGACACGTTTGAGGAGGTCCGTCATTGGTAGATGGAGAAACCCCCTCCCCCCACGCCGAGTGAAATTAGAATGATGAGTTCAATGTTTTTTTGGAAAAATTATTTTTTTTAACTTCTTTTGATCACAAGAAAATTAATATATGTGAATACAATCTAAGTTATTGGTTTTTCTATGATGTCAATGTAGAAAAATGCTCGAGTGGATCCATCAATCGATGAGGGCAGGCTGAGGAAAGCTTTTCTCAAGAAAGCTGCTGAACGATACGCAAATTTTACGTACAATCAAAGGAACCCAACTCGATTGAAGAAGAAGAAGAAGGACCCGAGGCCATTTGAGCAATTGAAGAAGGTAAACTAGTAATGGTTTTCATAGGAAATCGTATCGCTATGTACAAGTAATGTTTATGAAATATACAAGTATAGGTTTGGGAAGAGGATCTTGAGTTTCTGGAGTTGAGTAAGACGAAGAAGAAGAACAGAAGGAAGGGAACATAGGATGGTCCTGTGCTCTTGGGACGTATTGTGGAGGTTAAATTCCATTTTCTGAAAATATGAATCGATTGGTATGATATATGTTATAAAATAATAGCTTTGCACTTATTATTCGGTGGACATTAAATGTAAAATTTAATGGACATTTTCTTTGAAACTTGAAGGCTAAGAAGAAAGGTGGGCCTGTGCAGTTGGATGAGGTTATCATCCACACAAAGACAAAGAAGCACGACGGCAAAACTTGGGTGGATCCGGAACATGCTAAGCTACAGGTACTTTCTGTAATGCGCACAACAGTTTATGTTCATGTTCATAATGTTGGTGCTTGTCTTAAAACTTTATACTGTATTCACTTTCTTATGTACTTGAATTATATTGTTCTTGTTGACGTTATTCTTGTTGTTGGTGTTATTGTTAATTGTGTTGTTATTATTGTTGTTGCGTTGATGGTGTTGTTGTTGTTGTATGATACTGTTTTTGTTGGTGCGTTGATGGTATTGTTGTCCTAGGACTACTTGCTTTTGTTGTTGCGTTGATGGTACTGTTAACACTAGGTATATGTTACGCTGTTATCGATCCGTGGTAGTGTTAGTTGTTAAGTTCTTGTGTTGTTGTTCTAGCTCTTGTTGTTCTTGACGCTATTATTATTGAATTGTTGTTTTGTGTTATTAACTATCATATATTTCAGGTCCAATTCTTCGAACTGCGCGAGGAGGCTAGACAGAAATGGCTGCAAGTCACTGACCAAGAAATATGTTACTCGCTAGTCGAAGACCATAATGCGAAGAACCGCGTTTCCGGAGTTGGTGACTACAAGCGGGAAATGAGGAAGATGAATTCGTCCTCCAAACCTCGCCGTTCCAGCACGAGTAGCAACAGCGCAGCGGAGATGGCAGCACTTAAAGAGTAAAACCAAAGGCTGCAGGAACAAATTGATAATCTAACCTCGAGCTTATTGCTGACGATTCAGGAGGAGATAAGGAAGCTATATGGTGGAAACCTTCCTTGACGAGGCAATGATGATGGAACGGGAGGGGCAGGGTAGCCCGGGATTTGTTGAGACCTTTACGACCTTTGCTTCCTCCATTTTGAACACTGACACTTTAATATTCATTGTTAGAATATAATGAATTATGTTACATTCACACATGAAGTTTTCATTAATTTAGCTTTGAATTATCAATTTGGGTGTTGAAATCTTGTTTAGAATTATGTGTGTGAAAATTGAATGTGTTTTGCCCCCCATTTTAGTAGCTATTCCTAAATAAGGAAAATTCTTGTTCTGTGTTCAGGTCATCTGCGACGGAACCTACCGTCACTATTTCTGTCGCAGCTTTGCAACAGACGTGTCCGTTGCTAATTCCGTCGCAGATCACCAATGTTTCTTTAATTCCATCGCAGATTGGGCTTGATAAAAATGGAAACTTTCGTTGCAGGTCCGTCGTAGAACTGCCACGGAATTTCAATTCCGTCGCGGATTTTAAATCTGCCACAACTTTTCTACGACGGAAAATTTTCGTTGCACATCCGTCGCAGAATGGAAATCTGCCACGAAATTTCAAATTTTGCCACGGAATTTGTCCGTTGTAGATCGGCAGTTTTTTTGTAGTGACCCATGATAAAATTGATGTTAGTTTTGCCAATTCGATGTACTCCGTATGATAGAAAAAAAGATTTTGACGGAAAGAGAAAATAAGAGTAAAGAAAATAGAAATTACCCTAAATAGGACTAAAACATAGAGAAAAATAGCAAAATAGGACTTTCATGTTTTTTTTTGAAATAGGACTTTGCACTGTGGTAATGTGACTTTGCCCTGTGGCAGTGTACATGTGCAAATTACTATTTTTTTGGTAATGTATATGACCATGTATGGTAATGTAAGTCCTATTTCGGAAATCAAAACATGGAAGTTCTATTTTGGTATATTTTCAATGTTTTAGTTTTACTTTGGTCTTTCTTCCTAAAAAAAAGAGAGAAAGAACAAATTAGGACTAAAACATTGAAAATATACCAAAACAGGACTTCCATATATATATTTTTCCCGAAGTAGGACTTACATTACCAAATATGGTCATGTACATTATCAGTATCAATAGATTTATTTTGAAACATAGTTTTGAAATATATTATTTTGATAATATATTCATATAAAAATGGAGATATTAATGGTCAAAGTGCCGCATTGGAGCCCGTGAAAAGTCAAATGAGAAATTAATTTTAGAACGGAGGGAGTATAATATAATTATGTTAGTGCTCATTCAAAAAAAATTATTGTGTTTAAAAATATAATTTTAAATTAAAAATAAATTTGGACAACGTTTGTAAAGCGGAATGAGAGAATAATTTGGGATGAAAGGAGTAATTAAAATGAAAATAAATTTAGTAATGGAAGATTAAAATCTTCTTTGTATGCACCTAAAAAAATTCATTTTATCAATCATTCATATCATAATATCCTTCTTCTTTAGGGCACCGTACGTCAATTAAGAAAAAAAATTAAGTGGGGACATGTATATATGTTTTTAAGAAAAAAAGATTCATTTAGCAATTGAAAACTTACGAACCTAACTCTTATTTTCTAGAAATTAATTGACTGGGCCGGGGTTAGTGCCCCATAGTTTTCTTACACGTTATTAGCTAGCCGATTATGGAGATTATTTTACTCCCTCCCTCCCAAAATATTCACAATATTTGCTTTTTCAGCAGTCGCGGGAATTTTTGTTTATTTCTACGTTTTCATTGGTTATTTGATAAAATAAAATATTCTTGACACCTCTTATTTTGAAGAACTTTTCATGTAGTATTTTGATATGTAAATTT
Source organism: Cuscuta australis (assembly GCA_003260385.1). Taxonomy (NCBI): domain Eukaryota; kingdom Viridiplantae; phylum Streptophyta; class Magnoliopsida; order Solanales; family Convolvulaceae; genus Cuscuta; species Cuscuta australis. The sequence goes on along the minus strand of NQVE01000162.1, from coordinate 309,635 downwards.
TATTTTTTATTTCCATACCAATATGTAAATAAAATGAATTGAAAAATTTGATATTTTGCCTTAAGAATACAAGTGTGGCAAATATTTAGGGACGGAGAGAGTAATATGAAAGGGGTGTCCATTATTCATTCTTAGACAGATTTTATCACGGTGTAAACTTTAATATTTGGTATATCCTTCTTATTCTATGTGACGATAAAAGTAAAAGGGAACATTATCATTAAGCATTGGATATTTTATATACTAAGGGCCTGTTCTTTAGAACTGTAAAAAAAGAATTGGAAGTTGGAAGAAACTGGAAAAAACTGGAAAACCTAAAAAAAACTTTGAAAATATTTATTTTAAATTCTTGTTGTTATAAATTATTATTATTATTATTATTATTATTATTACTATTATCATCATCATCATCATCATCATCATCATCATAACCATCATCATCATAATCATCAACATAATCATCATCATCATCACGTAAATAATTTGAAACGGAGGGAGTAATTATAAAAAATAATAAGTGTAATATGATTGGATTTATTTTTAACTATGTTTAGTTTGTATCATATAGATAGAGCTAAACTAAGACCATAAAGCTAGACTAAGACCACAATGAAGGGATTCCAATATTAGTCATTTAGAGAGGAATGAAAAAACGTGAGGCAAACTAAGTGAATAATGAAGGGATTCCAATATTTATTAATGAATTAAGTATGTGTACTGTTGGAGTTCCCACATCGGAAAATAAAGATGAGTATCACTTGCATATATTGAAGGGTGAAGCCCTACCTATCAGCTTAAGCTTTTGGGTTAGAATTGTGGATCCCGACTTTATATGCAAGTGGTTAATTTCACCCGACACTCTATCCGTTGTTATCGGCCCGTCGGAATTTTAACATGGTATCGGAGCAGGTCCGGTCCGGGTTTGATTGTTCCTGGTTGTTTGGATGTGGGTTTAGCAAAAATGAGCTACCCCGTCTGTGGTTTGGGCTGAGTTGGCTAAAAAGAGATTGAGATGCCACCGCCCGTTGTGTGGGCTAGCTATAAGAGATTGAGATGCTAGACCCGTTTGTCCAAGTGCTAACTAGGCCAGGCTAGTTACCACTTGCGGGGGAGTGTTGGAGTTCCCACATCGGAAAATAAAGATGAGTATCACTTGCATATATTGAAGGGTGAAGCCCTACCTATCAGCTTAAGCTTTTGGGTTAGAATTGTGGATCCCGACTTTATATGCAAGTGATTAATTTTACCTGACACTCTATCTGTTGTTCTCGGCCCGCCAGAATTTTAACATGTACCCCAAAAAGTGAATCTCATTTTCTATCCAAAGGTATGCACCAATATTTGTGCTTCTGTGTTGTTTTATAATGACATAAAATGTCACAATACAAATTTCTTTATTAAACTAACATTTTGTACTAAAATAAACCATTAAAATGTCAGTGTATCTCTTAGGAGGTATAACTTGGAATATATTTTAACTCTAGTATGGTTGTGATTGGATGGGAGTATTCAAATATAAATATGAAAAAGAAAAAAACATGGCCAACATGATGTGATTTTCAAATTGTACTACATACTGGATTACTAATTTGTCTAATCAATCAAGTTAAGAATGCATGCATGGGGTTATGGTTTGATTGGTGTAAGATGCTATGCTATAGCCTATATGTATCAAATGAAAAACTCTTAGCTTCTATAATTATATTCCATTTTTAGCATACATTAAATTGGCAAAAATGACATCAATTTCATCATGAAAAACTTATGGTGCCCTTACGTCAACATGCAAGAACACCCCCAACCCCCCACCCTCCCCCCACAGCTATGTGTTTACATTTATCTAATTAATTAATGCTTTTATAATATACGGAGTATACTCTCTTCATTTCTATTTTGATTACAAAATGAAAATTATGATGTAAAATCAAATCATTTTTTAAATTATTTTATTTATAAATTGGTACATCAAATAGAAATAAAAATAACATTTAAAAAATTACGTCCAAAGTTCTACAAAATAAGAGGTCACAAGAATATTTTATTTTATCAAATAATCAATGAAAAGACACAAATTAAAAAAAGTTATCGAGAGATGGAAAATAATGTTAGAGTGTTAGACAAATGATCTCCCTACAAGATACCGAGTATTGCTCAAAATTAATACGAAGTATTGTTTTAAAAAAATAATACTCCTTGTGGTCGAAATTAAATTGCATGTTTACTATTTACTTGTTCCATGTTAATTCACTTTCTTTCTCTATTTTCGGTACCAATTTGATAAAATAAATTAGTCATGTCACTACTAATTTCGTAGATCTTTGATGTAGTATTTCAATATGTAATTTTTTTTTTTTTGAAAACGTAATTTTTATTTTTTTAACTCTACACTATTTGTTATATAAAATGATTCAAAAATAATTTCGGTCAAATATCGTAAACCGGGACAAGAAATATAAATTGGGACGGATGGAGTAATAGAGTAAAAGTATTTTTTACTTCATCTAGCCTCAAATAAAAATCATTATAACTATTATAACCTCCCAATTATTTTTATTTTTTAACACAGAATTTTTCTCGTTGGGATTAGGATAGGCGATTGTCTATAGTGTGTTTCTTAAAATATTTCCTTTTAGAATTTTTCCACCTTTTTTCCATAAAACATTTCAACTTTAATTTCTATTAAAAACCATTTTTACCTTTACCTTTTCTTATCCTACAAATCACATTATTCTTTTTTACTAATAATCTACTCATCAAATTTTGCTTTTACCCATTAGATCAAAGGCAAAATTGAAAAATCAACCTCAAACAACACATCCTTATTTTTGCCTAAAGTCAATATAGGAAGTGTTTATTAAAATGGAGAGAGTATTTTCTAGATTATTTTCAATATTAGTTTTACAAGTCCCGAGTCTTACAAGTGCCTTGATAATGTAAAAATCACTCCAAATAGGACTAGAACATAAAAAAATTACCAAAATAGAATTTTCATGTTTTTATTCTCGAAATATACTCCCTCCGTCCCAAAAAGTTTGTTACATTTAAAAAAAACTGCGTCCCGTAAAGTCCGTTACATTTCTATTAAAAAAACCACTTTTACCCCTTATTTTTTCATACCCTACCTATCACATCATACCTTTTTCCTAATAATCTAACCATCACATCCTACTTATACCCATCACATCAAGGGTATTTTTGGAAAGTCAATACCAAAATATCACTCCCTTAATTTTCCAAAAAGTCAAACCGTCCCCTTCTTTTTGGGACGGAAGGAGTACTCTTTATTTCTTCTGTTAGTCAAAATAGGAATTCTTTTGAAGTTTTGATGAACAGTTGAAATACAAAATTTCGCAAAATAGGTTTGAGACTCTTAGAGTGCTTCTGTGGTGTACTTCAATTTGGTGCATACCATTTTTGTACACATTCTTACATTAATTTCTTTTTAAATTTTTTTAATTAAAAAAAATACTTATGTGCTTTGTGCAACTTCCACTCTATAACCCTCCACTCTTTTTTGCTTTTCTGATTAATTATACTCGGCATTTAATTTGATTGTAGTTGTAACATAAGAGGAGTATGTCTTTTGTGTTACTTGAATGTTTATCCCATGTATTTTTGGAGGGTGATAAATTGGCAATTCTTGCCCTAGTGTAACTGGCAAGTACTCCATATTACGGAGTAATTATTTATTACTACATTAAAGAGAAAATGAATGTAAGACATATTTTAAGACCAGAAAATGAAAAGTGAAAAAAGGTGGATCCTAAAAAAAATATTCCCCATATATACTCCCTCTGTCCCAAAAAGTCTTTCATGTTTCATTTTTTGCGCATCCCATAAAACATTTCTATCCCGTCTTGAATGCCAAAAAAACTTTCAAAATAACTTCTACCCACAATAAAGAAGAAATTTTGTAAATTTTAGGCATTTTAGATGTCGTTAGAAGTGTTTTATGATATGCACAAAAAATGAAATAGGAAAGACTTTTTGGGACGGAGGGAGTATTATTTTGATGTTTTTTTGAAATTACAACTCATTTATTATACACATCATATTCTACTTTATTACTCCATCCAGTCTTACAAAACTCTTTTCTTTTCCTATTTCATCCGTTCCAAAAAACTATTCCATTTTTTTAAAGACTCCTATTAATTTTTAACATACCCATCATATCGCACTTTTTCTAAAATACTAAAATACTAAAATACACTCTCTTTAAATCCTTTAAGAGTCAAAATAAGAAGTTTTTTGCGGGACGGAAGGAGTATAAAAAGACAGAAAAATTAGAAAATAATATGATAATTGTACGTACTCCATTCGTTCCTGGAAACACATGAAGTTTTAATATAATTTTTAAAAGATTTAAAGGGGGTGTATTTTAGTGTTGAGTTTCCAAAAGTGCCCTAGGATGTGATGGGTAAAAATAGGATTTAATATGTAGATTAATAGTAAATAAATGTGATTTGATAGGTAGGTTAGAAAAAAGGGCTATTAGTAACTTTTAATAGTAATGAGAAAGTTTTTTTGAACGTATAAAAAAGGAAATGAGAAAAATTTTCAAGGACGGAGAGAGTATATTTCTAGGGCACACTTTTTTTTTCTTTTTGAAAAGTTTTACGAGACAGAGGTATTCTAAGAATTCTATTTTTGCAAGAATTCAGATTCACAAATAAAATACTCCCTCTGTCCCCGAAAACATGAGAGTTTTGATTTTGAAGAGAGATTTAAGGGGAGTGTATTTTGGTATTGAATTTCCAAAAATGTTCTTTGATGTGATGGGAAACAGTATGATTTGATGGATAGATTGTTAGCAAAAAAGGTATGATATGTGATAGGTAGGATATGGAAAAGTAAGGGGTAAAAGTGACTTTTTAATAGAAATGAGAAGTTTTTTTTGAGACGGATGAAAAAAGAAAGGAGAAAGGTTTTCTGGGATGGATAGTATATAATTAACCCTCGTCCTGGTAAGAATTCTAATCGCAAATCAAATTATTTTCCTCTATTTGTTTTAGATATGTCAGATGTGAAATTATGAACTTGTGAAATGTGAAATTGTAAATCAATGATTTTTCCTCTATTTTTAATCAATGATTTATGATATGTTAGTTAGAAGTGAAATTTTGGATTGATGAGTTTTTTATACGAGAAGTATGAGTTGCTTTATTTTTATGTAGTGAGAGTTGCATTCATTTTGGGAGAGAGGTTCTATAACATAAATAGGGCTATTATTTTTAAAGAAGTACTTCCTCCGTCCCAAAAAGAATGGGACGGTTTGACTTTTTGAGAAATTAAGAGAGATATTTTGGTATTGACTTTCTAAAAATATTCTTGATGTAATGTGTAAAAGTAGGATGTGATGGGTAGATTATTAGAAAAAAGGTATGATGTGATAGGTAGGGTATGAAAATGTAACGAGTAAAAGTGGTTTTTTAATATAAATGTAACGGAATTTACGGGACGCAATTTTTTCTAAACGTAACAAACTTTTTAGAACGGAGGGAGTATATAACCAATTAGGGTACATTAGCTTGTTAAAAAGTTGGGACATGTCATGTATCAAGAGACATATGCTTCAGCTGCTGGCTGCTGCATAAACAAATCAATGGTTGAACTTCTCTCATCCCTTGAGTGTAAAAAGCTCAGTCTCTAATATTAATGAGAAAGTTCACCAATAAATTATAATGGAGTTTGTACAAAAATGGTTGTACCAAAGTAATCGATGGTGCTTTTTGTAGAGGAAAGTACACAGACTTTTTGTTCTTGTTGCTGAATGCACCTACAGTGTCAACATCTAATTTGTGGCGCTGACAAAAACTCTCCCCCCCCCCCTTTTACAGAATTTCATGTTATTTACCTTTGTTCGGGTGAAAAGGGGGAAAAAAGAGAGAGAAAAGAGGATGAAAAATAAAGAGAAAAAAGTTAGAGTTTGAATTGATAGAAGGTGACAGGAAAATTGAGAGAAAAAAGAAATGAAGAGATGGAAAAAAGGAAAGATGGAAAAAAGGAAAGGATTAAGCTATGTTTAACCCAACATTTATACCCCGCAGGTTTGCACCAACATTTTGTGTTGGTGTAAAACAAAATTTTGTTAACGCACCAACACTTTTTGTCCGTGTAAATTTTTGTTAACGCACCAACACTTGTGTCGGTGTAAACCATCAAAATGTTTGTGCATAACTGTGGTGTATAAATGGGGTACATTTTTTGGTGTAAGTGTAGCATGGTCCAAAAGGAAATTAGAGAAGGAAAGAAGTTTTGACTATAAATTAAATATTTTTTTTGAATAATTATGTGTTATAAAAATTTGATATATATCAACAATATATTTTAAAATAAATATATAATTCTTAAATTTACATTATAACTAAATACCCCTTCCTCCAAAAAAATCGTTCCTGTTTGGAAAATGACGCATCCTTAAAATTTGGAATTTTAATATTAATTATTCTTTAATTATGACTCATCTAGGAAAGAATACTAAAATTACTCATTTTAAAGGTATATCTTTTTTTAAACATGAATTGTTTTTTTGGGAGACAGACGGAGTATAATTTTAAGGGAAGGGAATATTAAGCTCCATATTTAAAATTATACTCCATCCCTCCCTTCCAAAATCCCTAAGGGAGGATTATTTTTGTTTCTACTTTCCTAGGATACAGTTGATATGCTGATAAACTAGAATATGATTATTGATATATTAATAATGAATAAATATAAATTGAGAGTATAAGCAGGAGTACATCTACATGTATATTAATATGGGGACAACCAACCTTAGTCAACTTTTTTTTTACTCTGTGATATACAATGTGATGGTTATAAACTACCAAAGATCTCGACTAAGTCAACTACGTAAAGTTTAAGAGAGAGAGAATGCAAAGTAGGAGTATATTCACTTAAAATCTAATCCTTTACAATGAGGGGGCTTCGCCCCTTTTATAGGGAACACATTACGGCTAGTCAAACCAGTGTCAGATATTCGTCGCTTAGTAGACGTCACTTGACTTTCATGGTCTAGTCCCTTTCTTCCCGTTGATATCGCTCGGTCCCTATCGCCCAGTCGTTAGCCCCCCATCGCTATCACGCGTCCCGAGCCGAGGAGGACATACTAGCAGGGACGATCCGAGCTCATACCCATCGAGCCGAGCTCGTACGTAGCGAACCAAGTCTTGAGCTCTATCTTGTGGATGCGGGGCCCAAATGATGTCAATCTTGGGCTGACAGGGTTATCCTCTATCATAAGACCCCCACTCTTCGGGTTCCTTGGCTGCTGGAAATGGAACGCGCGAGAGTAGAAATACTGTGGACAGATGGTGCATGGTTCCACACACGACCACGATGGACATGCGGTGACCTTTGGGGTTCCCAAGCGAGGTGCTGCGACGTTTCGTCTCCCCACGCCAAGTGACGGCCCATATTTGCACCTATTCAATCCGTCTCTTTCAAACATCCTTATAAATATCGACCTGACACCCCTCACTTTTAACTCTTAGAGAGAGACAGTTGTCGTTCTTTTTACGGTCGGATCTGCTTTTACACCTCTACCGCTAAGTTTTTGCCTTTGCTTTCCAGCCCCTTCAACACTTTACGTTATTTTCCTCACCCCTATTCTTCAATGTCTACACAATCCTCCACCGCGCGCCAGTCCGCGACTGAGCTTGGCGACCAGGGCTCTGCTTGGAACACCGACCAAAAGATCCAATTTAGCTCGCGCTCTCATGAGGAGATAGTGGCGGTCGAGCTCCCGTTCCAGCCCGAGCCCCTCCACTAAAGTTGAACGGGTTTGGAGGACTCGGTCATTCGTGCACAGAAGTGCACCCTAAAGGGAGACAAGTTCCACAATGCCAAGTGTCTTGTCAAGTGTCCTGGTGTCTCTGTGCGATGGCCCACTCTCTAGGATTCCGTCTTTGATGTCCCACCGGGCTTCTTCGCAATCCAACTCAAATCCCTCAAGTATGGGTTTCGCTTCCCTCTTCATCTGCTAGTTGTCGCATTCTTCCACCACTTTGACCTCCTCCCCTGCCAAATCGTCCCAAAGTCGCATCATTACGTGGCCGGCTTCCTCATTCACTGTCAACAAACCGAGGTCCGCCCCGATTTGGGCCGCTTCTTGATCATATTCTGGCCGGCTGAGTTTTCTGGCGTGGACTCGGGCTCCTACGCTGCCCTCGTCCAGAAGCAGGAGAAGATCTTCAAATTCAAGGACTCTGTTAAGAGCTGGAAGAAGAAGTTCATCTTGTCTCCCCTCCCTTGGGCTCCCCTTTGCGCGAGGAACCACCTAGTTCCGTTCGTCGTCGTACCACACCCGTCACTTTGGACAGAATGACTGACGATGTGGAAAAGGTCTTCCGAGGGGGCCCTTACGAGCTCGCTTCGATGGTGCGTGACGAGGCACTAGCTAGGCTTGGTTTTGTATTCCTGCCCTCGGAGGAGATCCAACGAAACCTCGAGGAAGGCCCCTCAGGTCAGCGTGTTAGGCGCTTTTTATTTCAACATCCATTTTTGCCCTTAAGTGCTTCTTTCACCGTTGATCATTTTTGCAGGAAAAATGACGCTCTCAGCTTCAAACAAGATGCAACTCATTCTCCAGGGTGGCAAGGTCAAGGGCTCGCAAGGGCGTCCCACCTCGGGCGGTCTCCCCCCACGCCGCCTATCAACTCAGCTTCTAGGGAGGCGCCCAAGATGAAGAAGCACAAGGAGACGGCCTCGTCCTTGGCCACCCCGAGGGTATCCGAGTCTCCTCACATGACTCATTCCGGGCATCCTTCCGGAGTCAAGGTAGCCTTCCCCCCTCTGCCTTCCTTCGTGAGGGGGGATTATGATCCATAGACCTTCTTGTGGAGCTTCACTCCTTCCTCCGACCGTGAGGCACTCTGTGAGGCGGAGAGTGATGCCACGACCTTGAATTCGCTTAGGGAGCTAGGCTCGGTAAGTCCCTTCACGCAACCTCATGAGTACATTTGACTTAGTGACACGCGACATTTTCATCCTTTCAATCTTTCCTGCACGCATTGATGCATGCTCTTTGCCGAGTTAAACATACGGCTGCGGCTCTCAAAGGAGGACAGGGCCAAGGCCCATGATGAGACGGCAGCCTCCGAGGAGGGTGCTTGCCAAGCTGAGGAGCGTGCGTGGGCTGCTGAAGAACAAGCCTAGAAAGCTGAGGAAACGGATCGCAAGGCCATCGAAGGGCGCGATCAGGCTGTGGAGGAGTTCAGGCATCACCCACCTTCCAAGAGGCGGCCTTCGCACGCATGAAGGATCTGCTGAAGTCTTGGGAGTCGGTGGGCGAACGGCGGGAGTTTTCCTGTGCTAAGGGCACCTTCTACTATGACCTCGGGTTTTTTTCGGCCCAACATGTCCTTCTGAACAAGCTTGCATAGGGCAAGGATCTGCCAGACCCATGGGGCGACCTCGAAGAGTTTGATTCATCCATGTACTATCCGGAGACCGGAGGCAAGGGCACCACCGATCAGCCCGACAGGAGTTCACGCCCCCAACTTGTACTATTTTATTTTCATTTTTTGTAATGAGACTATGCGACCTTCTGTTTTGTATGAACTTGGTTTGATTCTTGATGTTTCTTTTCAAAATCTCCACGATTCAATCATTTTCCCCTTGGAATTCCTTCATGAAATGGTGTTTCCTTTCAAATTCTCCTCGATTCGCCAATCCTCGGCCATATTCTACTGATCATGGCTTACCACCATTGTGACATATAGGCCACAACTTCACAGTGTCTCGCCTCAGCTTGGTGCAGCTACCTCAGAACATGTTGATTGTCGAACATGTCCTTTACCCGATTTGTTCATCGATGCAACTTTGGGACTTGGTGCCTCTTACTAATCATTGAACCTGACCATTAATCAGTTCGTTAATCAAGGCAGCCTTGGGACTAGGTACCTTTTATTGACCACTGAATTCGACCAGTCCTGGCTCGCCACGTGTCCCTCTAACCCTCGACCCATGGCCTATAAAAGGGGAGGGGGGAACTATCGTAACAGTCCTTGCACCAAAGTCTAAACCTGTCCTAATCTTTACAATGTCTTGCTCTGCCCCGACTCCCCCTGACTCGAGCGAGATGCGGGACCATTCGCTTTTCCCCCAGCAGCTACTCCTATGAGGGTTCTTCCGCTATCCCAACCAAGAATGGGTCGAGCTCGAACCCTCCGCCAGCTCAGCGGGACTCTAAGGACTCTGACTCTGAGTCGGTGCATCCTAACCCCTTTGCGAAGATTCCGGGGTTCATCTATCACTCTTGGGAAGAGGACGTCAAGACCCCTCCCCGGTCCACTCGTTCCGAGGAGACCTCCGCTCCCCTGGCCACCCATGACCACATGGTCCGAAGGCATCAACCTCCCACTCCTCCGGCTGAGGGTTCAAGTGCGTGTCTTTGACCTTCATCCGGAAGATCATCTAGTTATGGTCTGCACTCGGCCATCCTCCCCACGGAGGTTGGAACCGAGCGTGCGGTATTGACCTTCATTTGGGGAAAACATCCGGCTATGGTCTTTGCGCGACCGTCCTCCTTGTGGAGGTGTGGACCGAGCATGTGTCTTTGACCTTCGTTTGGGAAGATCATCCGGTTATTGTCGGCACTCGGCCATCCTCCTCACGAAGGTTGGAACCAAGCACGCACCTTTAGCCTTCATCCGGATAAAACATTCAGGTATGCTCAAGCTGGACTCTGTTCTTAGCAAAAAACTTCATTTCATTGAATTCAGTCAAAGGATTTACGGGTCCCCTCTTGGGGGTCCGTATACAAGGTTTTACTGGTAAAATTTAAGGAGGTTCTCAGCATCCCATGTTTCGGGCCCGTCTCCTCCGCTTGGCGTCTGCAGACGAAAGGTTGAAGGACCCAACACCTCTTTGATTATATAGGAGACTTCATAGTTCTTAACGAACTTCCCACCTTCCAAGGGGTGGCTCACTGTCCTCTTATTTAGCACCTAGTCTCCTTCAATAAAGTCACGCAGGCAAACTCGTCCATCATGGTAGTTATTCACCCTCTTTCGATAATTCTCTGCTCATAGGAAGGCCACTTCCCGTCTCTCATGTACGAGATGGAGTTCTGCCGCCAGCGCTTCTTCAGTGCGTTCAAGATCGAAGATCTCCTCGCGATGAGTCACGACGGAAGTCTCTGTGGGTGCCCTTGCCTCGAAGCTGTATTATAGAGCAAAGGGGGTCTCCTTGGTCACTTTCCAAGGTGTGGTCCGGTAAGTTCACAAGATATAGGCCAGCTCCTCTGCCCACTCCCCTTTGCAGGCTTCTAGCTTCTGCTTCAATCCGTTGATGATCATATGTTTGCTTTCTGACTTGCCCGTTTGTTTGCTGGTATCTGACCGATGAATAGCTATGTTTGATCCCCAAACATCCAAGAAATTCGTTAAAGGGCTAGGACTCAAATTGCATCCTATTGCCCAAGATCACATGCTTGGGGACACCAAAACGGCAGATGACTTGCTTGGCGAGGAACTTCTGGCACTGAGCTCCTGTTATACATATCAGCGGTGTCGTCTCCACCTACTTTGTGAAGTAGTCGATCGCCACTATGACGTTCCTCACATTCCCAATGCCTCTAGGAAACGCACAACGAGGTCCACCCCCCACCGGGCGAATGGAATAGCTATGCTCATGGGCGTGTAATTTGTGGAAGGCATTCCTGGTACCTTCTGGAAATCTTGAAAAACCTTGCACTTCCTTACAAAATCTGCACAATCCTTTACTATAATGGGCCAAAAATACCCCTGGAGGGTAATCTTTCGCGATACTGCGTACTCCCCTTGATGAGCCGAGCATTTCCAAACATGTACCTCCTCCTTGACTTGTTTTGCTTTGGCATCTGAGCAACGTACCGTTATAAGCTCGCTTGTATAGTTTTCCATCTTCTAGGGTGTACCCCGCTGCTCTAGACCAGACCAGTGTGGCCTTCGTCGCATCATCTGGGAGGACGCCGTCCTTAACGCACACGACTATGTCGTCTCTCCAATCCCTTGGTTGTGCGCAGATCTTTTCCACTATGAAGGTATGGATACTTGGCTTGGTCAGCTCCTCCACGTTCGCCATTCGCCAAATATGCTCGGGTGTCTCGAAGCTCAACTTTGACAAAATGTCCACCTTGACATTCTCCGCGCAAGGGATTCGCTCCACATTGTAAGCGGTCAAACCCTTCAGCAACTCTACGGCGGCATCCCTATACTTCTTCTTTCTTTCGTCTTTTGCCTCAAACTCTGTAGAGACATGGCCAAACACCATCTTCGAGTTTCACTTTACCCTTAACTTTGTCACGTTCATTTCGGCTACTAAACGTAACCCGCAGAGGAGTGCCTCATACTCTACCTCATTGTTCGATGCCTTGAAGCCAAACCGGTTAGAGTAATACGCTCTGAAGCCTTCGGGAGCGATTACTACCGTACCACTCCACTCCCCCGAGTTTTTGGCGGAGGAGGAGCTGTCGGTAAAAACTGTCCCCCAATCATCACATTCGGTCGCTTTAGGGCCTGGCTCATCCCGGGTGGTACACTCCACCATGAAGTCTGCCAACGCTTTCACTTTGATTGCCGGTGTCTGCTTGTACTAGACTTGGAAGGCACCGAGGAACACCACCCATTTGGACGTTCACGAGAGTGCGTTCAGGCTCCTTAGCAGCACGCCTATGAGTTGCTAGGAATCTAGGATAGTACTTGAACTGGGTGTGCTTGGTAGTAGGGTGTCAACCGCTGCGCGGTGGAAACCACAGCTAGAACTGTTTCCTCAACAATAGAATATCTGAACTCGGGCTGCCTCAGTGTCTTTGCAGTGTAGTACACTTGGTGTTGGGCTCCACCCTCTTCTTTCACGAGGACCGAGCTTACAAGGTTTCTTTAGCCTCGGGTTTCATGAGCACCAGAGGAGAAAGGAGGTAGGACATAAGAGATTCGAAGGATCACTGACATTCCCCCATCCATACAAACCCTCGAGCCTTCTTCATTGCGTGAAAGAATGGAGCAGCTCGGCCTGCCACCTTGGAGAGGAAACGGCTGAGCGCCGCAACTTCCCGGTGATGCGCTAGACTTCCTTGACATTTCTTGGGGCTTTAATGTGAAGGATGGCGCACACCTTCTCGAGGTTGGGCTCAATGTCATGTCGAATCATCATTCCTAAGAATTTGCCACCCTGAGCTCCAAACGTGCACTTCTTCAGATTTAGCTGAACATTGTACTTTTTCATGATCCAGAAAATTCCTTCCAAGTCTTCCACGTGGGTGGTTGCCTTCTTGCTATTCACAATAATGTCGTTGACGTATGCGGTATGCCTCTATGCTTTTCCCGAGGACAAGGGCGAAAAGCTTACTCATCATCTTGGTATAGTCGCCCTGGCATTATTGAGACCGAAGGGCATCACCTTGTAACAATACATTCCACCACGAGTGGTGAAGGATGTCTCCTCCTCGTCTTCGGGGTGCATCCTGATCTGATGGTACCCGCTAAAGGCATCCATGAAACTCATGAGCTTGCATCTCGTCGTTTCGTCCACCAGTTGAGCAATATTTGGGAGTGGGAACAGGTCCATGGGACATGCCTTGTTCAGGTCGGTGTAATCCATGCACATTCTACATGTGGTCTCCTTTAGAGCCAACACCACGTTAGTCATCCACTCCAAGAACTTGACTTCCCTGATTTGCCCAATGCTTTGGAGGGTAGCCACCTCCTTGGCGACAAATTCTCTCCGCTCGAATGAGAGGAACCACTTCTTTTAAAGGTGGCGAGCACGAACACAAAGTGCTTCTGAAGGTTTCTAGCCAGGCTCGCCCAAATTTTAAGCTTTTGCTCGGGCATCCGAGGGTCGAGCAACACCTCCTTTCGGGCTCGGATTTTGGCCATGTCTCCTTGTTCCTGATCTCCTCCTAGGCGTGCACGACTAACGTCTCATCCTTTGGCAACTTCTTCGTGATCCGGGCATAATATGAGCGGTCTAACTTTTCATTTCCCCTTGCCACCCCAATCCCTGAAGGAGTGGGGAACTTCATGCATAGGTAGTACAGGGAGATGACGCATACCAAGTCCTCAAGGCCGGGCCGTCTAGGATCATATTGTGTATTTAGTTGATGTTCACCACCATGAAATCCATCGTTAACTTGGCCTTGTGTGCACCATCCCATATTATCATAGGCACTGTGATGACTCCTTCGGCCTCGATGGAGTCTTGTGTGAACCCGGAGAGGAGAGTGCACACTAGCTTAAGATCTTTGCGGTTGAGGCTGAGGCCTTAGAATGTCTTCTCATACATTATGTTCACCGAGCTCCCTGTGTCCACCAGGGTGCGATGCATTATGGCGTCATTTATTTCGATGTGTATGACCAAGGTATCTCGATGGGGGTTCGACGTATCAGAAATGTCTTTATCCATGAGCTAGATGTGCTCTCTCCTCCTGAGCTTGGGCGCTAGTGTTTGATGGACCTTGGCAACGAAAGCCATGTCCTTCTACTTCTTCCTCTAGGCCAAGGAGTCTCCATCGATATCCCCCCTCGTGGATAAACCCCACTTGATATCCTTGGGCTCCGTCGTCATCTAGGTCGTCACATTCCCGCCCAATGTTCATCTTCTCAAGATTCCTCGCTTGCATGGCCTTGGCGATCGGCTCAGCCGGTTTCCTCTAGGTCCTCCCTTCTAGCACCCCTAGCGATGGGGCCGACCATCATCTCGAGGATCCGGCCCTCGGGTGATTAGCCGTCGCATCTCGTTTTAAAGGGTAAAGCAATCCTTGGTGTTGTGTGTATTATTGAAGTGATATTCACGGTACTTGCTGCCACCGGTCACCGCGTAGGTCTCCATGTGATGGAGCGAGGAGAGAGCTAGCTCTCGACCCATCCCCATAGGCGCCCACTATAGAATAGACCCCGACTGAAGGTGCCCTTGGACCAGTGGTATAATCCTTCTTAATCTTCCTCTTCTTTGCGACTTCTCCCGAGTCCACGGGAGCTTGCTTGGCCGGCGCAGCCTTGGAGGCAGGAGCGTTGTCGAACTCCTCCGAGGCCAAGAACTTAGCGTGTTCCAAGGTTTCCTGGTACATGCGGGGAGAGTTCTTACGGAGCTCCTTTTTCACTTCTCCCCGGGGAAGGGCTTCTTAAAACATCGCTACCAAGGTCTGGTCACCCGCCCCGTGCAGGTCCCTGGCTTCCTTTTCACACCGGACTATAAAGTCTCGGACCTTCTCTCCTTGACGAATGCAGATAGTGAGGAGGTAGAAGTATGGTAGCCTTTGTCTTTGGTTGGCTACAAAATGGGTCAAAACCTTTTCTACTAATGTGTCCCAATCATCAATGGTCCCCATCGGGAGTCGGTTGAACCAATCACATGCTAAGCCTTCTAGCGTCGCGGCGAAGCATTGGCACTTGACCTCATCCGAGGCTGCCGTCGCCCTCATTAAGGCATAGAACTTAGACAGATGATCCAGGGGGTCCGCCGTCCCATTGTAGGCCTTGATCTACCATGACCGGAAGTTCCCTAACAGCGGGACCAACATAACCCTCGGGGCGAATGGGATCATCGTCCTCAAGATAGGTGTGTTGTAGGGCATCCTTGTCTCCACTAGGTGTTTAAGTTTGGCGATTTCATGTGCGAGGCAGGACATGCCGTGATCCGAGCCTCTTGTCTTCTTGGTTTGTGTGTGGCTCTGCTGACGCTGGGCCCGCTCGTCTCACCGGCCGTTGGTGCGCTTGCGCCCTACCGAGCGTGCATCCGAGGTCGCCGACTCCTCGGCGTGCCTCCTCTTGCCCTCTGAAAATCTATTGGCAAAGGTAGCCCTGACGACCCTCTTGTCCCTAGTTGAGCTTGTTGAAAGCCGACACATGAGTCTCATCGCCCCCAGGTGCTTGAAGGTTGATACTCGACACTCGCTGGACTCGTCGTCCTCCCCTTTTGGAATGTCTTCCACTAGCACCTCTTCGATCATCTTAGCCTTGCCAGGCCTCCTCCGACTCCTTCGGGTCTTCTTCCCCTTGTGCTGAGAAGTGGCAACGTGTTCGGTATTGGGGCCTCCCAAGGCATAGGTAAATCCGGTGCCTGGTCCACTCCCGCCCATGGCGGAGAGGGCCGCCACGGAAGCCAAGAGCTGCTCAACGGTCACCCCCATTCTGAACAGTGCCAGGAACATGTCAGGGGCTGAGGTAATCCCTCCAGTGCCATTGCCGTTGCCCTAGCCATTCTCTTTGATGGCAACGTGGTTGGTGGCACGGACGTTGCTCCTTGTTTGCACCATTCTCGTTTTCGGGAGTTAACCTACTAGTATGTCTCTCGACTCTCAAAGAAATTAAAGCACCAATTTGATGGTTATAAACCACCGCAGATCGTGACTAAGTCAACTACGTAAAGTTTTAGAGATAGAGAATGCAAAGTAGGAGTATATTCACTTAAAATCCGATCTTTTACAATGAGGGGGCTTCGCCCCTTTTATTGGAGACACAATACGGCTAGTAGACGCCACCTAACTCTCATGGTCTAATCTCTTTCAGCCCGTCGTTATCGCCCGGTCCCTATCGCCCAATCGCTGTCTCCCCATCGCTATCAGACGTCCCAAGCCGAGGAGGACATACCAGCAGGGACGAGCCGAGCTCGTACGTAGTGAACCGAGTCTTAAGCTCTATCTTGTGGATGCGAGGCTTAGCTGATGTCAAACTTGGGCTGACATGGGGTTATCCTCCATCACAATGTCAAAATAATATTTATGTAGAAAATTAAAAGAATGACTAATGTAAAAAATTATTTCGCCCCTACTGACAAAATAAAATCTTAGTGTAAAAGTAAAAAAAATAATCACTTAAAAAGATAAACAGGTAAAATATTTGAAATATCATAATTATTTTATGTTATGTTATGATATATTTTATTTTATTTTATGTTGTAAAATATACTTTAAAAATATTTTTATTATTTGAATACTTGTTTGAAATTAAACTTATTTAGTTTTTTACCATTACCAAAGGTTTTAAAAAAAAATTCAAGAGCACTACCCCTAAACCCCCCACCATACTGTTTAGTGCACGTTTGACCATAGTTATATTTTTTTTGATGATCCACTAGTGAGTAAAAGATTTTTAAAAAAATTTAATAGACGGATAAAAATTTGTTTAATCCAATTATATAAGAAAGAAGCAAAAAGAGATATATGGGGAGTACATGCCATTCCGCAACACTCTCTACTTCTCAATCAAGTCACTATCTGTTTTTCTCTCACACACACACACACACACTCACCGACTCAGTAGCCTCCTTTAAATTAAAGCTCCAACAACGTACAGCTCTCTCTCCCCCTCTCTCTTCTCAAGCTGTCTCAAAATCCCAGGTATGAACGTCTTCTTTTGCTCTCTCAAAGGGTGAACGTACATGAGGGTTTTACATTTCTTCTCCGATCTATTTCTTTAAGCTTAAAGTTTTTTTGATGCTGTTGGGTGGGAATATGGTGTTTCTTTCTTGTTTGGACTGAGATTTGTGGAGAAAAAAGGCATTTCTAGTAGTGGTATTTAACATATTTTGATGTTTTTTAGGAGTATTTGATATGGTTGGGAAAAAAAGGCATTTCTATGAGTATTTTTTGAATGATGTGCGGCGTGGTTGGGTGAGATTTTTTGGTTTGTTCTCAGATTTGATACGGCAGCCCTTCCCATTCATCATCAGATTTGTGAAAATTATTAAGACATTTCAGAAATTTAAGACGCATAGATCCTGTTTTGCCTGCCTGCCTGGGGTTTCTCCGACTAGCTAGCTAGCAGCCCCTGTTTCATTTAGTTTCTATCTGAATGAATGTTTGTCTTACAGGTTGTCCGATGTGGACCTTTCCTAAAAAGAACGCATGCACACTCTTCGTCCAACTGATCAAGAGGAGGAGGATCATGCCTCCATGGGGCCGGAGGGGCCGCCATTGGCATGCGGCGGATGGAAGATGCTAAGGCAGCTGCTGATGGGACAGCCCCTGAGTTGGCGTCGATCATCTCTTTTGACGTCGGCACCACCTTCGTCGGCCTCTCCAAGATCACGATTGGAGACGACCATGTCCCCCTAGTCACCCCTCTCACGTAAGTATTACCTACCACGGAGTACTATTTTTTACTTTTCTTTTTGCATTTGGGAAACAAAGTACAGTAATTAATACGAGTATAAAAAATGATGAATGTTGAAGAGAGTGTGTGCATTTATTTTAAGGATTATGCTATCTCTACCCCAAGTTTTCTACCCCAATTTGTACCCCGCAGTTTTGCACCAACACTTTGTGTTGGTGTAAAACTAATTTTTGTTAAATGCACCAACATTTGTGTCCGTGTGAATTTTTATAAACGCACTAATACTTGTGTCGGTGTAAACCATCAAAATGTTTGTGCAAACTTGTGCTGTACAAATGTGGTATATTTTTTTGGTATAAGTGTAGCATGCTCCTTTGTTTAAACATATGTGTGAAAGTAGTTAGGGAAAAAAAAAAAGAATTTTGATTCGAAACTTGTCATCTGTCAATTTTTGTGCGCCATATAGTGCACAATTTACTTGCACCCTCCCCCGTCCCAAATTCTTGGCCTAGCTAGATTTTAGGGAGTATTTCAGATTTTTGACAAGTTTTGTTCGTAGCCATTTGATAAAATTCAAAATCTTTGTCACCACTTTTAATTTTTGCACTTCCTTCATTCCATAAATAAAATTCTTTTCATATTATTGAATTTAGAAAACCTAAGAGTGATATTTTTGTGTTAATTGTCTAAAATTATTTTTGATGGGATGGATGCGAAGTAAAATGTGATAGATAGATTATTAGTAAAATGTATAATGTAATATTTAGAATAATAATTAATATAGGTAAAAGATTAGAAAAAAGGACCTTGTGGGACACAAAAGTAAATGAAGAAGAATGATTTTAAGTAAAACTTTTGAATTAGTTTTTGAACATGTACATTTAATTTTAAATACGGAGTATTAATTTGTAAATAAAATCAATTTAAAAACCGATAATATTGAAGAGTGTGTGTTCATTTTCATGTCTCAAAGTAATTGAGAAAACAAATTGGTTCAAAACATAGGGATGCTTTGTCAAAATATGGGATGTATGTGTCTTTTGGAGTGTAATTTGGTGTTAACTCTCCAAAAATGTCTTTTGATGTGAAGGATAAAGTAGGATGTGATATGTAGATTAATAGGAAAAAAAAGTGTGATGTAATAAGTAGGGTAAGAGTTAATAGAGGTAAAATTGACTTTCTAATAGGAAAAGAGAAGTGTTTCTTGGGACGGATGAAAAAGAAAGGAGAAGAGTTTTGTGGGACGGATGGAGTATTATAATTCAATATACTTTTTTCACAATTTGTAGTCAAAATGTATAATTTTTTAACCAAATATTATTTAAAAAGAGTAATATTTTGTGAAATGGAAGAGTATTATACTTTGCATGTTTTCTTTTCAGGACTCTGTGCCGAAGGGGACACCACTTTGAGCGTGACCTGATACAACTGATATTTATCCTCTCCCCAAAAAATGTTTTGAATGGCCTTTCCACCGATATTTAAGCCGAGTTTGAAGAAAACTCCATCCTAAATTAAATATTGTGTGGATCGATGAAATTTTGCTTTAAGCGGTTTTTTTATAGTGTCCAAAGTTGGAGAAAGTTTTTACTGAATTTGTATGGTTATCTTTATTATTGTAATTAATAATAATAATAATAATAATGCAGATTCGACGTCAACGAGCGATAGGTTTCATATTCGGGTACCCGTATGGGCATAAGTCTACGGTACAATTTCTTTCTCAGACATTCACTCAAGATAGTGTGAGTACAAACTTTAGCTAAAGTAAAGAATACCCTCATTAAAGCATTTTAATGAGAGGAAACTTACTCTCATCACCCGTCATTATAGCCTCCGTAGTTAATTATAAATAATGGCGGGCTTTAAGTCCTGTCATTAAAAACCATTTAATGAGAGTACTTTTACCTTCATCAAAATAAACTTTTAATGAAAGAAATTCCCTTCAATCTCATATGATCGACATGAGTCAATACAAGAAAAAAGAGATACAAAGACATACAAAAAAAGTCATTTATTATATACAAGGACAATTAATTAATGTGTCCTCTATCTAGGAGTCATAGTAATCATAGTAAATCTAAAATAAAGACACGTAAAATGTGTCCTCATTTCTTTTCAAGGACACACCAAATTATTTTAAAAAAGTGTCCTTATATCATTTAGAAGACACCTAAAACGTATCTTCATATTATCTAACATGTGTCCTCATATTTATATTAGGACACTATTTGTGTGTCCTAAAAATGCTGTGAGAATTGTCTTAAATCAATAAAATGACAAATTAATACTTTCAAATTCATGTCCTCTTTTTACTATAAGAATACATTATCTCGTAAAAAATATGATATATATCCTCAAATCATCATTTAAATTGTCATCAATGTATAAAGAAACTAATTTATTGTTTTTAGGTAAAACATAATACACTGGCAATTTAATACTAAATTGTTACCCTTTTGTAGTTTTACAAAGTAGACTCCATACATTTTACTAGGAATTGGTACACTTCATACATTTATTGATAGGAGTTGATTTGTTTCAAGTATGCTTATTAGGTTTCTTCACGTGCTTGAATATATGAATCAACCACTTCGATCCACTTGTGTCGAACTTCGTCGATCAACCTCTACTTGAATGTGCAACTCTTTTCCCTCAAACAAAAAAAACATACATGTTATAAGCAGGCTATATCATTATGAACACATGAGCAGTAGTTAAACACATGAGCAATAACTTTAACAAATACAAGTATTCCAAAAATAAAAATGGCATGAACAAAATGGGAAATGACTCCCATGACTCCATGAGTAACACATACCACACATCTCAATCAAATTGAGTAACAAATACAATTGGAAGAAAATGGAATAATTTACATAGACAATTAAAACAATCAAAAAAACCAATTGAGTAACAAATATATTTGGAACAATCTACATATCCCTGAAATTTAGATGTTTCTTTGGAAAATAAACAATGAGATACTATCTTCCCCTATGAATTTAAAGAAGATTGGCTCACACACAGTGACTCAGTGTCAATTTTGTAAGACTGCTGAAGAGGAAACCGAACATACACTTCTCGAGTTATTACTCACTGTTAATGGGTCATACTCAAGACTAATGGGTCATACTCAAGAACTATTTTACATTGTTGCCTACATTGTTGATGGGTTATACTCATCACTGATTACATTGAGAACATATCCTAGAACAGAATCTGACAACAAACAAGAAATCAGCATATTTATAGTTCAATAAAAATGCATTCGAGTGAACTAACCGGAAGATATATTGTAGCATCATCAATCCACTACCACTAGAATCAGGTAACTCAACCCAAGCTTCATTGTAAGCAAGATCTTTTCCATGTACTAGACCCAGTTTTAGGAGCAATCGACACGACACAGGTGGGCATCAAATCCACATCATTGTGGAAGCTGTTGAGGATCGACCATGACATCTGATGGGGCAATATTGTAAGAACATCTCTCACCCTGAATGGTACAACATGTGAAATTTAGTAAACCAAAAGGATCTTGAAATAAGAAACTAAATATATAAAGAAAAAAACATAACACAACAGAGCATAAATATGTAGAGCAGAGATAAGATAAAAATGTTAATAAAAAGAAGCTTATTCAATTTTAGTTTACCTTTGCTTTTTTATAAATTGGGTTCAATAAATATGAAATGAACAAATAAGATAAACATACAAGTATCCAAGGTTTACTTCATCAGATGAATCAGGAAAAAAAGATACATGTATCAAATATCTATGTAGCTAGTCTTCTACCTGCAAGTTAGACCATGAGTAAACATTCATTTTGCTTCTTGTAGTTTTGCATAAACATTAAAGAAAAACATGGGCATCTCTACCTTGATATGTGTCAGCCTTGAATTAGAAAAGGAGCTCTAAGCTATCACCCAAGGAAGCTCATGTGAATAGCTTCAAAGCAAGCTGCAAACTTGAGATAATCTTATTGTGAGTGAGTGTTTAAGCCTAATATCACTGTAAGTAGTGCAAATTAACTATAAAAATAGATGAAATCCACCTAGTCATAAAAACTTCACAAGGTGCTAAATAACATTTGTCGAAATCACCTCACAAGTTGCTAATTGAAATAGCAAAACACAACTCACAGAATTTTAACCAATTTAAAAAGAGCAAGTAGATTTGAACATCAACCTTGAGTTTAAACTTCTCGGAACAGAGTCAGAATGCAATAGATTCAAGCTATACACCAATGCAAAATTTAAATTCAAAATGTACTTGGTGCTTAAACCAATTTAAAATGGAGTCACGCTGGTAGACTCAATCCTTACATGAGTACGAAAATTACTTCCAACAAAATACAAGACTCAGGCAACTCAATATCCAATTTAAAAATTGAACAAACAAAAGGCTATGAGATTAGAGATTTGACCTTGATTGAGAGGTTTACACTGCTATCCGTGGTGCTCTACTAATTTCACCTTTAGTTCAAATTTTTTTCAATGCGGCTCTGTGCATCTCGCAGCATTAGTTCTCCTGGGTCGGTAGTCTCCTCGAGTTCTCTGCTTCGTGCTAAATGAAGAGGATGAGCCTCGCTCATCTCTCTACTTCGCTCGTCGTGTATCTGTTTTGCTCTTTTTTTCTGATTTCAGACTCTCCTCCACATCTTAGATCTAATTCCTTTGGTTGCGTATGAAAGTGAAACTAGGGTAGAAGTTTGATAAGGGATGGGGAGTATATACACGTGAAGTCCTCATTTATCTTTTAAGATGGAGTGTCTTAAAAAGTTTTTAATGACACATCCTAAATTATGTGTCCTTAATTAGTGTCCTTGTAACTCTTTTTTCTTGTAGTGAGTCCTTCTAGCCCCGTCCATTGTTTTGAAGTCCTTCATTGCCTTTAAATTGATTTTCTTCAACTCTGTTTTAGAGACATTAGATATGATGGTCTTTGCATAACACCAGACCCAAAAGAATGTCCTAAAAAAGGAAAGAGAAAGTACCTACATAAGTTAAAAAGAGATAAGCATATAGCCCCAGGAGAACTTTAAAATGTTGCACATGTATTTCAACTAAAAGCAAACAGTGTTTAGTAGTATCAGCCCAGTATGTGTAGTTGCCAACACAGAACCTACTTCTCTGTAAAAACACTACTGATAATCATCTTCAATTCTATTTAATTCAATCTTTACCTACTTAGAAAAAATTAAAGTAGTAATATGTAAAACTCCAACAACAGTACATTAAAAAACAATGTCAACATACTTTTAAAAACAATTTAAAAGAAATACATCAAAAAATTCATCCTCAATAAGCTCCTTACTCTGAAGTAGCAGTTCTTTGATAATACGTCTGACATCTGCAGAAAGTAGAATTTTTTGCTCAATAAGGCTTGTATTCTGAAAAACAAATCTGAAAAAGATCAACTCATCCACAATTTGTAGCATTAATTCCATAAAAACACATATAAGGTTATCTATCTTTCTGCATTAATACACCCTGCCCTCCCTAGTTGAAGTTAAACTCGGTAGGAAATTCACAATAACATAGGCAAAAAACAAAGAATATACATGGGACAAGATCTCTGACTTAAAAGGTTTTATTCATTTTTTACTGACTAAATATTAATTCAACCATCCAACACTATAAATTGATAACATTAAACCTACATACAATCTTAGGATGATAAAAAGGTGAGTTTTTCTTAATTGAGGATATATTTACATACCTTTTTGGTTGAGACAAGAAAATCACAATTTTTTTAATACCATTTATTTAGAATAAGCAATGCTTTCCTTAGGGAGGAAGATGTAGGGAGCTGAGATGATGGAGGGTTGTTGCGCCGGGTGGTGTTGTGCAGCTATCGTACTCGAGTCCAAGAAAATAGAGAAAAGTGTGAGAATGAACATCACAAGTGAGAAATATAAACCCTAGAGACAAGATACAAATAGGAGGCAATATTTTCATTTGCCAAATGATACTTTAGTAAAGAAGACTAATAAAGAAATGCACAATCAGAATATGAACATAAAAACAACCAAAGAAAAACAACAAGGTATACAATTGAATAATTAAACAATTAGACAACCTCTAAAATATATTGGGTAATAACCTATGGTATAGAGAATCCACAACCAAAAGATACTTAGTTTCAACATCTAGCCTAGTATAACTATATAAATTACAGTATCTGTTATCATATCATCCATTCAAATTAAACTAAAACTAATAGTGCTAGAAGCCATGTTGCCTAATTACTTGATACCTATTAGTGACAGTATTAAATTTTTATATATTAATAATGAGATCAGTATTTTATTATAAAAAAGAAAATGAAAAGAATTGGTCACTAATAGAAAATATATTTAACCTCCCTCAACTTTCCTATTATTTTATATAGGAAAGGGTTGTATCGAAGTTCATAAAAAGTCGTAATAAAAATTACAAGTATGACGACTACTTCTACATAACATGGGATGAGAGAAATACCACCGTGGAAGCAATGAAGTTGATACAGAATTCTGAGAAGGAGATAACAAATTTACGTGGAAAAAACATGGGACCAAAGAAGAGTGGTGACATGGTTTCTTCTCAGGTTCTAGCTGTGGTATGTTTGAATGATGATGAATCATCTTTTATTTAGAATACTTGTTAATTAATTCTTTTCCCTTTCTTTAAATATTTATTTATTTGTTTACTTTATTATTGAATGCATGCAGCGCTATCTTGAAGATTTGAAGCAACGTTATTCATCCCGCCGCCTGAATGAGATTTGCAATTCTGCTGATGTGTCTTAATACGCGCGTGCGCGTGTCTATCCTAGCTAAATACTACCTTATTATGTCTTTTACATGCGGCATGCATGTGCTGTGTTAATGGGTGTGGTTGAAGGAAGATTACTTATTGACTGTTCTACTCAACTTAGACTTGATGGTGTTTGAATTTGCCTAAACTTTATTATTAGACTCAACTTAGACTTGATGGTGTTTGAATTTGCCTAAACTTTATTATTAGCACCCCAACTTCAATATGAGAACACTAAATGGTTGTTCGTTAGTTGCTGATATCTCTCTTTTCTTCTTCTTCTTTTTTTTTGTTTTGTTTTGTTGTTGTTTTATTAACACAACTAGTTTTCTACCCCGTGCGAAGCACGGGTTCGTGATTTATACGAGTGTTGTTTGCATTTTTTTAATGATATTTGATGGACAAAATAGATGAATACTCAAAGGCGTAATGTGTTGTTTGAGTAGAAATAATCATTTTTATAAAGAATTCCAGATTTAAGATATTCAATAATGTTGTAGTTTAATTTTTTTAAAAAATAATTTTATTAAAAAAATGTAGAAGAGTGTAAGAACTAAGAACCTATAGAAGCCCATAAGAAGAGTGTAGTTCTACTTTTTTTCTTTTCCTTTTTCCCTCTTTTAGTTGAAAGAAAAAAATCCAGCATTATAACCAAACTCCAAGCTCTCATGCTCCAACAACCACAACACGACAACACCAATTATCTCAATTCTCAACCCAAAATAACGATTAAAGCAAAATCTGCCATCCAATATCCAAACAAACCAAAAAAAACATCCTTACCAATATTCAAACTTATTAAACTCAAGCGTAGTCTCAATAAAGGACAACATGGTCAAAATTTGAGTATAGATTTTGGTACCAAGGTGTAACAAACAGCAGTGTGTGTATACATCCACCAATTTCATCACCAATAATTTAGCCAAATCTAAGACTCTTTGAAGCAAACAAAAATAGAATCAAACTACAAATAGAAGTTGCACAGCCAATCAGAATTAAACTTTTACCAGTAAACTTTGTTAGCAAAATATCAAGCCTTCTTTCTTCACCTGTTCAATATGTAATTATGTATAGTAAACCAAATGATATTTGAAAGCTAAATCCCAACACTAATAAAGATCTGTATTCATAGATTGTAAAATCATATGATTGGGTTTGAAAAAAAGTAAATGAGAAAATGAGTACTTTTCCAGGCAAATGTCATTGCTATTGAACTGCCAAGAGACATTATACCTACTTTTACAACACAAACATTTCAGCCTTGAGTTGGGTTTAGAGTAATAATGTTTGTCAACAAAGCTAACTTCAATTTCTTCATAAAGACATGTAATATATGAGAATAGATTGATTTAAAATCTAGAATTCACTTTTGAAAATGAAAAAACACACGTAATTACCACTGATCAAGTGTATCTTCTTCTTTTTCTTTGATTAGCACTTTGGTAAATGTAATTAGCAAAGATCCTCATGTAGACCAAATTTTTTTAAGGCAATTGATTTTGAATTATAATTCTTCTATTATGAACTTGAGGCTTTAGAGTTCTGGAGCATTTTCTTGAAATATCAAATAAAGGTTAATAAATTTGCATATGTGATGATGTTTCATCATTCGGTCAGTATAGCTAGACGCTTCTACCAAATCAATTATTCAATCAATAAGCGAATTAAATTCACCAATCTTAATTATTTGTATCCTGACCCCTCAATGGAACAACCCAGCTGTGAAAAAAAATGGGAGTGAAAATAATGAATATGTTGTTGAAGATATGTGCATTATTTTTAAATAGAACATTTAAGTTTAGCATTGCAAAAAATAATTTGTTTTTGACTTCTTATGAGAAGAGTGGTCACCTAAGTAATAGGAAGGACTTGTTAGTAAAAATGATGATAACTTTCAACTCGTAATGATACAACATAAGAGCAGTGTTCAGTTTTGCAAACACAATAACATTTTAGCTACACATAGAAACAACAACCCATGAACAAAAAATCTAGAGACATAAAATCTTAACAAATTTGTCTAGATAGATTGTAAAATGGGAGAGAATAAGGTAACAAAGATATTGAAAAATGGGGAAAATAATGAAAAATGTAAATTTTGTGATGATAAATTGTACCTTCCAAATTCTCATCTTCCGTACAGCAAGTATGGCATGATTTTTAGGTCAGTAATGTGTGGTTCCATCCTATACCTTTAAAGGTGAACAACATGGGCAAGAGTTAAGTATCAGTAGTGTTAAAACATCACAGCTACATATATCAATTAATAGCAAAAAGTAGTAAGAGGATATATCAATTAAATATATGAGATATGAAGTGCAAGAATCCCATTTTTTAAGAGAGCCTGCCATGATTTATCCTAGGTGACACACAATTGCTACCTCATAACCTCAAAAAATACACTTGGTGTTAGGTTCAGCCTAGTTAAGAAGTAGAAAAGAAAGGAAAAGAATTTAATCAGAATAGACTACAATGCATGAGACAAAGGATCACATCACTGATTCAAAATTTAAGGATTCTATGGCAATACATACATTTCATAGTTACCATAGCTAGAAAGAAAAATCAAATGAAATTGAATTATGAAATTGAAATTAAAAAAATGCACAAAGAAAGAAAAAGATGCATGAAAAATACCTGCAATTTTTCCCTCTGCTTTTTGCAGTAGCACCCATCAATTCATAGTTACACACATTTTAAGTATTATGTGGCAATATGAAATTGAAATGAAAAAAATGCAAAAGAAAAAGATGCATGAAAAAAAACTGTGATCTTTCCCTTTGCTTTTTACAGTATACCCATCAATTTGCAACAACTCACAGCCCAGTTGAGCTTTACACTCCTATATTGCAGCTGTAGGTTACCCGTGTTTGAAAACCAAATATTACGGTTTAAGATCAAAGTAAAGTAATTACAAATATTCAGTTAAAGTATTCGATGCTTAAACATGCCAAAGTAGATATGTGATCAGAAGGGATTAAAATGAAAGTTTAATATCTAGGTAATAAGCTAAGTGGTGTATTAACTGGATTAATACATATCAACGCACCTCTTCCTCTTATAGTGTAAAACACCTTTGAGATGTGAAAATAGATTCTCGTAGTCCCAGGGTATCAATATGAAATTGAAAAGAAAAAAAATGCAAAAAGAAAGAAAGAAAAGGATCCATGAAAAATACCTGCAATTTTTTCCTCTTCTTTTTGTAGTAGCACCCATCAATTCGCAACAACTTGTGCCCCGATTGAGCCCTTCATTCATGTATTGCAGCAGTAGGTTACAAGACTTTCAAAACCAAAGCATTACGGTTTAAGATCAAAGCAAAGGAATAACTAAAACGCACATGAAGTATTCAGTGTTTTAGCATACCAAGTAGATATGTGCTTAGAAGGGGAATTTATCCCTTTAGTTCAGCTCTTGGAAATGGCCTAAGATAATACTCTTGAAAAAACTATCAAAATAAAAAGGCATATCGATTAGGGATTCTTATATTTATGAGCCTAAAAGTGTTTGCTATACACATTTAAGGGATTCTTTAAAAGTGAATACTACATGCATTCTCATCATCTTATTTAATAGTAATGACATTAAGCATAAGTGAAAGCACCATTAACAAAGCACGCAGAAGTAACCAAATTAGAAAAAATTGTAAACTTGTAGGTGATGTTAAGCTTCACTAAAGAGTTCAGGCTGCAAGCAGAAACAAATAAAAATAAAAGAACGGGAATTCAAATTGTGGAAAACAATTAACCTTTAGGCATTGTGACATTGGTAAATTCAGCTAATCGGAGAAGAGTGAGTGACACACCACACGAACCTTACTCATACAAACTCCAGACTCACGTGTAAGACTTTCAACAGGGATTTATTTTTCAGTAATGTTCCTCAATGAACCACATTGGGAAGACGCCATGCCTATATCTACGTATCTCACATGTGCCTCACTATATGCTCACACCAGTTTCTCAGGAACATCCGTATATATTACTACCTCCGTCCCGCTATATTCGTCCACTTTTGACTTTTGAAACTGTTCATTTAAACACTTTGACTCATCAAATTCTCTCAATGTGTAAGCCTAAATATAGTCATGTGTGATCTTGTTTGATTTGTCTTAACATATAGAGTATTAATATATAATTTCTATAATTTTTTAATATAAAAATTAAAAGATAAAATGGATTAAAGAAGTGCATTGGATGGTGTGCAAAAATGAAAGTGGACAAATACTCTGGGACGGAGGTAGTACAAAAAAAGGAAGAAAATCAACATAGGCACGTAAAAAATCTCAAATAAATGACAACCTGGGAAGGCGGAAAAACTCAAATAATGATGCATCTTAATTGCTTGTAAATTTACAAACCTGATGTTACACCATTAAATGCATGGTTGTTAAGTCGACAAGTCGAGTCGAGTCAGTGACGGAGAGACTAGTGGACTAGGCGACTAGTCGTAGACTAGTCGACAAATCAGAATTACTATTGAAAATTTTAACATTATATATATCTACATTAACTGAATTCAGAAAAAATTGAAATACTAAAATATTAACTAAATTAAAATACTAAAATATTAACTGAATTCAGAAATACTAAATTGAAATACTAAATTGAAATATTAAAATAAGAAAAAAAAAATATTAACTTAAAATATTAAAATAAGAAATACTAAACCAAAATATTAACTGAATTCAGAAAAAAAATTGAAATATTAAACTGAAAAAAAAAACTGAAATACTAAAACACTAGAATAAGAAAAAAACCAAAATATTAACTGAAATCGGATAAAAAAAAACTGAAATATTAAGAAAACAGAAGAAAACTGAAAATTTTAAAGTATATTATAGTCTATACTTTAATGAATCAAATAAATGAAAATTAAATCAAATAAAGAGTATACTTTAATGATAAGAAAGTAAACATTGAGAAATCTTACCCATGGAGGAGAGTCGCTGGAAGCCTGGAAGTCACGGCTGGAACTCAAGAGAAAGTCGCGACACTCAAGACTATCGATTCTGGATGGATTGCGTGGAAGAGGCGTGTTTTATAAAAAAATTTAAAAATAAATTAAATTTGGGTTGGGTTGGGTCGGGTCGGGTTGAATGGATTAGGTCAAATTTGGCCAGATTCTTTCACCGATTAGGCTGCGCATAATCGCGACTAAGCTTCGCTTTGCACGCTTTGTAGCCTAGTCGGCCCTAGGCGCTAGTCGGAGAGCAAACCGCCATGGCAAAACCGCCCGGACGACTAGTCGGCGACTAGTCGTGGCCTAGGCGACGACTTGACAACCATTTTTAAATGTAGCGAGGTCGAACTCCTCATGTGAAAAACCAGTAACTCGATTGCAGCGGAAAGCAGAAGAAACTCAAATACAAATCAAAATTCTATGTTGACTTTATTTACCTTCTGTAATGTGTGAGTGATTTACTTCAAAGGGAGGCAGTATGTCTTTGCCTTAATTCAACATAGAATTGTGAGTGATGATATGCAAAATTTAAAATTAATATCCCTAAACCAAATCAAAGGAACGGGGAACATGGGTCTTTTGCGTGAACAAATAAATCTTTGCTTCAATTCAACATGGAATTGCGAGTGAAGACATGCAAAAATTATAAAATCAACATCCCTAAACCAAATTAAAGGGGAGGGGGTGAAATTACTTGGGTGATATACGAACGGGAGCAGTAGTGGAGAGAAAGTATTGTAAACCAATTCTATCAGATATTGATGAAGGAAAAGGCGATTGCACCAAAACCTGCATCTCGCCCATCAAGCTTGAAATAATTAGGGGAAAATTTTAGGATTTACTTGATGCCAAGTTGAAGAAGAAGAATACCTGTAGTTGTAGTCGTTGCAGCTGGCGGTCTTGCTAGGCCAACCACGTTAATCGCCTCTAGGCAACCATAGGCAAAATTGAGCAAAAAACAAACCACCACAATCGTCGCCTGAATCACTTCAGCCTGTTTCTTCGTTTGTGAGAGAGGCCGTGAATGCAAGGAAATCAGAGGCATGTCATGACTCCGGCGATGTCGTGCACCCCATAGGCAAAATCTATTGAAAGAGGTGATTGACGTGGGGGCGATGGCCGGCGATGGAAAACCTCCTCAGCTTTTCTTGGTTGTTGGATGGCCAGCAATTGAAAGAGGTCAAAGAGGTGAAGAGGTTTCATGTCCCAGAGTGCAGACTGCAGAGAGAAGCTGAGGAGGTTGAGCGTCCGTTCAAAGCCATCCAACGCTCTTATCCCTCGTGGCATAGTAATCCAGATCATGCGCCATGTCACTTGACACGTGTCAACACCAAAGCCAAAGTAAATTAAACATCAAATAAAATTAAATTTGGCGTAGTAAGTGAAAACAGATTTAGTTTCCTTCATATTTGATCAACCATTTGCAAGCCGTTTCTGACCACTGCACCAAGTATGAAAATAAATTATTAGTAACCTATATTAGGGCATTCACTCACAAATAGATTCTATAGCATAAAAATTCCAAATCTTAGTAAGTAGTTATGGCCCCTTTCAATCTCAACCTTGAAAAGAAAGCAAATCAAAATGGTTTACCAGGAATGTCAGTGCTCCACCACAAACTAAACAAAATTTCCAAAGAGCTGCAACCTCTGTTGTTCTATATCATGATACTGGCTTTTGTTGTCAGCAGACCGAAATTCTTAGAATAAGACTTCACCTTCAACAAAGACTCCTTCAAAGAAATGAGCAGTGTTCCCTTTGCTGCTAACATGCATGACTATAAAAAACATAAGGCAAACAACCAAAACATACAATTAGTATACAAACTTAACCGGAGTTTAAAGCATACATAATGAAGATATTAAAAAGCTAGCATAAACTAACTCCTAACCAATTGAAATCATGCCACGTCCTAATTATTAATTCCTTTTTTGTTCTTCGGGTTGCAAGTATCTCATTACCATGACAGCCAAACCTTGATTGTATAACTACCCATTTTAAAGACACCATGCTTCACAGATGACATGTATTAAAGGGCTACATAGTATTCATTAATCAAATTAAAGGATATTAAACTCAAAAGGACAATCAAATGGTTAGTAGTCGAGAGAAAAACATGTCATTGACACCGAATAACACCGTATATTTCCTTTACCTTCTACTTGTGCAGAATATGATGCAATTGCTCCCCCTATTTGCAGCATCACAATTTTCAATTGAATCATATTTTATTTTGGGAAATGAAATGTTGTTGCAAAATTCTATGGAATAATTTATTATTAAGAAAACTTTGAATCCTGAGCGAGTAAATGTACCTAGCCATGTCCCAGGAGATAGTTACGTTGACGGACATGCCGAGGCGTGTTGTGGACGCTCATTGAAGGACATGTGGAGGACCACTGAAGAACCCAATTTAGACTTATAGGCCACCATTTTGAGAGAAGTTACAGATTCAGGGTCAGCTATGACAACTACCGCTGAAGTGAAGACGGTGAGAGTTCATATATACTCCCCAAAACCTTTCGTCTCCTATTTTTTTCAATTTAAGAAACAATGTTAACTCTCTATTTATACGAAATAACTCCACCTACAGCCGTTACTAACACCAAATACAGCAGCATAATCTTCTATGTGTTGTGTGCCAAAAAGCTTCAATCCTGTGCAAGAACTCCAATCGTCAACCTGACTTGCCAAATTCTAAACTAAAACCTATGAATCCACAAACAGTCCTATGTGCTATACCCAAGTCAACTGCTTTTCCCAGCTTCAAAAACCTGACTTGTACTTGATTCAAATCTACCTTATTACCCTGGAAACACTAAACCAGCCCACAGAAACAGTGAGTCCTAATACTCCCTCCGTACAAGTTGAAACTTCCCAGTTTGACTTGGCACGGGTTTTAATGTAGAGTGAAAATTACTTTGACTTTCCCATTTTGCCCTCCTAATATTTCCCTTGTGCCCGGTTGTCCCTTCTGAACAAACGCATGCCTGGCCTCCTTTCTTTTTCCTCCCCCCCTCCCTACCCTTCTTCTTCCTTGACATCAACGCCCCATCCCCAATTCCCCACCTCCCCCCTCCCTGCCCTCCATTACACCAATCACACTCTTTCTCATTCTTTTTCTTCTTTAATTCATCAATGTCAAACCTTGCCCCATGCCCCTTAGTCCTCAAATCAACCCCAAATCCAAACATCTTCTTCTTCAATTTCAAACTCGCCCTACCCCTGCCCTCTGTGTTAACTGCCGCCAAATTAAAATCGAAACTGAATCTCTTCAATTTTGGAAAATCAAATCTTGGATTATGCCTCAAAGAGATTGAAAAAGAAAATTTTGAAAAGAAGAAAAGAAGAAGGAAAATCAGATCTAAAAGAGTTGCCACCGTTTAGATCTGAAAGGTTTGTCACCCCATCTTTCGTCGACGCCCCTTCACCACTACCCTCTGCTGCTTGTCGCTTCTCACATTTTTCGGCCCTTCTACCATTGAAGCTTAGATGGGGTGGGGGATGACAAAGAAAAATTTATGAACATGGGGAGAAGAAGAAGAAAGAAAGAATGGGAGGTGGGGGAAGTGTGACGGAAGAAGAGAAAATGAAATTGGGGAGGTAAGAGAGAGAAAAAGGAAAAGTGGAGGGAGGGGGGGCTTGGCCTTAACGTAGAGGAGAAAAAGAAATGGTAAATTAGTCCTTTTGAAAAATTTTGTTTTCCAAATAAGGAAATGGGAAGAATCAAATGGGACGGTCCAAAAAGGAAAGTGAGAAGAAAGATATGGGAAGGAGGGAGTAACTTCTAAAAAAGTCAATTATATAAAGCCCCTGTGAAGTGTTTCTAAAGCTGCTGAAATCACCTTGTCAATTCCACAGTTACATCTGATATTGCAGCCCCTCAACATCACATATGGCAGCCTCTCAACCTCAACTTTTGCAGCTACCTATTTCCACCAACAACTCATCTTGTCCATGTGTCTTTTATGTTAGACCAAGTTTTAAACAGTTTTAGGTGTGTTCAAAAGATAGAAAAAGACTTACAAAAATAATAAGGAGATGATCGAGTCTCCATCATATGATTCATGAATAGAGTGTGAAGAATTTAGCTAGCAGGCTAGGGAAGTACTACGTTGTTTTTGGATAGAATTCATGATGATTAGCAGAATGTGCTTCTTGGCTATATATTTGCATTGTAGGAGCATACATATAAATTCACAGTGGATAAAATTGGCAATTCGTGATACCATCGGATACATTACGATTTGCAGGAAGCGTGGGTGCAATGGAAAAATATTAACAAAAAAACAGACTAAAGGATGCCAATGAGTAGAACAGAAGGTATACATACCAAGGAGTATCATTTTGATTGAGCTATTATAGCATCATAATAGAGGTTTCTATTTCCATGAATTATATATAGTCTGCACAAAAAATCAAACAAATTAGGAAGTTCTACTGAGTAAACACCACTGTAGAAAAACATTAAAGAATGTAGAAAGCTATACTAAGTAAACACCACTGTAAAAAAAAACATTAAAGAATGAACCAATTGTCGAACATATAAATGCTCAATATGAGTGCAAGCTTAGAAAAACCCTGACACGAAACCTCAAGGCTGCCTGCCATAAATGGCGAGTGGTGTCTAGCACCATTGAGTAGAATAGAAGGTATAAATATCAAGGGGCTGAGTATCATTTTGATTAAAGCGCTGTTATAGCATCATAAGAGAGGTTTGTGTTTCCATGAATTATTATTAATCTGCACAAAAAAGCAAACAAATTAGCCAATTACACACTGATAGAATGGCAATCCTCACAAATTAGCCAAAAAGCCCCCAACAAATTATATGAAATATGCAGCAATGCTCAATTACACTCCAACAATGCTCACGTGAATAACTAAAAGCTTTCCCACTATCTTCTTCTAATAAATGTTAATCATTACACATTCTAATAATTGGAATTCAAGGATCCTAAACCCATAGCCGTTTCAATTATAAACTCTTATGAATACCATCAAATATGTAATAATTGCAAAAGATAACCCAAAAGACTCTTGAAACTGTGGATTCTATGCCGGCGAGGGATATGGGCAGGCTTAGTCGGGCGTAGAAGTGCGATGAGAAGAAAGAAGCTGAACGTTCCATGCATGCGAGGGATACGGGTGAGCTTAGTCAGACGTTCTATGCCGTGTGATGAGCAAGAAGCTGACCGGCATAGGGATTTTCGTCCTTCAGTTCGGTGCTTCAAACCTAAACATCCATTAAACCTCCTGCTCTCCTCTGCATTTAACCCTCTTGATGACTAAGCATAAAAAGACACATAGAACACCACATAGGATGACACATGTCGTAACAACAATTAAACCGCTCTGTAAATTCATGTAGAGAATTGATACTTTTTATATAGACAAACTAACAGTGAGGAGGTAAATTTATGCATCTGATGTCAATTTTAGATTTTGTATTCCCCTTTTTGTTGATGAAAAACACCATTATTTGGCGTTCCCCTTGTGGCCATTCAGTAGAGATTTGATACATTTTTATATAGTCAAGCCATTGAACCATCATTTAAAAGGATTACCTCCTTTTCTGCCAAGGTCTCCCACGAAGATGATATTCCCCTTTTGGCATGGTCGTTTGCTTCCTTGAGGAACCCTAATTAGTGACAATTCAAAAGAGAAAGAATACTTTTTATGTATTTTAAACCATAGCACCATCATCTAGCTGGATTAGCTCCTTTGACGCATGGCCGTCTCTTCTCCCATGGTCCTTTTAGTTATAATCAACAAAATCATTAAAGAAAAATACAACACATAATAGATGAGAAGACAGTTAAGAACTTACAAAGCACATCTGTAACCATAGCTCAGCTCAACTGACACTCTCCTAACATCGAACATATAAACTGCAAAAAATCTCCCTATGGACGTTAATTGCAAGAAGATTGACCAACAGGATGTTATAGATACCTAATAATAAAAAAATAACAAAATAAAAGAAATACCTAACCAACATCAATAATATCAAAGTTCTCAATTTCAATTGTTTCATTAATATCAAATGAAACATCAATAATATCAACACTCTCAATTTTCATAGCTTCAAGAGCCCCTTCAATGATCCTCATTTCTTGAAAAAAGTAAATATTTTATAACAAACTTATCAAGAGCCCCTTTTTGAAATTTGTTTAAACTTTCTAATTCTATTACTCATTTTAAATCAAAGCGTTCAAGAACAAAATGATAAAGTGATAAACTTAAGAAACAAACTGGAACTTAAATATGTGAAAGGTCTACCAAGTCCATTTAAATTCTGAAAAAGATAAAAATTAGTCATCAAACAAATTATTCAAAAGTCAATAAATTAAATTTGGATTAATTAGTAAAATTTGAAGTTAGAAAATAAAAACATTACAACAATCGTACTGGCAAAGGAGTCCAAAGTGATGACTGAAGATGGAAGCACCTCAAGCTCTCAATAACGAAGCAGTCACATTCTCACATATGCTAGATTTTCCAAAAATGTGGATGTGCCATATTTGAAAAAAAATAGAATTGAGGCCTTGAGGGTGGGAGAGGGAACAAATCTGAGAAAGTATATTTAATTGTAGGTCTGTTTGAAAAATATTGAAAGACTAAGTTAATATAAGGGGTATATTTTGAGATTTTGAGATTATACCTAAAAGCCGTTGGGTGTTCATCATTTCATCGTTGCCCCTTTTCTCCTAGTGAGCATATCTAACATTGAAGGCGGGGCGGCCCTGGTCTGAGAATACATGTCGCCGGTTAGTGGTGGCGACAGCGGCGGTCCGGCGGAGGGCCTGTTACGTCTCTTCTTCGAACCAGCAATAAGTTGAGGATGAACGAACGCAAAAGAGAATTGTGAAAAGAAACAAAAAAATGATAAAAGAACCGGCTGCATTTACGGAATGTGGAAAGTCTTGTTCAATTAATTCCAATATGATTGCTGGCACTCCAACTTAGCAAGAGTGAAGCCACGTCATCTGCCATGTGTCAACACCACAGCCAAAAAACCCTACTTTATATATATACTGGTTTTCTACCCCGTGCTTCGCACAGGCTCGTGATTTATGCTGAGTGTTGTGAGCATTTTTTAAAATGTATATTTGATGGACAAAATAGATGAATAATCAAAGGCGTAATGTGTTGTTTGAGTAGAAATAATCATTTTTATAAGTATGATAGTTCTCATTTTTTAAAAAACTCCAAATTTAAGATATTCAGTAGTGTTATACTTTGAATTTTTTTAATAACAATTTTATTTAAAAGATGTAGAATAGTGTAGAAACCAGGTAGAAGCCCATAAGAAGGGAAAAGAAATAGCAAGAGAGATTGAACCGAAGCGTTTGAACTAAAAGAAAAAAAAGGAAAAGAAAAAAAATCCAGCATTATAACCAAACTCTAACTCTCATGTTCCAACAACTACAGCACGACAGCGCCAATTATCTCAATCCAAAATAATGAAAAAAGCAAAAACTACAATCCAATAGCCAAACTAACAAAAAAACATCCTTGCCAATTTTCAAACTTATTAAACTCAAGTGTAGTTCCAACAAAGGACAGCTTGATCAAAATTTGAGTATAAATTTTGGTATTAAGGTGTAGCAAACAACAGTTGTATATACATCCTCCAACTTCATCACCAATAATTTAGCCAAACTTGAGACTCTTTGACAGAAACGGAATCAAACTACAAATAGAAGTTGCACAGCCAAACAGAACTAAACTTTTACAGAACTAATACCAAGCTTTCTTTTGGCACCTGTTCAATATGTAATTATATATAGTAAACCAAAAATGTTGACTCCATGAAGACATGCAAATGATATTTGACAGCTAAACCCCAATACTAATAAAGATCTGTATTCATTGATTGTAAAACCATATGATTGGCTTTGAAAAAGAGGTAAATGAGAAAATGAGTACTTTTCCAACTAAATGTCATTGATATGCCTTCAATTTGCAGTTGGGAAGGTGTTTCATCATTAAGTCGATATAGCATAGATGCTTCTACCAAATTAATTATTCAATCAATAAGCAAATTAAATTCACCAACCTTAATTCTTTGTATAGAAAATCAAAGTATACCATGATTAAAATATTAAAGTATACCATGATTCGCCGCTTGTTGACTAAAAACACACCTTAAATCTTGAAGCTCTAGCATGAGGCACACACTTGAGCCCAATAATTTTCTTCACCAATACTTTCCCCTCCGTGCAAACATGCCCAACCACGTCTGTGAAAACTTTTCGTTCTATAGGATATAAATTTGACTAAACCGGCAACAATAGAAACACATTAAAAAAGACAAAATAAGCTGTAAGTATGTAATATTGGCCCATTCTTTCATACCTTATCAAAGTACATTGAATCAAAGTGGTGCATTGGATGGTTGGTTCACTCAGAAATTCAACCAAGTTTCAAAATTTGGAGCTGTTTTGGACATGGTGACAGATAGGTTCAGTACTGCTTGTCTCCTCGTGATTCTTTCGCAAGTTTACCAGCCTGGCTTGATTTTCTTGCCTTTGCTCGCTTTAGATATTGGAAGTCACTGGTTAGAAATGTATAGCTCCTTTTGCCCGGGAAAACCAGCCATAAAGATGTGAAGGACATCAGTAGTTGGCTATTCCAAACATATTATGGAAATCGAAAGTTTATGGCCTATTGTTGTATATGCTGTGAGGTTCTTTACATCAATTCAGCAAAGAAAAGTGGGCTCTACTTTTCCCTGCTTTCCTTACTTCTCTTTAGCTTGGAAACTAAGCAATTGGTCAATCTTATACAGATGAAGACTGCTGCAGATATATGTGTACACTACGACATTGCAAAGCAGCAATAGCGTGGCCGCGGGGGTGCCCCTAATGTAGATGTGTGTATTCTGATGACAACTTTCTCTCGGTTTTTATGGTCCCTTTTGTCATTGTTGGAACAGAAAAGCGCCCATCTGGTGAAGAAACAAACCTTTAAAAAAAAATTAGAGTGCATTGAGTGATCAGTGATGAGCTTACGGGCTATACAGCAAGCCATCATAAACCTGACTGGTTTTAAGTGCACATTTGGGGACTTATATATGATTATTATTGCCTGCTATACACACACACACACGCACGCACGCACACGCACACACACACGCACACGCAGCAATATCTAGAGAACACCAGGTCTGTAGTTTCTATTAATTTTGGACCATTGTGAAGTCAACTTGCTCATAGCCCTACATTTTCTAAGTCTAATACCACCATAAGCTCAGGCAGGGTGTCATGCAAAACACATTTTATAGTAGGAGTTCATGCTCTAGATCAGTAAGGTCATGGTAAACTTTCACATTGGTATTTGGAAGGTCTAAGCTGTGTTGAAATAGGCTTTTCAAGAGCATCTGAGCATGTAATCACAATTGCTTATTAAACTGAATAGAATTTGTCCTCCAACCCTTACACAGTGTATACAAATCTATTTTTATATAATTTCAGTTGCACAATTTTTTTCCTCTATGGTGCTTTAAAAGGTTGTGCCCCATGGTAATTGCTTAGACTTTAAAGTGATCAATATGATCACGGTTTGGGCAATTCTAAAAGGGCTTTCTTACTCTCCTGTGCAGTTTATACTTTGCCAAAGTTATACTTTGTTGCTTTACTTTTTAATCAACCAGTCTTAGCCACATACCTAAAACAATGCAACCTTAAAAGACCACAAAAGTAATATGCAATTTTGCATGTTGTATGGTGCATATGTTTTTTCAATAAGCCAAAGTTTTAAAATATAAACTAATTCAAACAAACACAAATATATCCAGCTTTAAATATTCAAAAAACATTAAAGGAAAACAATGTAAAGATTTAAAGTTTTAAATTTTTACATATATTCTTGTTGTTGTAGTGCATCTTTAATATTTCCTGTTGCAGTTTAAGTGTTTGATTAGGAATAACTATCAACACTTGTGTGAATCTACTCAATAAAGGAAAGTCATGGGGTCAAAGGTCTATCATTGATTTGGTTGCAAATCCAGAATATAACCATCAAGGTCTAGCTAAGTGAGGCTATTTAAAAATTGTTGTGTTGCTGAACTGTGACCTGTAACACTTACTGCTGAGTAGTAGTTTTCATTCCTCTCTGTGAAAGAGGCTATTAATTGACACAATTCCTTAGTAGTTGTGAATTGTGTTTGAAAAAAGGATTTAGCTTCAATCTTAAAAGAAAATTGAGTCTGATACATCTAAAAATAGTACTCCGTACTTTTTTTCAAACCAACACAAAAGTGGTGAATCCTTAGTTAAAAAATCAAACCTTATTAGACAATGAGAAAAAAGAATCTTACCCTAAATAGCTTTAAATAAGATACTAACCAAATTCAGGAAAAAAAACAAACAACTCACGATTCAATCCTAACGTGTCCTCAAGTGAGATGGTATTCTTTTACTTGTCATGTGTATACCAGTACACTCCCCAACCACTTATTTATTCACCTAAAATAACCTTTCTCTTCTCTTT
The DNA here is from genome assembly GCA_003260385.1 of Cuscuta australis. NCBI lineage: Eukaryota > Viridiplantae > Streptophyta > Magnoliopsida > Solanales > Convolvulaceae > Cuscuta > Cuscuta australis. The sequence continues at coordinate 269,338 of NQVE01000162.1, read as the reverse complement.
AACAGCCCATCAAAAGTGATAGTACTTAGCGTCTCATTATTATTCTGGAAACATGCCGCATATAACTCAATTACAGCAGATATCAGAAGAAACTTGAACGCAAATCAAAATGGTGTGTACGACGCCATCCAGTGAATCCACCTGCCTTTAGATTCAGAGTTATGCATCAAAAATATGGTTTGTTTTTGCCTATTTATTTACCTTCTGTGATGTGTGAGTGATTTGCTTCGAAGGGAGGCAGTATATCTTTGCCTTAATTCAACATAGAATTGTGAGTGATAACATGCAAAATTTAAAATTAATATCCCTAAACCAAATCAAAGGAACACGGAATATGGGTCTTTTGCGTGAACAAATAAATCTTTGCTTCAATTTAACATGGAATTGTGAGTGAAGCCATAAAAAAAATATAATCAAAATCCCTAAACCAAATCAAAGGGAAGGTGAAATTACCTGGGCGATGAGGAATGGGAGCAGCATTGGAGAGGAAGTATTGTAAACCAATATTACCAGAGATTGATGAAGGAAGGAAAAGACGATTGCACCAAAACCTGCATCTCTCCCCGTCAAGCTTGAAATAATTAGGGAAAAATTTTAGAATTTACTTGATGCCAAGTTGAAGAAGAAGAAGAATACCTGTAGTTGTAGTCGTTGCACATGGTGGTGGTGGTGGTCTTGCTGGGCCAACCACGTCAATCACCTCTAGGCAACGCCATGCTCAAAATCGAGCAGAAACAAACCACCACAATTTCCGCCTGAATCACCGCAACCTATTTCTTCATTCGTGAGAGAGGCCGTGAATGCAAGGAAATCAGAGGCACGTTATGACTCCGGTGATGTCGTGCACCCCATAGGTAAAATCGATTGAAAGATGAAAATAATCTCCCTTGAGGTCAAAGAGGTGAAGAGGTTTCATGTGCCGAGTGCAGAGAGAAGCTAAGCGAGTTCAACGTCCATTCAAAGCCATCCAACGCTCTTATCCCTCGTGGCATAGTAATCCAGATCATGCGCCATGTCATTTGACACACGTGTCAACACCACAGCCAAACAACCCTTCTTTATATATATATATATATATATATACACACACACACACACACACACATATACATATATATATATATATATATATATGATGGGATTAACCCGATCAGATGGCGGACCAAGAACGGAATATGAATTAGGAAAATATAATCACTCGATAATAATCTTTGATTGAGTATTGAATTGTCTTCTTGTGACCCCCCTTTACAACGGTGGGGTCTTTCCCCTCTTATAGTACTTCTAATATTCTAATTAAGATTATACAAAACGGAAATGGATTATGGAGATCATGGGGTTGTGATTCCCCTTTTCCCGGTCTCGTTCTCTTCCCATTTCGCCCATAATTCAATGATGTGGGCCACGTGTCCCATTCCTCTTGCGGGCTGGGTCACCTTGATCTATCCCATGTTTGGGCCGTCTTCCTTTACTTGCTGTGGACGATATAACGGGCTTGGCCCATCACCCCATCTGTTTCTGTATACCTTTTAAGCCATTATGGCCCTTAAATTGGGCCTGGAGTCGGGTCTACCAGACCCGATATCCATCAATATATATATATATATATATATATATATATATATATATATATATATATATATATATATATATATATATATATGATTTATACTACTTACAGTAATTTTTGACATATTTAAACCAAAATTCTATAATTTAACACAATATGAATCAAGAGCAGAACAATGAAAAGATAGAATATCTATCAAAATTGAAGCCAATAGTTGTCAATGGAATAAAAACGGGATTGAAAGAATAAGGTCTAGGGTTTACCTTGATGACACGTTGAAAGAAGAAGAATACCTACGGCCATAGTTGATCATAGTCGCTTTGAAAGAATAAGATTCACTGGTGATGTTCCTAGCCAGGCTCGTCCCTAAAATATAATCGGGGCTTGTTCCATTATGCAGGAAAGTGGGATTTGAATCCACATCCAACCAAATCAAGAGCAGTATGGCTTGAGAAAAAGTCTGATCCGTAGCAGGCGCCAATAGAAGATCGGAGTGATCACGCTTTCTTACCGGAGCAAGGGAGCAGAGCAGAAAGAATTGATAAATGAAGAAGAAGAACAAATGAAATTCATAGGACATGAAAGATTCTGGCGACTCCAAACTAACTTAATACAGAGTAATTGCAAGATGAAGAACCCAAGCAGAAAAAGGAAGAGATAATAATGGTTGCAGATGAAATGAACTCAAGGAAGATGCATCACGTTTTGTTGAATTCAATAAGGCACACAGTAATGTACAAACATCAGCTCTGCTTCTAGCATTTCACGAAACGAATCATAAGGACGAACATCCTGCAATTTATCTCAATTCTCAGTGCAGATTACCATTCTCAGATATGCAAAATATTTGTAACCAGAAATTCAAAAAGTAAATTTGGCCTTTTTACCTTAACCTGAAGAACTAAGCATATATTGATAAGGATGGAAGCTCCCACTTAATTTCTTAACACCAACACAAATCATCGTTAGACACTTCTAAATAAACTTGTGCTATGTGAACTTTATGCAGACATGTTTTTTTTCTACTTCACTTAAGTGATAACATATCATCTTACTTATTGTAGTGACTGATAACACACCTTCCTTCAACGTGTAATATAAAATACATCCAACTAAAAATGGATTTTTTTCATCAATTGTTCTTCTTCAACATTTTAAAGTGTTCTTTTAAGTAATATTGAAACCTCAGAAGAATAAAATTCATCCATTTATGAGAAGATGCTACATGCTAAATTTATATAGATGGATGGAATAAATTGGAAAAGAACCAAAGAAGTGTCTTGAGAGGAAGAAATAGCAACAACTTGTGTGAAGTTCATCGGGACATTTTTCCGAACACTTGGTGTGCCTCGTCATTCGGGAAGGAAGGCAACACAAATGTTGCATACAAATGCAAGTATATGGTATTTTTAACTTAAAGAACAAATGTAGACACACTACATCAAGAAGACACAAATTCCTAAAAAAATCAAACCCAAAGAACAACAAACAATGAATCTAGGGTTTATTCATTGTTACCTCAAAAGGGTCGTTTATGATGCAGCTAGGATCAAATTATTGCTTTTAAAAAACTCTGTACAAATAATGGAAAAAATAACATTTACAAAATTTAAGAACTTGATTAATAGAAATTTAATTTCAGAAGAAGAAAAAGAAGAAGAAGAAGTTAACAATGAGAACTGGCGGCAGAGAGTGACTGGAGTTTTACCTGCGATGATGAGAAGTAGAAGTACACACATGACCTAATTGAGAAGCTTACGGGGGACGCCAGTGAGAAACTTAATCGACTCTCTGAATAAATGAAAATGAAGAACGACTGAAGCAAGTCGATAAACCTGGGAAAAGAAACGGCTACAGAGAGGGAATGGTCATCATCATCATCATAACGGCAAAGAAAGAGACTACCAACTGACTACGGAGAGGGAATGGCCGGAACACTGACTTCTGGATTTCCTTTGAACTAATTACGGAAAATTGAGTAGTAAATTTTCCAACTGTGCTATGATCTACTTGTCACCTGCCATGTCAACCGCCACATGTCAACCCTACTTTATACGTAGTACTCCCTCCGTCCCCCTAAGATCTTTTTATTTTGACTTTATGTGGTTTTTAAGGAGAGTTGAAAAAAGATGAAAGTTTACCATAACACCCTTAATGAAAATGGGTGGAGTGTATTAAATGAGGTGGGTGAGGTGTAATAAATAAAGTAAGTGGGGGTAGTTGTGGTATTTTGATTGTTAAAAGATGAAATGAGAAGATCTATTGTGGACAAAGAAAAAGGGCTATTGGAAAGATCTATGTGGGATGGAGGGAGTATATATAAAAGTTTTCTTACTCCGTTTGCTTAGTATTACGTGTTTGATTTTCATTGTTTCAGTTGTCAAATACTTTTAGAAAAAAAATAAAACTGATATCGTTGAGTTTCATATTTTTCATACATTATTTTAACATAATTTATTTATCAAGAAAACAAGCTCACTTGAACAAAGTAATATTATTAAGATAGTAGAGAGGCTGAAGACTTATTTTATTTATTATCTTCCACTCATCCCCTCTAGTAAATTTAACACTAAAAATTAAATTCCATGTTATTATTTTATTATATAAAATACATGTACATTAAAAGAGCAGTGGCACATTTTTTTTTTTTGAGTAAGATTTTTTCATACTTCAATTGTAACTTATTTTTTTAGATAATAGAGTCTTTATTTGTACTCAAAAGTTTTAAAATTCCTTGACTGGTTTTCAGGGCGTTACAAGTGGAGTATGTTTCACTGGATCCCTAAATACTCTGAAATTTTTTGAAAACTGAAAACTGTGAATTTGAACTCTTAAAAATTGAATAAGTGTATTAAAATTTGGGTGAATTTTGAAATGAACTGAATTATAAAACCTTTGAACTTCTGGAAGACAATGAATTTTGATTGGGTTTCCTTTTTTCAGCAACAAAAATATGTAAATTTGAAGAATCTGAAATTGGAAGTAAAGATTCAAAGATATGCGCAAGTTATGAAGATTATGAAGAAGGATGCAGATTCTGCTAATTACCTGGAAATTGAAGAGGGAAACAACGCAGGATGAGCAAAGTGAAGGAGAAAAATGAATTAAAATCTAAAGTGGGAAGAAAGTGATGTAGTGGGGCGGTGGGCGGCAAGATGGACGAATAACATCGGTGTACGTGTACATAGCCTGGAAGAAAAAGAAATGGAGAAAAGAAACGTAAGTGGATAGAAAAAAGTCGAAGGAAACACTCTTAGAGCCTTATATAATTAGGGAGATATATATAGGCACCACCCATCAGTCAGAATGAGACTTGCACACCTATCAGACATGGTGGTTTGGGCATTAAAAACGCCCTCAAATGGAACCAGGCTTGTATTATGAAATTAAATTGGAAAGTCGCTAACAAAAAAGATGTTCTATGGATTAAATGGGTTCACTCTAGGTACATTAAGGATGAGAACTTCTGGGGTTTCCAACCAAGAAATGATAGCCCATTCTATTGGAAAATGATGCTCGGTGTGAGAAAGGATTTTGATGGCATGAACAATAATACACCATTTCTTATCCGTAAAGGGTATGAGTGGCTCATGGGAAACAGAAACAGGCCAGATTGGGTGAAATGGGTTTGGTGCAAACCTGCCCACCCTAAACACCAATTCATAATGTGGATGATCTGTAAAGGGAGACTCAAAACAAGATCTGAACTCAAAAAGTTCATGGACATTGAAGACAAGTGTGGTATATGCGGAGAAGAATCTGAAACCATCAAGCACCTCATGTGGGAAAGCAAAATACCTAAGGAACTAAGACTGCAACTTTTGTCCAGATTCGGACTTAAGCTGAAAGGACCTGGGTATGAGGATGTTTGCACACACATGAAGAATATAAAGAACAAAAGGAGGAGGAACCTGCTGGCTGCTATTCTAGCTAACTACTGCTATCAAACTTGGAAGATCAGAAATGCGAAGATCCATCAGAAAACTTACACTTTGGAGGCGGCTATGAAGAATGCAAGTTTTTGTTTCAAAAATTACTCTCTATATAGATGCAAATAGTATGCTGCTAAGCTTATAAATGATGTAATCTTTTGAACAGTGGGGTTGTTAATGAAAGAAATCTATTTACGTTCATATATATATATATATATATATATATATATATATATATATATATATATATATATATATATATATATATATATATATATATATATATATATATATATATTAATAAAAGGATTTTATTCAAAAAAAGAGGAAAAGTACATAAAGTGGGGGTGGCCAACCCGGACAAAAGGCCAAAAAAAAAAAAGTGCAAAAACAAAGGAAAAGTTAAAAAGGAACACAACAAAAGGGAACAAAGCATCTAAGGATAACCCCAAAAAGACTTCTTCCACTTGACCCATAGCTCACAGCAAAATGTGGCAGTGAATAGGGCCTAGCCCACTTGCTTGTCTTCCCAGTAGTTAATGATTCCAGCAAGGAGAAGCTTCAGGTGGTAGCCTCAAAACCTATACCTCAATAAAGTAGTCCCTCCAAGAGAAGTTTTGTGTAAAGAACTTCCAAGCACCGGGTGTAACACGCAGTCCCAAGACCAAATACCCAGCTATATCAAGAGCAGATTTCAAAATCACCATTATACCCTGCAACCCTTTACAAGCCCTTAGTAAGCCCATACCAAAAAATGACAGTTCCCACGGAGAACATCTACCATGTTAACCATTCAAGAGCCTTTAAAAACCAAAGTGCACTCCAGTAGCATTCAAGGCATCATTTGCCAATGACCACAACATAACAGAGACAAAAATTAAGCCAAAAATTAGGAAAGGGCAAATGCCAAGACAAAACTTGTGTACACCATTGAACAACAAAATAAACAAACCCTTTCCAATAAAGAAGGAGAAGAGACTTGCTGCTAAAGCACATCCTTACCCATAATAATCCAAATCTCGCGAACCCCATTGGTCTTCGGATTCTAGAGAATGGTCAGATTGTATAGGGGATGGTAGTCTCCTTCGCCTTGCAAGTCTAAGACTTCGCCTGGGAGCAGGGGGGCTAGTTCCTCTAACACAACCCCTCTCAAAAATGATTCCACCTTGATCATTATTACGAATTAAGGCAGCAGATAATCCTTTAGGACTACCCCAGCGTTGAAGGTGGTCATCAGGCTCTATACCATCATCCGGGTACCACACTCTCTCCGGCTCTGGGTCTGGGTCAAACTCCTTATCATCTCTGAAAAAAGCTTGGAAGTCAATGTTATCCTCTTTCACAAAAACCTCTGAGTCAGAATGGCAGTTTCTAGCAGAACAGTCTTGAGCACTCTCTCCGGCCCTCTGGATAAACAGCCACAATAGGATCAACACACTCTACTATAGCTAGAGACTCTTCAGATCTATGAATCATAGGGGTTTGAGCTTGAGAGAACCCAGCTTCCTCTTCTGTGAGGCCCCCAGATTGCTCTTCCGTGGGTTGGAATTCAGTTGAGTTTGAAATTTTAGGATAGGGGCTGTCCACAACCAGAGACCTGTGGAGATTAAATCTAAAGAAAAGATGCAACGATAGAAACCAAAACTGATAAAAACAGACTCCAAGACCAGAGATTTCAGTCTCCTTAAAATGGGAAAGCTCTGCAACAGAGAAGCCCTTATTGCCAGCCAAACTCCTGTGTTTCTCACCCATATTGTTAGTATCTCTTGAAGGGGAAGCCTCACTGTACTTCTTCAAGTCTTACAAAGGTAAAGGATCAGGAGCAACTACTTTAGAGTGTCCAGCATCAATGGAGGAAGCAGCCCAATTCTCGCATCTTGCATCAGGCTGAACAGAGGAAAGGGCTGTCAAGGACTTGTCAAAGAAGGAATCAATGGCTGTGAGAAAAACATGGAGACCATCTCTATCAGTAGGAACCAGAATAGAGTTACTCCTATCAGCACATGATCCGATAATTCTAATGTAGCTACCCCATCTGTTGGACCCAAAGGAAGCTGTGAATTTCCTATTATGAGTCTTATCAAACCGGGTTATTGACCATGGTTTCCTCATGTTAAAGGTTGGAAAGATCTCAATAAGCCATTTCATATCCTCTAAACCAAACCAAACATGATATGATCTATTCCCCATCTCCGTGATACAAAAATTCTGATGATAATGAGAATTGAAAAGGAAAAAGACCTTGGATTGCATGCGGAACATTTGACGCCGATTGAGGCTAAATTCCAGATGTGAAGACTGCGACGGCGACACCTTTGAATTACGAATATCAATCCCGGGCTGAAAAACCTTATTGAAATTGCTATGTCCAACTGTCCACCTTTTTCCCTTGGCCGAAGAACCTAGTTGAACCTGACGTTTAGAGAAATCCCACCCATCATTTGAAGACCCTATCCGCCTGGATCCTACCCGGCTAGGAATCCGATTAACCCAGCGGCGGCAGAAGTTGCTGGAGAGGAATCTTCTTTCTAAACCCATCCCTATATATATATACTAGCTAAGAAGGCACTTTGTGCCAATGGTGCCCAACAAAAGGGGGAAATAGTGAACTAATAGCAGTAAAATAATAGAGAGAGGAAAAGAGACTAAATAAGATCAAACAAACTCATATATGAACATATAAAAGTGCTATTGAAAACCAAGGTGTCTCTCTCGGACCTCTGAAGTCCAAATATTTCATTACATGTTCTGCTGTACGACTTCAAATGATCAAAATGGATGCTTTCAGAACTGTTTTCTCTTGTTCCAAAATAACTTTTCTCTCTTTGCAAAGATATAGAGAAGACCAATGAAAATACCAGCAAACAGAGAAAATGACACCCATGGGAATGGTGGATCCTTGAAGCAAACAAGGGATGCCTCCAAAACTTGTGAAGCGCGGTAAACAAGAGAGTGAGCAGCATACAGATAATGATCTGATGACCTGAGATAGTACAATGCCATCTCGAAATCAAAATGTGACAAAGCAGAAACTGCCTTATCCAGCTTGTATTTGAACAAATTCCACCTTTGGACAAGCTCAAGAAGCTCGTTACGCTTAAGGAGTTTTCTCTCCGCACCATGGGCAGCAATGGATTCAACTACATCAATGGCACTCGTGAGACTACATGTTGAGGTTTGTCAAGAGAACATTCCTTCTGGTAGCATCCTTCTGCATGAAAGACAGAGACGAAATCTCTGAAAACGGACCAAATGGTGTGTTTCCGACGCTCCACGTATCGTCCACAAGAGTGCTGTTGTGCTTAGGGCCCCACAGGAAATGTGTTGGGGAGACTCCCCACATACTCTGTAAAATAGAACCAACAAGAGGCCTCTCCAACTCACGAGTCTGGGAAAAAACATGGCGTCCATTACAACTATAGTCGCTGACAGCCTGAGTACTTTTTCCTGACCGCAATAACCATATCTTTGAATGCTACAGCCTGATGGTAACGGTCGAGCAACAAAATCATGCTGACATCCAAATCAAAAACATAGACTGGGACAACCCTCCCAAAACCTTCATCCAAAGGAAGCTTCACCACCCGCCTGAACTCGTCCGTGGATTCTGACAAAGTCTGGTGTAAGCGTTTTTAGTCCAGATACTCACTAACAATAAGGGTGTAGTTCTCAAATAAATACCTAGAAGTGTAAGAAGTAGTTGCCCTTGTAATGGCAAAAGAACAAATTAAGCACTCGGTTAAAATCACCTCATACTTCTTAAAGCTTAAAGATTGATTGCCCAACAATAACCCTTTATCATTAGCTTCATCCACAAAGGTCTTCTCTATTGACTTCCAATCCAATCCAGTGCTATCTTTGTTTTCGGGTGAACCATTTATGTGTATGAACTGAACAATCAAGGAATCCTCAAAGAAGGAACAGCAAGTACCTGGTAAGCACTCCAAACCAGTGAAGCCAAGTCAGAAAGCATAGACTTTTGAGACTTGGGTCGGCCGTGGATAGACGCCAGTGGATGAAACTCGCCCCTAGGCATAAGACCATCGCCATAGAGTGCTGGACCATACTCCACTGGGCCAGCCCCTAAGTCAATCCAGATGTAATGGTCTTTCCCTGTCCAAATGGTGCCTAAGCACTTGGTAACTGCCGGGGACTGATCACCATGGGTGTAGCTAAAAGCATAAGGCTAAATCAAAAGAATTGAAACCCAGAGCAAACAAAAAAAAGTCAAATGAATGATATTGAAGACTGAAAAAAGAACCGTATTAGAAGAAACTGGGAAAAAAATTATAAAGTTTTCGAGAGAAAAAACAAATGAATGTTTCTAGGTCAAAGAAGACTAATAATGTTCATGAAAACTGACACTTTTGGGGGATGATTTTGAAACCTAAGGGCTGACTTTAATGAGAAATTTGGTATTTTAAGTGCTGATTTTCAAAGAGAACTCAGATTTTGAAGTTTATTTCCAAGCAAATAGCACACCTTTCAAAAGTAACAATACTGTCACATGAAACATAAATGCATGAACATGATGTACCAAAAAATCCGTAGACTTCTATTTCTCTCATTTTCATCTAGAAAATTGGGAGAAAACAAAAAAACTACAACAAAATAAATGGAGATGAAAGGAGTCCAGTGCTTAGGCCTCATATTAATGTCATCTAGCCATTACTAAAAAGGCATAAACAAATTTTATCTATAGAAGTGGGTGGAGTTTCAGCGGATTCCTAAGTTTTCTAACACAGATTGCTGTGAATTTGGGTGGAGTTCCAGCAGATTCCTAAGTTTTCTAACACAGATTGCTGTGAATTTGAACTTTAAAAAATTTGAATAATCCCAAAATTTTTTGAGGCCTAAACCTGGGAATTTGAAGTCTTAAAAATTGAATAAGTGTATTAAAAATTGGGTGAATTTCCGAATAGAGTGATGAACTTTAATTGGGTTTCATTTTTTTCAGCCACAAAAAAGGTGTGAAATTGATGAATCTGAAATTGGAAGTAAAGAAAAAGCTGTGAAATTGAAGACAAAGCTGTGAAATTGGAAGAATTCCCAAAGAGCCCAGCCTTTTTCGAAATCAAAATTTGGGAAAAATTGATGCAACTCAGTAAAGAAGAGTGAGCAGAGGGAGGAAGAATACCTGCAAAGTTGTAGCAAGAATAGCCGTACCGGAAGAAGAAACTGGTTGAAACCGTGAAAACCATTCTTTTCTATAATACTCCACTGTGAAGAGACTTGGATCGTGGGGCGGTGGGCGACGAGAATGACCAATCCGTTTCATGGTTCTATCCGTTTCATGGTTCGTGCTAAACACAGGAAGAAGATGGATATGAATAGTAAAGAAACGATAAACAGTTTTGCACAACATTTTGTGTTGGTGTAAAACTAATTTTTGTTAAACGCACCAATATTTGTGTCCGTGTGAACTTTTATTAACGCACCAGCACTTGTGTCGGTGTAAACGATCGAAATGTTTGTGCAAACCTGTGGTGTACAAATGGGGTATATTTTTTGGTGTAAGTGTAGCATGGTCCAACGGAAAAACGACTAAGATAACCCCTTTAGACGCTTATAATATTATATTATTATATTATATATATTAGGGATATATATATATATATACATATATATGTATGTGTGTGTGTGTGTGTGTGTGTGTGTGTGTGTATATATATATATATATGTAGAGTTTGGTTCAAATAAGAATGAAATGTAATGAAAGAAATAAGAATGAATAGTAACCATCCGATCTTGTTCTCCAGCAATTCTCCTTCCCACTTATCGCAAGGGCATTTTTGGTTTTTTCATCCCAATTCCGTTCCTGCCTTATCAACTGCTCTTCCTCTCCCCAAAATCAGCGCACCATTTTCTCTCATTTCATTCACAATTTTCCTTATCTACACATGCCACCCTTCAATGTTTGGTTCCCGTCATCTTAATAAAAGCAACAGTTTCTCTCTCTAGGAGTTGTGTCTGGGCAGTGTTCTCGTAACACTATTCACACCCAGCCTTCACCTTGCAATTCCTTCTTGATTTGTAGCTCAATTCTCGATATTTTTGGAGCCCTGGAACCAAATCCAACATAGGCTTCCTCTTTAGGGTTCCATTCGTTGTTCTTGGGGCTGGACTAGGCATGAATCAAAGGTCAACATCTCGCAGTTACTGTTCATCTTCGACTTTGAAGGTTTGATCAAGCTCAATTGAAGTCTAATTTGTGAGGGATTATGAGTGACTTGCGCTACTCTTTCACGGTCTAAGGATGGAAGTCATTTTCGTTTGAATAATCCTTTGATTTGAGAAAAAAATTAGATTCCCTAGCACTGTTCACAGCGAGGGGTTAGAGTCCATAATTCACAAGTTTTTTGCTTGTTTTGCTCCAATTTTTTTTTTGAGGTTTTTGGTCGGCTTTCTGTGGACTTGCATCTACCATTGTTGAATTTTTTATTCAACAAAGATGTTTCATTTCTTTAAATTCTTGAAATCATGCAGTACCCTAAATTGGTTTGCTATTATTAGGACTACTTTAATTTGCGTGTTGGAGGTTTGAAGGAGCAAAACTGACTAGTCTCTTAATATGATTATGGCTTTTATTTGCAGGCTCAATGCCCGGGGTGTATTTTTCCAGGAGATGTCATTTTTATTGTATTGTAATGCACTTTGGGTTGTTTTTACCACACTACACTACCAGCTTTGTATTCACTTTATTCATGGGTTGACTGTCTTCCTTAGCATGAATGCATATATAATATGTTTGAGTGCATATTCACATAATCTTATAACATTGAATTTCTTGTTGTCAAAGTTTAATGAACAAAGTATGTGTGAGATTTTTTATTATGCATATCAATATCCAGGTAATGCAATTATATGAGAAGACAATGCATTCTCATAATTGCAGTGAAATTCATCTATCTTGGAGCTCCTACCCGTTGGGGCAGCAGCTGTTGCGGACATGGTCGACCGGTGCTAGCCCGCGGATCGGGTGTGTTGCCGATTACCCGGCCGAGCTCAGGTCACAGGCCTTGGAGCTCACTAACCTCACACCCAAACCCGCTCCTGGATACCTGGGCCTCATTTCGTCCGCAGCCCGTGCCTCATCAGTCCCACTCTCATACTTTTTACTCCCTTAAAACAAAATAAAAACTCGCTTTTTCTCCGTCGTCATCCCCGGCCTCCACATATGTTTTGAAGCTGTTGTGTACTTTTTTCCTTGTGTTTAATTTGTTGTGGCTGCATGCATGTTCCTGCTCCTGGGAAGTGAGCAGAGGTTAATTAATTAGTACTGTAGTATTTGTCTCAGGGTGCACGCAGAACGGTTTGTTTCCGGAAGCACTTTTGTTTTTCAGCAAGCTGGTTCTGGAGGAAAGGAAGACGGGGAATGCGAATAGACCAAACCAGACTTCTGTAGTGTGTGCGCTTTCTGCCGGTGGCCATGGTGGAATGCTGCAACTGGGAAAGTGCATCCATGGGTATATGCTCAGGACCGGGCTTCCATATGATTCATTCACATCAAATGCTTTGATCAATATCATGGCATAAATATGATGAATCTATATATTCTAAAGATGTATTTTCCCTACATCACGAAAAATAGTGATTCATACATACATACATGCCCATATGAAAAATATTTACCAGTTTCATGCCATGATGGCTAATGTTTTTACTTGACATTAAGCATTGCCAAACTTTTTTTGCACCAACATTTACGCTAGGCATCTTGGTAAGATTAATAAATACTTTGTATCAACATGAACTACTTTATGAAACTCGTGTGCTGGATTAAAATGGCCTGCTACATATCACAAAACATAGTGTTTGTTCTGGATTATAACTACCATCTCCCACTATACAAGTGTGTTCTAATCGAAATAGCAGCGCTCAAAAGAAACCTGTTTATTTCTAATTGTGTTCACTAAAAGATATGAATAGAACGGATAAACTTTGAGCAGAAGTGCATCCTCGGACATAGAGTGATGCATTTAATCTCCCAAAGTCATGCATTTAGTTTGATCACTACAAAACTATAAAAAATGGTTATGGCATCCAACTGTAGCCATAATCCACTCTACTACTACTACTACATATCTAAGATGAGATATAATATAAAAAACAACCAACTAAAGACTATCAATATTCGTTATTTTTGTCATAACTCCATCAGCTTAACCATTCTCTTTTGCAATTGTATGTTCAAATCCTTCATTTTGCCTACTTTCTCCTCAACAACCGTAGAGGTATACTTGGTTCACAGAGCAATCATCACCTTGTCTTCCTTCATCATCACACAATTCTAGATTTTCAAACCTCGTCTCATGTATGTCTCATGGTAGCGAGTACCTAATTGTGTATTCTCATTATAACTCTCCAGGATAATGCTAGACGTCTAGTGCTTTGCAATATCACCTTTCTATCTTTGTTGTGCATCATATCCCTCTCCTAGGGCTGGACAAGGTACTGATTCGGTACCGTCACCGGAAACGGTACCGCCGGTACCGAGCACCGTAACGCACACCAGAACGGCGAAACGGTTCCGAGAATCGGCACCGATACCGCCACATCCGGTCTCGGTTCCGGTGCCCCAAATTCGTTACCGGCACCGCCGGTACTGGTTCCGGTACCGGTTTATTTTTTTATTTTTTTTTATTTTTTTGCTCCATTTTGCTCTCCAACGGATACCTGGCGGTTATGGCGGTCCGGAAAAACACCTAAGGTCGAGGCATCCCGTGGAGTTTGCCAAATACGAGGCAAAAAAGAAGGGACGACAAGAAGTGCAAACCCAAATTTCTCGGTTTGCTAACAGAGGTAAGGGCGGCCTTTTTGCTTATAGCGACGAGCAAAATAAGCAAAAAATGGCCGAAATGATTTGTGAAGAAAATTTGCCATACATGTTTTCTGAGAAACTTGGTTTTATTGATTATTGTCAACAGGCATTAAACCCTCAAGCATGAGGTTTTTCAAGAAAAACAATTAAACGAGAAATTATTCGTCAGTATAAAAATGGAAAAATAAATTTGGCAAATTTTTTTCTTAATTTTAATTCTCGTGTTGCTATTTGTTCTGATATTTGGGGTGAAACTTATCATAAATTGTCTTATATGGGTGTTACTTGTCATTGGATAGATAGTGATTGGATTATGCATAAACGTGTTCTTGCATTTCGTGATTTCAATGAACAGCATACTGCTGAAAATATTTTTTTATTGATTCAGAGTATTCTGCGGGAATACAACTTATCTGACAAATTTTAATTGACTATTACTACAATTGTTTTTTAGATGAAAATAGTTATTACTACAGTCATTTAGTAGAATGGAAAAAAGAAAGAGATAATGTTGTAACTTTTTTTGAGAATTTGTTTGAGGAATATCAAGGGTTATACGGCACTGTACAAGAAGAAACAACACCACCTCCGCCCCCGAAATCAAAAAAAGGTTTTGCCGGAATAGTCGATGGTCTTCTTGCAAAGAAAGGGAAGCGTGCTCATTCTTCGACGAGTTCAATTGGTACAAAAGTAAGCTCGCACAACGAACTTGCTATGTACCAGGGTGTGCCATGCGATTACGATGACGACGAAGTGGATTTTGACGTGCTCGGATGGTGGAAGCGGAACGAACACATGTTCCCATGTCTCGGCATGCTAGCAAGACAAGTGTTATCCGTTCCGGTATCAACCCTAGTAGTTGAATGAGAATTCAGTGCTGGCGGCAACATTCTAACCGACTATCGAAGTTGTCTTAGCGCTGAATACTTGAAACACTGGTTTGCAACCAAGATTGGCTCTTGGCAAGACGTCGAGCTCAAAAGGCTTCGTACCAACTCAAATCGGAGCATTACATGAATGCAACAACATATGGAAGTCCGAGTTCTGAAAAATAATTTATAATTTTTTTATGTTAAATTGTTAATGTAACTATGTAATTAGTTTTTTTAGGTGAGCGATATATAAGCTCCTTCGAGGGTTTCTTTGCGGTTCTTTACCTCGTCGCTTTTTTTGAACCGTCAGGATATTAAATGTGGTTGTTCTTCAGTTAGTGTATTACTCATTTAAAATATTTAAATAACAACTACATTTTTAGATTTTTTATTTCATTCTTTCCTTAAACAATTGCAAATTTATAATTTTATACTTTAAAAATTTTAAAAAAAGCAAAAAAAAAATATAGGGGGGCCGAAACCGGCCCCCTATATATATATATATATATATATATATATATATATATATATATATATATATATATATATATATATATATATATATATATATATATATATATATATATATAGATGTATATGTATATGTATATGTGTATATATATATGTATATGTATATGTGTGTGTGTGTGTGTGTGTGTGTGTGTGTGTGTGTGTGTGTATATATATATATATATATATATATATATATATATATATATATATATATATATATATATATATATAACTCTAAACCACAAAATATCCTCCAAACAGATTAATCCCTACCACCTGGGTAGGAACTTCTAGCCCATAAGCCACCTAGCTTTTGCTGATGATCTCATAATTTTCCTGAACTCAAGCACCACTAATCTCAACAGATTCATCACTTTCCTAAAGGACTATGAGATGGCCTCTGGGCAAGCTATCAACTCCAGCAAAAGCCAATTCTATCCCCCCACCAAAACCACCCCCTCTCAGTCTAACAAGATGACCTCTACCCTTAACATGATGAAAGGTTCTCTCCCTTTCAGATACTTGGGCACCCAAATCCATAAAGGCATCAACAGACTCACCTACTGCAGTGACATCCTCCAACACTTTGACAACAAACTCAAGTCCAGGTACAACAACCATCTCTCCCAAAGTGGGAGGATGAGTTCCCCCATCATGCTCATCTCAAATTTTCCTTGCATGAGGGTTGATAACTTGGTGCAGAGATCTTCCTTAGTTGAGCCAAATATGATGTCGTCCACATAGATTTGGACTAATAAGAGATCTTCTCCATCTTGTAGTTTGAACAATGTCTTGTTAATGACTCCTTTGGTAAATCCATTGTCTATAAGAAATTGAGACAATGTATCATACCAAGCTCTTGATGCTTGTTTGAGTCCATACAGCGCCTTTTTGAGTCTATACACTTGATCTCCCTTAGTGTGTAACTCAAATCCTGGAGGTTGTTCCACATAGACTTCTTCCTCGAAGTTTCCGTTGAGAAATGCGCTTTTGACATCCATTTGATAGACTTTGAAGTCCTTATGAGCAGCAAAGGCTAGAAACAGCCTTATAGATTCAAGTCTAGCAATTGGAGCGAAGGTTTGATCAAAATATATACCTTCTTCTTGACAATATCCTTTTGTAACTAACCGGGCCTTGTTTCTAACAACAACGCCGTTTTCATCCATCTTGTTCCGGAAGACCCACTTTGTCCCAATGACATGTTGATGAGTAAGTCTGGGCACAAGTTTCCAGACATCATTTCTGGAAAATTGGTTGAGTTCTTCTTGCATTGCATTGATCCAATCGGAATCAGCTAGAACTTCTTCAATATTCTTTGGTTCCACTTGTGAGATGAAACAAGCAAGCATAGCTTCTAGATTTTGTTGGGCACTCCTTTTGCGAATGCCAGATTGAATATCTCCAATGATCTGTTGAGGAGGATGATCCCTTAACCAACGAAGATTGTGTTGATTGGGATTGACTGGTTAATCTAGTTCAGCTTCTGGTTGAAGAACAGAAGTTGTTGGTGTTTCCGGATGGATTGGCACTGAGTCTCCATTTCCGGAATTGTCGCCGTTTGAGAGATCCGGAATATTGGAAGGCTGGCCAAAATTTCCGGTAGGCTCAGCATTGTCTGAATCCGGATTTCTCTGTGAAGTTTTCAGTGGTAAACTTCTGAATGGAATGAACTCCGTAGGCTTCATTCTATCTCCTTCATTGACTTCTTCATCCTTGTCTGATAGATCCAGAACCTCATGATCATGTTTTGATGGCTTGTCAACCACATGTTTTTTCATCAAAAATAACATGTATTGACTCTCCAGTGATCATGGTTCTTTTGTTGAAGACTCTGAATGCCTTGCTCACCATGGAATATCCTAGGAAGATGGCCTCATCTGATTTTTCATCAAAAGTATTCAGATGATTCTTCCCATTGTTTAACACAAAGCACTTGCTTCTAAAAATATGGAAATATGATATATTAGGCTTTCTCCCATTCCAAAGTTCATAGGGAGTTTTGTTGTGCCTTTTATAAATCATACTCCTATTTTGAGTATAGCAGGCTGTGTTAACAGCTTCAGCCCAGAACCTCTTTGGCAAAGAAGCTTCAGCTAGCATTGTCCTTACTGCTTCCTTCAAGGTTCTGTTCCTTCTTTCAGCTACACCATTCTGTTGAGGCGTCCTTGCTGCGGATGTCTGATGAAGAATTCCGTTTTCTTTGCAGTAGTGAATGATGATTTCATTCAGGAATTCTGTGCCTTTGTCAGATCTGATCTTCTGAATGGTCTGACTTGCTTAGTTTTGAATCAGCTTCATGCAGTTGGTGAGTTTCCCTTGAGTCTCCTTCTTGCTGTTGAGGAAGATTGTCCACGTGTATCTTGAGTAATCATCAACTACCACCAGGACATATTTCTTTCCACTTAGAGTTATTGGTGTAACAGGGCCAAATAAGTCCATGTGAATAAGACTTAATATCCTTGTAATTGAGGGTGCCGGTTTTGCCTTAAAAGTAGACTTGACTTGCTTTGCTTTCTAGCAAGCATCACAAATGCTTTCCTTCCTGAATACAGCTTTGGGAAGACCTTCTACTAACCCTTCTTTGGACAGCTTGTTGAGAGTTTTGAAGTTGAGATGACTCAACCTCTTATGCCAAAGCCATAGAAGGTTAGTGTCACTTTTGCTGATTAGACATGCTTCCTTGACATTGTCCCACATTACTTCATAGATGTTTCTGATTCTCTTCCCAGTGAGAATGTCTTCATTTGTGGAGATGTTCTTGAGAGATGCCTTGTCCTTGCAGAATTCCAAGGAGTAACCTTTGTCACAAAACTGACTTATGCTAAGAAGGTTATAATTGAGACCTTCAACATAAGATACAGCTTGGATGGTTAGTCCCTTGTACACCAGATTTCCTAGCCCTTTAGTAAGGCTAAAATCATTGCTTCCTCCAAAAGTAACTCTTGGACCATCATAGGGAATTAGATTGCTCAAAAGGCTCGCATCACCCGTCATGTGTCTTGAACAGCCACTGTCTAAGTACCAGACACCTGGGTATTACTTAGTGGCTTCCTGCATAAGGAGGAGGAAGATTTTGGTACCCAATTCAGTTTGGGTCCGGAATAGTTAATGGTGTGTGTCCCTACATCAAGTTTGAAATTGCAGGGAATTTTCCTTGCAACTCTAAACTTGTTGGATTGTAATCATAGTTGTAGGCATAGAATTTCCTACGTGCAAGAGGTGCTATTTCCCGTTTCCTCCTAGCAAACCTAGGTTGATAAGACCTATAGTTTTGTCTAGGTTGTGCATAGTGTGACCTGTGACGGTTATAAGCATACTTAGGTGGCACAATAGTTTCTGGGGTGGAGGGTGACTATATCTTGGCATAGTTCTCCACTCAGAATTTCTTGGAAAACTCCTATCTACCCCATAATGAATATAGCCTCGTGTATAGTGGGGGTTAGAAGGTTTTCTTCTGAAATTATTTCCTCTTTGAGGTCTGTCCAGCTTCCTATAGTTCTTAGGAGGGACTACCTTTTTGGGAACTTCTGTTGGTTTCTCCTTTTCCTTTCCTTTCTGCTTATTTGGTTTGGCAGTAGGTTTAGGAGGGATGAAAGTTGTTCTCCCTTTCCTTTTGGAACTAGAGGGGTCAAACCCAAGTCCTTCACGACCCTTTTGTTTGGTCGTTTCAAGAAGCTTGTCCACTGCTTCTTTGGACTTAAGTATCCCTAGCTCTTTGTTAAGGGATTTCACCTTTTCAGAGAGAGATTCATTCTCAGTCTTGAGTTGAGTGATCTCATTCAGTTGACTTTTCCGACTTTCAGTCAACTTGAGATTCTCTTCACTCAATAGTTTGTTCTCCTCTGTTAAGGATGAATGTTTGAGATTTATTTCCTCAAAATCTTCCATCATCTTTTTGAATTGGTCAAAAAGATTTTCAGAAGTTGGTATGCTTTCATAAGAAGATGAGCATGAGGTTTGTGAAGTTACCTCTTGATCAGCATCATCTTTGGCCATTAGGCAGAGAGTGTCATCTTCTGACATAGTCCACCTATCCTCATGGTTGGACTTCTCAACTCTGCGCTCCATGCAGACGAGGGCTTCTTCATCCGAGCTTGAGCTGGATGACTGGTCACTTTTAGCAGCAACCATTGCCTTCTTTTTCTTCTCGTTCCTCTCTCTTTCTCCGTACTTCTCCACCTTTGGGTACGGGCATGCTAACTTCCAGTGACCAGGCTTCCTGCAGTTATAACATAAATAAGATTCAGGAGGGGAATCACTTACCTGTGGCTTTCCCTTGGATGGCCTTCTGACTGAGTCAGCCTTCTTGAAGAACTTCTTGAACTTCCGGAATTCTTTGACCATCATGAAAGGTAACCATGCAAGGATAGGCAGCAGAATATAAAAATTTTAACATCCTAACATGATTATCTTGCCCAGAATCACGTACTAAAACATATAGTGAGTAAGAAATTTATACCTTTCTCCGTAAGCTGTAAAAACGAAGAAGTCGTAGGAAGAGCGTTGAAAGTGCAAGCGTAACCGTTCAAGCGTCCGGTCTCCAACTTTGACACACGAACAACGCCGGAGTCTACCACAATCTTTATGCTAGTAAAGATTATAGTAGTATAAAATATAAAGATTAAAATTGGGATAATAATAATCTTGTATATTTCTATAGAAAATATTTCTAATAATATTTAGAAAATATTATAGATATTTTCTATACACAAAATGATATTAATGGAACCAAACTAATATATTTCTCTCTCTTAAATGGTATGGCCGAATAATAATACCAATGCTTAGCTAATGGTATGTATGGTTTTAAATAAAGCATGATTAGTAATTGATTTTTGTCATTAGCTAAATGACAAATCAATTAGCCCACTCAAAAATCAATCAAAGGAAATAATGATCCTCTTCAATCCCATATGGCCGAACAAAAGATTTGTGATTGTGAGAAGGATTTTCAAAATTCTTCTTCACTTAAATGTTCAAAGTGTATTTTATTTGACACCAAAAATTAATATAAAATTAATTTTAAATCAAATAAAAATACCAATATCATTTTTTAAACAAGTATACAAATATACTTTAAATAGTTTATGTCAAAATAATTATTTTCATAATTAAAATGACAAATCAAAATAAAATATTCAACATATAATATATATATATATATTAATCGACACATATATATAATATATATAACCGAATATTTATATATATATTATTATATTCCAAAATATTTTATTTTACTATTTTACAAATATACAAATTACTTATTATCCCATTGTTTAATCCTACTCCTTAAATTGTTCAAAGTGTGTGACCCGTATAGGCACTTATAAAGCTGGCGACAGTATTGGCTCTGCACCAATACTATAAGCAATAAGCGGTATCTAGCAACACATTATTGCCCCCAGATTATAAGTTAAGACGTTTGCACCGTCAAAACCTTTCCACGACTCAGACTCCGTGTAACTGTATCCCTTTGTCTCAATGTCTAGACTTAATGCAAGGGATTAATAAAATCCAACTTGTATCCATTAAGTCATTCACTGATTTATCAAGTCTGACTAATAGGAACAGACGTTATAAAAAACATCTCAGTATGGCCATGCAATTTCCTCAGTCATGACTTATCAGTGGGCCCCATAAGACATTAATCTCTTTTAAAAAGAGTAGTGACAAATCCTATGTACGTAATCTACGTTTCTGAATACGTGTTGCGGCATACCCAAAACAAAGCCTGTATACCATCCTTATTTCATATGGCTTAGGACAATGCATCAAAGTATGCGGGTTCACATATGCAGAAAACGTAATACTTCAAGTCGAAGGATAGTTACACCCGTGGTTGCGCTAAAGATATTTAGAGCATGAACTAAAAGTTCAAGCAACATCTTTAGGATGGGTCAGTCCGACATCCTATTATCTCTAGATAATATCTGCCCATGTGCGGATGCGAACACACTGTCATTTACTATGAGACTAAGTCAAACATCCAACACACACTAGTCTCACATGCATTAACGATATCCCACTCTCGTTAATACTCGACTATGGACATTCAGATAAATATTTATTTCAAGATGTTAGTCTCATCAGCAGAATAACACTATCTGATAAACATCTTTAAATATAAATCTAGGAATATAATATTTGTTTACATTAGCATGAGATGTGTAAACATATTATATCTGCCTATAGATGATAGAATAATAATAAACAGTTGGCCATCAGGGCACAACTCCAACACATCATGGCAAATTCCTCATCGTAGTTCTCCATTTTTGAGCTTGACGGCTGGCTGGAGGAAGGTGTGTCACAGTTTCTTGTGCTTGTCCCTTCACTTGATGGGACTCTTGGAGTTGTCATCAATGCCGTAGGGAAGGGAGTCACTTGTTCTTCCTTCTTCTTCTTCAGCTCGTGCTCATAGGTTCTGAGCTCATCAAGGATACCTTGGACAGTGTAGTTTTCCAAGTTTCTTCCTTCTTCCATGGTTGTGGCTTTGGTGTACCACTCGGTTGGAAGTGATCTCAGCAACCTTACATTCTTTTCTTTGGGAGAAAGAACGTGGTTAAGTGATGCAAGATCATTTAAGATTTTGTTGAATCTTTCGTCCAATATATCAAATGATTCTCCGGGAAGCATTTTGAAGCTTTTGAACTTCTCAAGCAGGACCTCTATCTTCTGCTTTCTTAAGTCATCTGATCCCTCACATAGCTTCCCAAGACCTTGCCATATCTCCATGGCAGTCTTGAGATGCTTAATCTTGGAGAAGGTGATGGGATCAAGTGTCTTGAAGATGAGTGCTTTGGTGACGTTGTCCAGATTGTGCTTTTTGCAATCTCTATCATCCCATTTTTCTTTGGGCTTTGGAATGTACTGGACTACATCTGGAGTTGTTGGCTTCCTCTCAGGATTCTCCATTTGGATTTTCAAGGGTCCATCCTCAAGCACCATCTACATGCAGTCATGTAGAGCGTAGAGATGTGCTTCCATCATGATCTTCCAATCATCATAACCTAGGAGAGAAAACTTGGGCAAACCGTGATCCATATTGTTCACCATTTTGATCGCTTCTCGTTAATCTAAACGTAGATAGTGAGAAGTTTGCTCTGATACCAATTGGTGGTCCCAAAGTGGTGAGATACAAAGTCTAGAGGGGGGGGGGTGAATAGACTTTGTTACAAATTTAAAACTTTTTCGTTTCTTTTGAAAACGTGAAAATGAGTGTTAATCTAGAGTTCTTGTGAACTTTAGATTGTGTGCGGAATTTGGTGGGTAGAGTGAGCAGTAATCAATATGGATGGGTTAGTTTTCACAGTTAATATAATTGCAAGTAAGAATAAAGATAAGAGAGAGAGACACGCAAACTTTTACGAGGTTCGAAGGTGGGGTAATCCTTCTACGTCCTCAAAATCCACTATGTAGTTGGTTGTTGAATAATGAACCAACAATTACACTTGTGTGAATTTCTGCACGGTATATCTTCGCAAGGCCAATGTTCCTATTGCACTCGTGCTGGCTTTGTTGTTCCTTCAACGTGGTGTGGTACTTGAGGCAAGGAAACCTTCAAGTGTTTACACTATAGCTCTTTGGAAGGAGGAGAAGTTTTCTTCTGGATAAGGAGTTTAGAAATCTCTCTTTATCAAGCTTTTTAGGCTAACTGTGAATGAGATAGCTTTGTTATTAGAGATTGATTCGTTGTGGTTGTCTATCTCATAAATCGTTGTTGTATCTCATCGTGTCTTCTCTCGTCTTCCAAGGATGCTATTTATAGCTAGATTGGATAATCTATCCGTTGAATCATAATAGACTATCCGTTGCATTTGCTGACTTCAATTTTGAATGAAGATTTGTGATTTGAAGATGGGTGTTTTGGACATACCCAATTTGTTGAGAAGGGATTCCTTTTTCCACAGAATCCGTCTTCTAGCTGTTGTTCAAGAATTCTGGACTGTAGCACTTTACTCTGTTTGTCTTCTAGTGCTTGTTTAGGAATTCTGGACAGGTTCTTCAGTTTGAGAAGTCCAGACTTTGTTTTTGAGTCATTTGTTCTTGAATCAGCATAATTATCTTCAATCTAGCCGTTGAAAATCAAGAGATTGATTTTTCCTTACCAACGGGTAGAATTTCTTCATTCAAGACTTAGATAATTTTCTAAGTCTTTTCTCACTTGTCTGCTTTCTGAGAATTCCGGTCTTTCTTGAGGCATCCGGTTCTTGGTTGACAAATCCGGAGGAGTCGTTCTCAGTATTCCGGGTGAGAAAGAAATCCGCGCTAGTCTTCCGACTTAGCCTTCCGACTTAGCCTTCAGCGGGTTGTAACGAGACATCCGGTTCTCATGTAGTCTTCCGGATTTAAGGATTTTCATCCGCTTTGAGAAATCCCTACTTGTCTCTGTCATTTCCGATCAAGATATCCAATTTCCAAATCACTGAATTTGATTAAGTCTTCAGGCATCAAACCGCTTAAAGAAATATCACAACTTTATTGGAAATCTCAAGAACTCGGTTTTAACAATATTTCTAAAAAGAAAAATTACATTGAATATTGGGGGGAGACCTAAAGTCCCTATTACATTCTAAATACATCATCAACAAAATCTATATTTTTCCCAACAATATATATATATATATATATATATATATATATATATATATATATATGTATGTATGTATGTATGTATATATATATATATATATATATATATATATATATATATTCATCCCAATATTTATCAAAACCAAAACTGAACCAAACAAAACCAATAATTCGAGATCGGGATTGGTACGAGGTAAAATACCATACGGAACCGAAGTATTTGGTACGATCAGTACGAACCAAAGAGCTAGTCTTATTAGAAGCCGTTGAAAGTTGAAACTAGATCTTTTTTCTAGCCTCACACACTTTACTTTTGAAGATCAACTAAAGCTTTAAAATCTTTCAAAGGGGTGAAATGCTAACAATCAAGAGCACAAGTATCTAGAGAGACACATCAACATGTATTTCACTACGAAATAGACACACAGAAAAGACAAACTATACAGAACTACACATGTTGACATTTTTACATCAATTTAAAAAAATCACAAAAATTTCCATATCCATAAGAATACGAAGCTGCTAAGGTCCAAGCAATCAATCTATTCTATCCCCTTCATTCCAAGATAAAACTCCCCCTACAAATGACTTATGATGCCCTAACTACCATGGGGAATCCCCTAACATTATCGGTAGGGAAGGGAAAATAGCTTGCCTCCCAGAGGTAGTGTTCCCACTCCTCCCGAGTCTCTTTGTCTATTTCAAAGGGTCCCGGTTCCTGTTGATTGGTGAAGGATTTGGAATCGAAATGCCCTTCGGGACCTGTTCCCCTGGGATGGAGACGAAGAATAAGATGAAGAAGAAGACGAGAAAGAATATTCGGATGCAGGTGCATACGAGGTACCTGAAACGTTATGGCTATCCTCGGAAGACATGACCGGTAAGGAAAAAGCAAAGAAGAACTTGGAACTTACTTGGAATATTGAAGGCTCGGAGGGCTGAGGAAGAATTTGACCAGGAAAATTTCGAGAGGGGATTTGCAAAGCGTGACCTGAAGAAGGGAGGAGAAAGCCTTGAAGTGACCTAATTTGCAAAAAGTGACCTGAAGCAGATTTCCTACGCGTGCCAGGAAGAGGAAGTGAAGCGTCAGCCAGCACACGCGTGACACGTGGGAATACGAAACGATGGGTGAAACGCAATTATGGCGTACGAAAAGAGCGCGAAACGTGTTGAAATTCAAATTTTGAATTTCAAAATTTGAAAATTTTAGGAAGGAAAAGCTTAAAATTCAAATTTCAAGTGCCAGATTTCAAATATTAACTTTCCGCCCTTAATAAAATTACAAGGCTGAGAAGCTGAGGTCTTCTTTATGGGTGTATTCTATCCAAGACCTGGTCTGAAACCGGATCCACGGAAACTGACAGGTCAAGTTACAAACATGTGAGAATGGAAGATTTAAACTAAAAATAGACCACTGGTCGTGTTCAGAAAAGTTGACTGGTACAAATTATAGACCTATTGGTTAGAGTACGTAACTTCAAGCTTGTGGTCTTCTGTCCCTTCATAACACAGTCGAAGAGGTAAACCTACCAGGTAGGTTATTACGGTGTAAAGTGTCGGCACGAATAACTCTAAAGTCATTTGGATGGTAGTGTCCGATTTTCAACGAAAGTTTGAGGAAATATTCCCTCAATCTCAGCTGGCGCTACGCCCAAAGGAGTCATCAGCACAACATGACAATGGAATTATGAAAAATGCTACGGGACAAAAGGAAGCTGCCTCGCGCCATTTGAGAACGTGGGTTGATGTGGATGTGCGGCGCTCTGTTCCCTCCTTTTCGTTATAAATACTTGGGTAACTCTCAAATGAAGGGATCCAATTTTCATCTCTCTAGAGTTCATAGTGTAATTGCTCCCGACACTCTCTTACATACTTAATAACAATTACACTATATGTGTTTCTACCTTTAGTTCTCTCGATCAATCTTTGCTTTCTGCACTTCTTTACTTTCTAAGCTCAGCAGATTATTCTAGATTAGGTCTAGTACAGTTTGCCCGGGTGATTAATTTACACCATCAATAGACACAGTCATTTTTAAAAAGATAAAATTTTGCACAATGTTCAAATAATGTAAATGGATTTGGAACAAATGGAGTATATCAATCAATGAATAAAGATATTGATAATTAAAATTATATTAAAATAAAAATCAAGAAAATTCAAATGAAAAGATCGCTGATAAGAGACGTGGCAAAATTAATTTATAAATAAAATAATTTTGGGAGACATTTTTTAATTTGTGGTAAATGTTCCAACAACTATGCTATGGGCAGACCAAAAAATATACCCCAAGTTGTAGCCCGAACGATTGTATTGACATTTTGATACTTCACACTGACATAAAATACTAGTTTAATAAAAAAAATTGCATTAATATTTTGTGTTAGCATAAACTATCACACTAGAATCACACCAATACAAAATGTATTTTGGTACATATCTTCAGAGATATAATTTTTGGAGTACAAATAAATTATATGATCGAGACATTGTTGATATTATCATTAACTAGTATTTCACCCGTGTGATGCACGGGAATATATATTCTATCAACTTTTAAATTATTAATATTAGGAAAAAATAACTGCATCAATTTTGGGGATTTTATTTAATGTTTTATTTTTATTTTAGTTATAGACAAGTATGTACTTTATTAACGGTCTAGAATGAGAGGAGTTATCTATTAGAGATCTATTAAGTTAATTTCAATACCATTTAAATAATCTAATATTATTTTCAATTAAATTCTTTATAAAGAATACAGTTCTTTATAAAGAAAATAATAAATTCAAATGTTCATGATCTTTGTGAGATTTATGTACTCAATAATTAAATTCTTCCATCTTTTCTAATTTAAATACGATGAATCGTTATTTTTTATATAATAGTCATTACTTACCTACTCTTATAAATTTAAATTTTTTTACATTCCTTCATTGAATCACCAATTTTGCCATAGACATTGTGATTCAAATTATTATTATCATTATTATATTGGTGATATAATGATATTGTTGTTACATTTTTCGTATGGATTATATTTTTATAGACCTGGAAACTACTGATTATGCAGATTGAGTGTTAAAATGCAATCTAAATTTTACTTACTAGATACCACTGATTGTGCCAGATTAAAAAATGATTCTGATTTTTTTGAGATGTATATTGTTAACTGAACCTCAGGGTTAAATGAGTATTATATCTGTTCGTATTTTTAAGATTTATATTGATCAAATTACAATTATTTCACTTTAGTTCGTTAGTGCCAAGTAATGGTATAGTCTCCTTCTCTTCCAGTATTAAAAAATCATTCCTGCCATGGCTATGTATATTGTTGTTACATACTTACAAACTCTCCAAGCAGAATTAATAGCACAATAAAAACATAAATGATGCATGTTTATACAAAAATAGTTGTTGCATATTTTTACAAAACATAGTTGCTGCCTGTTTATTAAAAAGTCATTCCTGCGTTAGTGCATGTTTATAAAAACATAGTTGCTGCCTGTTTACATATTTACTATAAAGTCTGGCGGCCGGTATATATGTTTTTCATTGTGTGTGGCGCATCAAGATCAATTTACAGAGCTTGGACGGCCTACATAAATTAGAGTGTATAGTTCAATCCTTTACATTTTTTTATGTTGGTGTCGTTCAAAAGAAAGGTATTGCAGCTAATTTTTTAAAATATTGTCTTTGTTAAAAATGCATTTATTCCATTTACGTAAAAAACTGAGGTGAAATTCATCAATTCTTTACACAACTATTTCCTTTGTTATTTATTGATCAGTGCAAACTTTTTTCCACAGGTATTTTAGTTGCAAAGAAAATACACATTTTATGTGTTTCATCAGAGGTAACATTCTTTAATGATCATTACTTATTACTCTTTTCTTTAGTTTGAGTAACTTTTCTGCTAGAAAAGTGATGCATTCAATTTTTAATCCTCATATTTTCGTTTTATATTCTTCAATTTAATCATCTACATATAGATAGTAATCCTTTGAAGGCATATAATTTTAGAGATCTAACCCTTTAAAAAAGGATTCTTCTATCAAAAGTAAATTTCCAAAGAATAAAGTTAAGAGATTATCACTAAATTAAAGAATGATACTTTTGGATGGATGGTATAATACTCCCTTCGTCCCGCTATATTCGTCTACTTTTGACTTTTGGAACTGTTCATCTAAACACTTTGACTCATCAGATTCTCTCAATGTGTAAGCCTAAATATAGTCATGTGTGATCTCATTTAATTTGTCTTAACATATAGATTATTAATATATAATTTCTATAATTTTTTAATATACAAATTACAAGATAAAATGGATTAAAGAAGTGTATTGGATGGTGTGTAAAAATGAAAGTAGACAAATACTCTGGGACGTAGTATTCTAGCTCTTTACATCATGTGTCCCGTAAAAAATAATTTAAGTTGTTTCTCAAAATATATTGCATTTGAATTAAATAGTTCATACTCAAATTTAAAGCACTTTGTTCTTTTTAAATTGTGTCTTTAATATTTGTAGCTTCATAAGATATTTGGAACAATTTCCTGTAATAACCTTTGTCTTAAATAGAGAAGATAAGTGGTGTTCAATGAATAAGTGGTGGGAAAAATAAAGGAGTTCTTTGAAGTGCACAATCATAAGTAGAGAAGATGAGTGGTGTTCAATGCATAATGACTAGGTGGAGGATCCTATAGTGTTGAGGCGGAGGTCAAAAGTTTTTCATCTCTTGGCATTACTTGAGAGTTTTGATGTGAGGAAATCAAACTTTGTTTTTTAGATTAAGTTTTTACTACATTGGTTTGGGATGCAAAGTTTGTTTAGTAATGTTGCAGTGCTAATCTCCTTTGATAATTTGCATTAATTGAAGTATAAGTTATTACTCCATAGTTTATTGGGATTCTGCTTTCTTTTTACTTGGTTTTTTCCCTCAACACTTTTTCAAGGTATTTAATCCTTTTTTTTTCAATTTTCTTCTTACAGGGGATTTGGTTTCACTATCTTCTTTTCTACTTAATATAACACTCTTTTCTTACACACACACCTTGGTACATCATGGTGAAAAATGTATATAGATAAAATTTGCGAGTCATTTATTCATGATGATAAAATTTGTGAGTCATTAACTTCTGGGATTTCGTCTTGCAGAATTTGGTTGAAGATTTTGTAGAATCAAAGAATAATTAATTTGAACGAAATGGAGTCGATATCACCGATTCTACTGTCAACAAAAAAATGATAGAGGTGGAACATTGTGATGGAGATGGGGATGAGTCGAGCAAGAATATGAAGATCGTTATAATAGAGAAAAATTAGGAATATATATTTTATGTTAGCCTGAGAGTATTGTTTTTTTTGGATTGATTTATGTGTCACACAGTTTAAAATTTATAATTTTTGGACTGTTTGTTGTTTAGTTTTTAAAATACAAAATTTTGGGGCATTTGGTATTATAAAAAAGATTGCATGTTTGCATGTTTGAAGAATATATACTCAAATTCAATATTCTTACTCATATAGTATACTTTTACTATTTAAAACACCCTCCAATTATAAAGCAACAACATTTAATGAAATTGTTTTAGTTCTAGACTTTTTTTCAAGTCATATTTTCAAGCTCCTCCACATATAAAAGAGAATCAATAACTATAATATACCACGTATAAAAAAACTCTTTTTTATACGTAGTTAAATAGTATGCCCTCTAACTCGAATATATTATCACACTTTACCTTTTTCTGAGCAATCTATGTGAATTTGGACAAGTAAATAACAAAAATATTAATTTAACTAAGAGAATCACCAAGTATAATATACTACGTATAATGGTACATGATAAATCGTTGAAGAATTGCGAAGAAATGTTATTGGTGCAATTGTTGTATTAGGAAATAATGTTGGGGAGAAAGTTTACATACTCCAGATTAATTTGGTACCGTTTGATCCTTGATTACCATTGTGGTTTCAAAGAAGACAATTTTATGTTTCAGTTTCAAGAGTGAAAACAAAGACAAAATTGAAAGTGTTAGTTTTTTATGATAGCGGTAACCCTTGCAACAAAACAAAAAATATTGAATACTGCAATACCCTCATGTTTTCCAAAAGATTTGGATTTAAAATTATAGCTTTACATGTTCTTTTTGTTTTGTATATATATGAATTTCAGATATCACATATTTATGGTATATTGCCCATTAATTCTACAGTTCGATATTATAATTTGCTTTATTTATTGTCATTAACTAAGAAGAAAAAAAAAAGTGAGGTGACATAATTATATTTTCTTCGTTACGACGTTTGAATAACTACAATATGATGTTTTTAAATAAATACTTTCTTCATCCACAAATTTTCTTCGTTACGACGTTTGAATAAAGTTAGTTTTAATTTACTTGATATGATGATTCGTGTAAAGTTAAATAATAAAAAAATACATATCTAAAAACGAGATCAAAAGTTTTACAAAATTAGAGGTGACATAATTATATAATTTTCACACACAATAGGTATCAAATCTCTATTATAGAGCTTTGCTTTATAAGGTTTAAGGAAGGAGAACGAGATGAGAGTAGTTTTTTGCTTTGTTAGTAGAATTATAAGACTCAAGCAATTACAAAGAAAATGGACATTCATCTATAGGAAATATAATCATTTTTTATAAAAATGATTTCCTACTACTTATGTAACCAAAAAAAATTAGATTTAGATTCTTTAAAAACTATTTTTCTCACAACAAAAAAAATTCTAAAACTCAAAATCTAAAAGAACATTGTCTTTAATAAAAAAATTATAGAATATAACAAAATTTCGTTCCACCCGTGCATGGCACGGGTTAAAACACTAGTTATATATATATAAAGTAGGGTTATTTAGTTGTGGTGTTGACACCTGGCGTCTTAGCTGGGATGACTCAATGAATTTAGCTTCCGTGTCCTGCCACGCGGGTATTAATTTTCCTTGCTGTCCACCATCTATTCATTTCCACTTTTCCCACTTTCCAGTCTTTCGGTACAACGTTCTTGGCCGTCTTCAAGTTTTTACCACCTTCCCAGGTCATCCGCCTATCTTCTTCTTCCGTTTAGATTTTATTTTGGACGTGGGGTGTATATGCCAATTACGAAGAGTTTTACGGATGAAAAAACCTAATCGAATCAGTGGATCTGAATCTGCTAATTGGGCGTAGAAATAAAAGTTTTGCCCCTGGTCTATTTTTTTTTTTTACTCCGTGAGTTTATTCATATTCTACATCAGCAAAGCAAAGGTAAGTTTAAAAATCTTCAATTAAATTTATGCACAACCTAGATATTGTTGTGATGAATGTCTCATGATTCCATCAACCAAATATGCATTGATGCATTATTACGCCTATATATGGGATTACATTCTGATTTGGCATTAATGGAATACTCTTTTTTTATCATGTAGTATTTAAATTTTAAAATTGATTTAGTTTTAGCATCTGGACCATTTGAGTGGTACTCAATAGCTGTTTGATGTATCGCATCACTGAGATGGAGGGTGCACGATTGCAGCCATGACTCCGTGAAAAGGTAACTAGAAATCTGGGTTCTTTCTATTTTTTTTACTCTCATTCTGGATTTGAATTTTCTTATAAACAGTCTGTAAAAATGAATTCTTTTTTTAGTGAGAATAAGATATAATCATGATTGCAGAATGCCTGCAAACGAGGAAGATTTACAAACAGAAAGAACTCCTTTGGGAAATGCTAATGAAGAATTTCACCTAATGGAAAACAAGGTTCAATTCTCTATTTTCTCTCATAGGATTTGTTTTGGTTATACGGAGTTCAAAACTATGAGCCCCACAGAAAATCACCATGTTTTAAGAATATAGACAGGAAGGATCCGGGAACTTAGAGGTTGTATATTATCTTCGTGTCTTCCTCACTGTCAATCTTAATGATATGGTTATATATTCTCTTCCTCAACTTCTATTCATCCCCACCACATGTTTGTTTTTATTCCTCTTTTTAAAGTTGGAATGAGACATTTGTAGGTTTTGAATTAATTTTGAAAGTCCTTTGATTAACTGATACAGAGAACTTTTTTAATTGTTTTTTTAGGTTATATCATCCTTTGTCTCCCCCTTGAAGAAAAAGAATAGACCCTAAATTGTGTTGGATAAGATGCAAAGTTGGCGATCTATTTGTCGAATAGTGGATTGGATGGTCTATTCGTCCTTCAAGCTGTGTTCCAAGTTTTTTTACCCGAATTTATTTGGTGAGTCAAATAAGTTCCAACAATTAAATTTGTGCTTTCATGTATTCATGTGCTTCCATTGTAAATTTTGGTGGAGTTTTACTATGATCAGATTTGAGTGGTTCAGTCTACTCCTACATAGGCGTATCTACATGGTTTAACGAATTAGCCATTGGATATATTGCATTATATGGTTATGCTTTTTCACATGTGTTTGACATAGTCCATTTCTTATTAGCTAGAATTAAACATTCATTTTTTCAAATCCTATTTAGCTTTGAGCCTACATTTTAAATTTGTATTTTGAATATGTACTACTATATCTTATGTTTCAAGTTGTTAAACGAGTCCTCTCATTTTTAATGTCACTGAGCTACTCACTGCAACTTCTAGAAGGTTATCACTTTTGAGCATGATCTCTTTATGCAATATAATTTTTTGTTTGTGCTATGATAAAAATTTGTATCTAAAAATAATTCCTTTGTAGTCCATAAATAAATTATTGTAAATAACTGACATGTTGACTAACTGAAATGCTAAATTCTTTGGACATCACAAGTCATGTTGGGGTGGGCATGGTTCAGTAACCAAATACTCACCTACTGGCTTCTGGCCACTACATACGGGCTCAACCTTGGCTCACCCTCTTCCTTAGAGAATATAATTGTGTATTTTTCTTATTTCAAATTGTAAATCTAATTATAGGACGCTACATCATATTGGAGCCAACAACCAGTGGTAACAAAAGATTAAGCAGCTCGCACTGTTAACCCTGCTTGCTGTATTGTTGTGAACTTATCATGCAAGGCAAAGGATCTTATTGAGAAACAAGTGTCTGCTTTCTCTCAAACTCAGGATAATACTCTATACATGCTTCCATCAACACCCCAGGTACCTCACCTTCTATCATTGTTAATATATTTAATGAAAAAAACATTCATTCTATGCGTACAGGAAGTTGAGAACATTTATTCACAAACATCATCACCCTATGAATGATTAAGAAATTAGTATACAATAAAGCAATGATACTCATCTACGATATTAAGAACAAAGAAACCATAAGAATAAACGTTTCACACTTGGCCCTTGATTGGTTGGGGAATTCGGAGGGGAGGGAAGGGGATGAGTAGCATCTACATTTAGATGGTATGAAAAATTATACTACGTCTAGAAATACATGATTTATTAAAACTAAAATCAATCCTTTCCTCCTTACCTCAACAAAATCCCAACAAAACATTCACTCTTAATATATGCAAAAAAAACATATTTCCCCCCATTTTCATTGGTGACCAAGCACTCTTCGAGTGTTTTGGAAGCAATGGCTCTACTGGACCAGAAGCTGTGGTTGCTGCTGAAAGGAATGCTGCTATTTTGACAGCCAAAGCCGGTGCAAGGGATCCATCTGCAATTCCTTCTATATGTTGCATATTTGCTGCACTCCAGTCTACTGCAGGTGAGACCTTTCCTTCTATATGTCGCATATCTGCTGCACTTTAAGGTTACTATTATTTTTCTGAATCAGTTTTTTTTTGAATTATGCCTTTCGTTGCTCTTCGTTACTGTTTTCATGAATCCTTCGGTGTTATATATGTTTTGATTATCCGAGTATAATAATAACTTAATCTAATTAAAAGTTTTTTGACCAAATCCATCCAATGAGAATCCGTTGGGTTGTGATTCAAATTGGGATGTAAAATAGAAGACCAACGGGAGAAACCTGATTCAGAAACGGGTTTAGGGTTTGAAAAGGTGGGACTGAAAGTGTAATCAACGCAATTGGTCATAATACTAAAGAAATAAAAAAAGGAAATTACTTAAATGGGAAGTCATCAATTGGCGAGCGTTCTACAGGTTTCATGTTCAGTGAGAATGACACCAATATTTGTTTGAACGTTCCAGAGGTTTCATGTTCACTAAGAATGGCACCAATATTTATTCTTCTTTACCTGAGTATGTCTTGGATCGATTGTCTAGAGAGGGGGGTAAGAGCTGAAAGCCTTAGATATAGCAACTATTGAGATTTTTGCAACTTTCTTAATACGGAGTAGCAAATGTTGATGTTTTTGATACCCTCTTGGGCATTTGGTGTTGGCTTTAGGTTTTAACTATTGTTTGCAGGCAAAGGATTTCGAATTTGTATTTGGGAAAGGGAATGATCAAATCTAAAATCTCAGTTTGCAGAATGTAGGTTCAGTGAGTTGTAACTTACAAGTTACAATTTATGGTTACCAAGTAGTTATGGAACCAATGAAAGGGTTTCACATTGGCTGCTGTCTTGGGTTCAAAATTAGATGCTGAATTCTATATAGGTGGGCATGGACTACTGTTTTAAGGCTATAGATGGCAATGGTATTTGGCTATTTTGACTTCACTCAATGCACTCTAATTTTTTTTAAGGTTAGTTTCTTCACCAGATGGGCGCTTTTCTGTTCCAATAATGACAAAAGGGACCATAAAAACCGAGAGAAAGTTGTCATCAGAATACACACATTTGCATTAGGGGCACCCCTGCAGCCGCACTATTGCTGCTTTGCATTGTCGTAGTGTACACATATATCTGGAGCAGTCTTCATCTGTATAAGATTGACCAATTGCTTAGTTGCCCATCCAAATAGAAGTAAGGAAAGCAGGGAAAAGTAGAGCCCACTTTTCTTTGCTGAATTGATGAGAACATCAGTCAAATTCTCGGTCTGGTTCTCTGCGAGAAGAAACAAGAGAATGTAAAGAACCTCACAGCATATACAAAAATAGGCCATAAACTTTTGATTTCCATAATAAGTTCGGAATAGCCAACTACTGATGTCCTTCACATCTTTATGGCTGGTTTTCCCGGCCAAGCAGGAGCTACACATTTGTAACCAGTGACTTCCAATATCTAAAGCGAGCAAAGACAAGGAAATCAAGCCAGGCTGGTAAACTTGCGGAAGAAACACGAGGAGACCAACAGTACTGATCCTATCTGTCACCATGTCCAAAACAGCTCCAAAATTTGAAACTTGGTTGAATTTCGGAGCGAACCAACCATCCAATGCACCACTTTGATTAAATGTACTTTGATAAGGTATGCAAGAATGGGCCAATATTACATACTTATAGCTTATTTTGTCTTTTTTAATGTGTTTCTATTCTTGCCAGTTTAGTCAAATTTATATCCTATAGAACGAAAAGTTTTCACAGACGTGGCCAGGCATGTTTGCACGGAGGGGAAAGTCTTGGTGAAGAAAGTTATTGGGCTCAAGTGTGTGCCTCATTCTAGAGCTTCAAGATTTAAGGTGTGTTTTTAGACAACAAGCGGTGAATCATGCTATACTTTAATATTTTAATCATGGTATACTTTGATTCTATTGTGTTGATTCTAGGCTAAATTTCATGGCTAGGGCACGGATAGATGAAACATATATACTCAAATTAGTAAACAAAAGTCTAAATTTCATGATACGGTGTATCTTTATGTCTTTTAGTCATGATAAATATTGTTTACTGTTCTCAAGCTCCTTCACTTTCTCATGTTTCCTTTTTTATTTTTTTGTAAAATTATTTTATATTCTCAATGTCTATTTTCTAATATCATAATTGAAGAAAAGTCTCATTTAAGACAAAAAGTTTTAACACACTTGAGAGATGAGAATTACCAAGTGGTGCAAACTTTGGGAATTTTTATTCTGCACTTTCCATCCGTGTTCCAAGGCAGAGAACAATTGATTGCAAGCAACAATCACATATTTATGGTTAACTCACATATCAAAAGATCCTACCTGTATCTTTTTACAAACATGGTAAAAATTTGAATTCATCTTTTTTATTAGAAAAAACTTGTATTTCAAAGTTGTGTTTTTTAAAATTTTTGCAACTATAATATCAGTTTCGTGTCACGTTCTTTTAGCTAAGTTGTGCGATTATCTTTTCATTTCAATTGTGTTAAATATTCCTTTTTTCATGTTCTACTCTTTATTCATATTCTGTTCAATTATACTCCCTCTGTCTCACTCTTTGTCCACTTTCATTTTGGCTCTTGTACCAACAAAAACTGTAAAAGAGTGTAATCTTACTAATTTGCTCTTGCTTTTTAAGTTAGTGGAGTGGAGCAAATATACTTTTCCGAGCCTCCCTCAATAGTGCTTTATGCCAATCGCTTTGATATCAATAAGCTTGGAGTTGGAGCTGGGACAATCCATTGTCTTCACCCTCAACGAGATGTTCTGGAAGCTGACGACAGCCATGACGAAGGAAAGAGAATTTCTTCAGCAACAATAAAACCAGAGTTTCCAGATCTAGCGGGATGGATGGAGTATATATATAAAAGGAATTAAAATACACTACAACTACTTATGAATTGTATTTTCACCTTTAAGCAAACACTTTTAGGCTTATAAATATAAAAATCCATAACCAATATGCATTTTAATTTTGATAGTTTTTTCAAGAGTATGTTAGGCCATTTTCAAGAGCTCAACTAAAGGGATAAATCCCCCTTCTAAGCACATATCTACTTTGGTATGCTAAAACACGTAATACCTTAGGTCCGTTTTAGTTATTCCTTTCTTTTGATCTTTAACCGTAATGCCTTGGTTTTCAAAGACAGGTAACCTACTGCTGCAATACATGATGAAGGGCTCAATCGGGGGACAAGTTGTTGCGAATTGATGGGTGCTACTACAAAAAGAAAAGAAAAAAATTGCAGGTAATTTTCATGGATCCTTTTCTTTCTTTCTTTTTGCATTTTTTTCATTTCAATTTCATAATGATACTCTAAGATTACGAGAATCTATTTTCACATCTGAAAGGTGTTTGACACAATAAAAGGAAGAGGTGCGTTGATTTATTTTAATCCATTTAATAGACAACTTGTTACCTAGATATTAAACTTACATGGAAAAAATTGGAGGTATTTTTCATGGATCCTTTTGTTTCTTTCTTTTGTCAAATTATTTTATGCAATGTTAAACTTAAATGTTCTATTGAAAAATAATGCATATGCCTTCAACAACATACTCATTATTTTCACTCCCATTTTTTTACACAACTAGGTTGTTTCATTGAGGGGCTGGGAGCATATTTTGTATACAAAGAATTAAGGTTGGTGAATTTAATTCACTCATTGATTGAATAATTAATTTGGTAGAAGCATCTATGCTATATCGACTAAATGATGAAACACATTCCCAACTGTAAATTTATTAACCTATATTTGATATTCCAAGAAAATGCTCCATAACTCTAAAGCCTTATGTTCAAAATAGAAGAATTATAATTCAAAATCAGTTGTCTTAAAAAAATTTGGTCTACATGAGATTCTTTGTTAATTACATTTACCAAAGTGCTAATCAAACAAAAAGAAGAAGATACCCTTAATCAGTGGTAATTACATGTGTTTTTATTCAATTTCAAAAGTGAATTCTAGCTTTTAAATGAATTTACTCTCATATATTACATGTATTTATGAATAAATTGAAGTTAGTTTTGTTGAAAAACATTATTACTTTAAACACAACTCAAAGTTGAAATGTGTGTTATAAAAGTAGGTATAATGTCTCTTGGTAGTTCAATATCAATGACATTTGGCTGGAAAAGTACTCATTTTCTCATTTACTCTTTTTCAAACCCAATCATATGGTTTTACAATCTATGAATACATATCTTTATTAGTATTGGGGTTTAGCGGTCAAATATCATTTGCAAGTCTTCATGGAGTCATCATTTTTGGTTTACTATATATAATTACATATTGAACATGTGAAAAAAGAAAGCTTGGTATTAGTTCTGTAAAAGTTTAGTTCTGTTTGGCTGTGCAACTTCTATTTGTAGTTTGATTCCGTTTCTGCTTGCTTCGAAGAGTCTCAGGTTTGCCTAAATTATTGGTGATGAAGTTGGAGGATATATATACAACTGTTGTTTGCTACACCTTAGTACCAAAATTTATACTCAAATTTTGACCAAGTTGTCCTTTGTTGGAACTACACTTGAGTTTAATAAGTTTGAATATTTGCAAGGATGTTTTTTAGTTAGTTTGGCTATTGGATGGCAGTTTTTGCTTTTTTCATTATTTTGGGTTGAGATAATTGGTGCTGTCGTGTTGTAGTTGTTGGAACATGAGAGTTAGAGTTTGGTTATATTGCTGAATTTTTTTTCTTTTCCTTTTTTCCACATTTAGTTTTAAGGGGCTTCGGTTCTATCTATCTTGCTATTTATTTTCCCGTCTTATGGGCTTCTACTTGGTTTCTACACTCTTCAACATCTTTTTAATAAAATTGTTTTTAAAAAATTTAAATTATAACACTACTAAATATCTTAAATTTGGAGTTCTTTAATAAATGAGAACTATCATACTTATAAAATGATTATTTCTACTCAAACAACACATTACGCCTTTGAGTATTTATCTATTTTTTCCATCAAATATACATTTAAAAAAACGCAAACAACACTTAGCATAAATCACGAGCCCGTGCGAAGCACGGGGTAGAAAACTAGTGTTTCTTATTGTGGTGGTAGCAACACATAGGCAATGAGTGATCTTGACTCTTGAGGTCACTTACATGCATGACACCTTCATGATAGTTTTTTATTGAGAGAGAGAGAAAGTAATTTAAAAGCTCACTCAAATAACTCAATAACATAAAATGAACTGATGTAATCTACACTTTAAATAAAACGATTTAACCCATTTTACCTACACTTTAAATTGATAAAAAACAAATACATAAATTATAGACGAATATACAATACAAAGAAATGATACTCACATTTATTATTCTCGAGACAAATTTTTTTACTGAGTAACTTTCTTTATATAAGATCTATACTCTACCAATTCAATTTCTAATTAACAAAATAAAAGTTCAATGAAATAAACTTTTGTGCATTATGTATTAAAAATAATATGCTATTGTATAAAGTAATATTTATTTAGTTAATGATGAAAATTTACTCAATTTAATTTAAAAAAGATAAATTAAATGAATATACAAAGGCAATATATTCAAAGGTCATAGCTTGTTTCTTTGATGACTTGAATTTGGACCAGATTTTGTTATTTTAGTCTTTAGTATGAGGTCTATCCCAAAGATTAGATTACAAAGATCAACTGATTATATTTTGCTGGCCCATTTACAAAATGGACACAATTCCTTATCTCCAATCAAAAAAATTATCTCTATTATGAGTTTTTGTATTTCAGTCAGTCCAAATGTAGTTGTCCACTTGTCATATTCAATAAAAAAATTGTGATAATTTATCTACAATATTCTATGGATGAGCATTGTTGATACAAGTAAGTCACTCAAAGAACCTAAGAGCAATGAAAATACTCCTGACGCCCATAGGCGTTAAGGTAGTTTTAAGGCGTGGTGGCTTTAAACACTGCCACCTCTATCGTCACCTTGGCATTAAATGTTTTGTGTGAAACGTTTAACGCAGCAAGGCTGCAATTTTGGCCGTTGCCCCCCTCTCCCAACGGTCAAAAGTAAAGTCGTTGGGCATTTTTTTTATATTTTCAAATATAAATACTATCGGTTTTTAATAAAAAATTGCACACAAAACATATTCTCATTCTCTCTGCAATTTTTTTTATTTAATAAATGTAATTTTTTTATGAATGTAATTCTTTAATGAACTATTCTCGCGCGTTGAAATCCGCATCAAAATTTTAAAACCCATCTTCATGATTATCTTACACAACAAAACTCTATGAACTAATGAAATAAAATACAAATTCCATTCCCAATACATATAAGTGTTTTCTTTCGCAGGGAAAAAATAAAAGTGAGAACATAAAATAAAAACAATTACTCCCTCCGTCCTAAAACTTTCTTCTCAGTTTGACTTTTCCCCATTTTTAATTTTTGGCTTTGACTTCAAATTTTACCCTCCTTGAAAAAGATTTTTTTGAATTTTTTTTTGCAATCATTCAAAATATAGAGTTATAAGATAATTGGTGTAAATACATGAGGGTATTAATGTTATTTGTCATTTTTTTTCTAATGGGAAGGTAGTTTTAGGGCGGAAAAAAAGGGAAGTGGGAAGAAAGTTTTAGGACGGAGGGAGTAATAAAAAACAAAGATCGAACCAAACATGCAGCCAGTAATAGCTATAAACACTAATAATCCATGATCCTGCAAATTTGATCAACAACAACAACCCAGTTGAATCACACTACAGACTTTGCCCCTGCAAATCTGATCCCTTTCCTTAAAAATCAAAACTTTGAGCTGAAAATGGTATATAAAGTGCACACACACACCTAACCCCTTGTCGATAGACATATCTCAAATAAAGCCATTTGAATGTCTTCTTTGCAAAAACTCTTTAAAAGGTAAACTTTAACGACTGTAGAGAAATGAAAATAAAACAGATTGCTGCCGTTTTAAGGAAATCTAAACAAAACTCAAACTTATTTTCTATATGAGATTACATAATAGATTAATGAAATAAATATAAAATTCATAAAAGCTTTTTAGGCTTGCAAAGGATGAAAGTGATGCTTCATTGTCCATCAACTTCTCCTCTTTTGCTCATCCATCCGTTGAGAAAATCATCGCCAGAAAATAACTACTTGAAATTGAAGGGTTGAATTACTCATCAAAACATGAATACAACCAAGATTCATCAATATTTAATTCCAACTACGGGGTAAAATAGATTTTCTTCATAACATATCTTTATTAGATCAAACTGTTAAGTCAAAAAAGTAGAAATAAAGAAAAAAGGAAATAAAACCTGAACCATTTATGACTGCTGCACAATTTCTCAATGTGACAGAGACTAGTGTGCCATGTTATCCAAAGTTAGGCTCCTTTGAAGAAAATCCATAAAGACCTACATCTACAAATGAAACAAATATGTTCAATAACAATATAATGTAAAATAGTTCTACTTTAGAGAATGGGAAGCCAAAACTGAAATAGTTCTACTTCAGAAAATGAAGACAAAACTGAAACAACTCTATTAAAAAATTTATTAATATAGCTGAACATTTTCCTTTAGGTAGTGTTTGGCAACCAGCATTTCATTTCAATTCATGCATTTCAATTCCAAATTTGA
Organism: Cuscuta australis; assembly: GCA_003260385.1. Classification (NCBI taxonomy): domain Eukaryota; kingdom Viridiplantae; phylum Streptophyta; class Magnoliopsida; order Solanales; family Convolvulaceae; genus Cuscuta; species Cuscuta australis. The sequence goes on along the minus strand of NQVE01000162.1, from coordinate 227,760 downwards.
AATCTTGAATTTCAAATGAAAAGGGGAGGTGCATGGATTTCAAATTAAGCTTTGTTTTGAATGAGAAGAATTTGACTCAAATCCAAATTCAAAATTTTTAATTTTCCCAAACATGGAATTTGAATTAAATCCAGATTTGAAATCCAAATCCATGTTCCCAAACATACCATTAATTTTTTCAAAAAAATGGTTAAACCAGTTGAATTAGTTCTCAAATAGGAAAGCTCCATCCATTTAAGAATTACTCCCTCCGTCCCACTCTCTTTTACCTTTTGTCACACCATTCAATGCACTTCTTTAATCCATTTTATTTTGTAATTTGTATATTAAAAAATTATAGAAATTATATGTTAATAATCTATATATTAAGACAAATCAAACAAGATCACACATGACTATATTTAGGCTTACACACTGAGAGAATTTGATAAGTCAAAGTGTTTAAATGAACAGTTCCAAAAGTCAAAAGTGGACAAAGAGAATGGGACGGAGGTAGTAGGTTGATGTATTCCTTGAAACTTTAACACAAGATGTGTCTTAACATCGAAACATTCACATCAGAAAACTAACAATTTAATCAATTTTTAAACAGAAAATGTAAAGGAAGGACCAAATTAACAATAGAATATCATTCATCGTAACCTAAACAAATAAGTAAAAGGACAGAAAGAAAACAAACAAGAATCAACATCAAATGCTAGAAAACCAGAAAAATCTGGTGTCAAAAACCAGAAAAGAACCACATGCATTGTAAAACAATCTTTAAACGAAATCTTTATCTAGCCCTGAACTCATTCTTTAAACTGTAAACTGATTTTGAGTCGATTGTTGGCAAGATTAAAAATAATCAATGTAAATTCCGCCGAATTTCATACCTGCCCATGTTTATGCCAAGATATGTCGCTGAATTCTGCTTAATATCATGCCTGCCATGTTTAGATGCAGCAATTTTAGATGCCATGTTTATGCCAACAATGAAGATATGGATCGGTGGAAGATGAAGATTAAGAGAAGTGGAGATTTGAGGATGGAGGAGAAGATGAGTGGAGGCCGGACGGTGGGTTGACGCAGATGGGATCCGTGGAGGATGAAGATATGGAAACCACCCCTTCAATCGACGTGGATTTTGGACATGTCCGGTAATCGACGGTCAGATTTGTCAATTAAGGATGAAATTGGACCGTCCGATTGCAGCGAAAATTGGATGGAATTTGCATTCAATTTGCATCCTTTTTTTATATATATAATAGATAATAGATTTTCGATACCGCCATAACACATAGCGGGACTGCAAAATTTTTAGTCAGCCTCGAAAATATCCATTGAAGGATAAACAATTTTTAGTCAGCCGGCCGATTATATCCCAATTTTTTTCAGGGCCTGAACCTCAAATGGCGGTAAAAAATCCCAATCACTTCTTCGGATTTGAGCCCAAAAGGTATTGAACTGAATCACAGTCTCCTCTCATGTAGGCTGTGCATATTTGTATTCATATAAAATGTAGATGTGCATGTGTCCGCGAGGCCGAATTCGGCTGGGAGTTGGATACATATGAAGCTCGCCTTTGATTTTTGAGAAAAAAATGGCGAAATCTCTCGCAATCCAAAAAAACATAGAGATAGCCCGTTTAGAATGACTGATGAGGAAGGACGATCTATCCAGAGGAATAATCAATATGTTGATAGCAATTATAAGCATGATTTTTTAAGAGAAGTATCTATTTGATGTGTGAATTTGGGCAAGATTGTGTTTTTTATGTTCGCTTGTTCGTCTTGTGGACTAAGATTATAGAATTATTATAGTAGGAAATCAGGGAGAAAATGAAAGTTAATGTGAGATTAAGAATGTGATAGGTTGTAATCTGTAAATATAGAAACCAATTTATCTCAACTGCTTGGTACTATGTTGATAGGGATACATATGGATTTACTGTGAGGCCTCAACACCAGAGAGTATGCCAATATCTATAAGGTACGGGTAATTGTTTATCGCACCATTGCACACTACAAATACCATCAGCATATTATTGAAAGGATTATGGCATTTGATATTGAATTGGGAGAAGGCATCAGCGAGTATGATACTGTATATGATGAAAATTTTTAACAATTGTGTAAAATATTCATTTCTTTATTCTCATAACCAAGGAAAATATCAAACAAGTTATGCTGTTTATTCACAACCATATCATGCTTTCACCATGCATGCTTTAGTGCCTAAATTAATTTCACATATATGTGTTAGGAAGAGGAAGCAAAAAGGTCACATAAGTGGAATAGTTTTGTTAACAGCCAAGAATTATCTGTTCAACAACTTCATTGCCAAGAGGTCTGCAAGACTGATGATTCTGAAACAAGAAACCATATAAGTGCCTGCGATAATGTGGTCGGTGAGACTGGTGATTTATATAGAGAGAAGCCACTTCCTGACATTCATACAAAAAATCTTCTTGAGAAAGAGACGTCAACTGTCATACAATCAAAACCCAGGGAGGTGAAGACATGGAATGACATTAGATCATCTCTATCTGCTATTGAAACTATGATGGCATTTCGTGTGAAGAACAAAAACTATGTGAAAGACATGAAGTTAGCATCTTCTCATGATCAACTTCTGCCAATATGGGAGTCAAAACCTCTGAGGGAAGAATATGAGGACAAGAATGATGAAAGCAATAGTGTGATATTGGATGACAGTTCAAGGTCAGCTGCTAAAGGATGTACTCCAGGTGATAGAGGTCAAGTAGAACCTTCTGTGCCTTGGAAGGATGAACTTGAGCAACTTGTTCATAGAGGAGTACGTACCAAGAGATCTCCGGGGAGATGTGCTTTTGTCATTTTGTGACAAGTCTATAGTTATAAGGGTTTTTATAAAATTTATCTCTAACATTAAGATGGTATGAAACAATTTAGGTTTGGCAAGCCTTTGTGGGTGTCAAGGCACGCCGGGTTGAGAGATATTACCAGGACTTGACCATCACTGAAAATGATGTTGGTCCTTGCCCGAAGAATGACACACCATTGATAGACAACAATAGCAAGGGATCCAATAGCTGATGTGTTAGAAAAATGTAGGTAGCAGATTGAGAAGGTCGTTAGATGCATGAGCCCTGGAATTTATCGTACAATCTTTTTAATTTGTAGGTGATACTTCTTTTTAGGATCCATGGTGGTCATTAAAGAATGCTACTCATTGCTTTGCAATTTGCATTATCGTGCTTTACAATTCTATACTTCCAATGTTCTAATATTCCAAAATGGTCAGTTATCCCAATGGAGGTGGTTTTACTCAGTTGCATTAAAAGAGTGAGGCTAGTTTGTACACACTCACTGTCAAGTGGACAAGAAACCCTTCTGTTTCATTACTAGCATCTGTTCCATGTCTCGCGGGTCTATTATATGCATAATGCAAGTTTTCATTGCCTGATCTTCTACCCTTTTCTTTCGTTAATGTAGGATCTGCCTCGGAATTTTCCCGGACATCCTGCATTGAATGAGAATGGACGAAATTCCCTAAGGCGCTTACTTCTGGCCCGACACAACCCATCAGTTGGGTATTGCTAGGTAATTTTTAGCTTAGTTTTTCAATCCAAACTCTGCAGGATTTTTTTGGATTTTTAAAAGTCAGTGGGTATTCAATCGAAATTTTAAAAAATCATTTAAAATCTAGACGTATTCAATTGAGACTTTAAAAAGTCTTTCTAAATTTAATGCTATTGAAAAATTGATGGATTTTTAAGGATTGTTATATAAAATGGATTGTGATGGATTTTTAGCTTGAAGTATAAATAAAAAAGTCTTTTGCAAATCCAACCAAACCCTAGTGGATTTTCAAGAGTCCAACCAAACCCCCATTCTCCGCCAATCTTCTTCTCATTCGGTAGTGGATTTTCTCGGCCAATCTTCTTCTCCTTCCGTCAATCTTCTTCTCCTTCTTCCCCAAGAACTCATCTTCTCAACAAAGGGTTGTCTTCTTCATATTGGCTAGGGTTTTGCTCGGGCATCCTGATTCGCGGAATTGGATCTGGCGGAACTGGATCCGGCATCCCGTTTGATGAGCGGTTTCTCGAATTGGATCTGTTCCCGATGACGCCGCCGGCAGCATCGATGTGGCAGAGCAAACGGAAGTCATTCTTCGGATTCTCGCTTTGAATACTTCCCCGGCGGCGACTCATCCTTCCCCGGATGCTCTCCCTGGCGGCGACTCATCCTTCCCCGGCGGCGACTCATCCTTCCCCAGTGGCGACTCATCCTTCCCCGATGCTCTCCCCGGCGGTGTTTCATCCTTCTCCAGTGGCGACTCATTCCTTAAAGATGGAAGAAGCGGCTACTCCGGCTAGGGTTCTTGGGGGAAGAGGAAAAAAAAGGAAAGAAAAGAAAAAGAAAAAAGAAAAGAAAAAAAAAAGAAAAAAAGAAAAACATAATCCTATAAAATCTTATGATAGAATACGGGGGTGTATTGAACTTAGACTTTAAAGAATTTTTTTGGATTATAAAATTCTATGGGTATTCAATTCAGATTTTAAAAAGTCTTAAAATCGAAGTGTATTCAATTCAGCTTTTAAAAAATCATTTAAAATCTAAATGTATTGAATTTGGATTTAAAAAACACTATCTAAATCTAAAGATATTCAACACTTCATGAATTTTTAAAGATTTGTATCCTACATGGATTTTAATGGATTTGAAGGTAAAAATTATAAGTATTAAAAAGTCTATAAAAAAATCTCTACTCCCAGCTAAAGATTTTAAGAATCCTAAGTCCAATCCTCTCCTCTCTTTCGTGGGCATCACATCTCAAGATCGTCGATCGTCACTGATGGTGACGGCGGCGGCGCTGTTGGTGTCCGGCGGCGGAGCTGCAGGAGGAGGAGGTGGCAGCAGCTGGTCTAGGAAGTGACGCAGATCGTACGCAAGGGCCTCTCTGGATTCGCACAAGAGCTGTAGAGTTGGGCAGAGGAACGAAAATCAGAAGTGAGAAAGCGATGATGGTGAGATAACGATCAAGGGCTGGATTCTATCCTCATCTCATGTCTGTCCGTCCCTTGGCGAGCGTAAAGAAGTTGATGTTTGGAATTCTACAAATTTTTTAACTCTACGTGAATTCTACAAATTTTTTAAATTCTACATGGATTCTATAAAAAATCAATCAAACTCTACATGAATTTTACAAATTTTTCAAATCCACTAACTTTTTGAAATCTAAAAAAATCTAATAAAATCCTAATTGAATACACCCCTAGAATCTAGCTAACTCTATGTAAATTTAAAACAATCCAATGAATTTACATAATCCATGAATTTTAAAAAATCTATCAAAATCTTTTAAAATCCAAATTGAATACACCCCTTAGTTGTATCTCAAATCAAACCTCATCTGAGTTCCTTTCATTTCCATGAGTTTTAGTAAATGGTGCAACTGTTGATTTTTTAAGTAAATAAATGAAAGGCACATTTGTTAATTTTTCGTATTATTGTGAAGCATATCACATGCAGGCAATGAATTTTTTTGCCGATTTGTTGCTACTCATGATGCCAGAGGAAAATGCCTTCTCGTAAGCTTTTAAGTGACGTGCTCAATGCTAAAGTTTTGTTTAGCATGAATATGGTGGGGTAAAGTTCACTAATGTTACATAAGTTTTAGCTCTATTTCACTTCGTTGCATAAACTTTAATTCTTATCGCAAAAGTGTACCAACTTTCAGCATTCTTTCACCAATGGTCTATTAGCCGCTTTCCAGGTCCAGTATAGGCCATTTTGGACCAAATTGCAATATATACATTTCTAATGTTTCAATTTGACCCCATTTTCCTTTTCTTCTTCTCAGCAGACTCTTTCCCTTTCTTCTTCTTTAGCACCCCCCTATCCCTGTAATTTAAAAATAAAAATGAAAATAAAAGGTCAAACTAAAGACACTGTGCACTTGCCAAAGAACTGAACTTTGTTTGTCTTCTTTTGTTAATTCTTGATTTCTTTGATTACCAACCATTCAAGAACTTCAATTTCTAGTCATGGGTGAGCAAACCTGTTTCCCAATGATGAAATTGCATTGCCAAAAAGAATCTGAAATTCGGGAAGTGATCTGTTCAGTTCCGGCTGGGAAATTTTTAGTTGATCCATATGATCTGTTCAAGTTGGTGTTGAGCTCAATGGTCTCGTCTCCAGGCGGTGTGCAACGCTGGAGGAGGTGGAGCCAACAGTTCGGTCAGAAATCAGGCGTTTGTGTTCAAAGAGCAGCTGATTGGCAGGCTGGGAAGCTACAACACTCCTCCAGCGAGATTTCTCTGGCTGGCTGCGCTCGCACCTCTGGTTATCATTCCTCTCATAAGATGAATCCCTCATTGATGGCAAATCATCAAATCAGGGGTGATGCTTTCCTCGTTCACCCTGAAATCTCGCAGCACTTCTTTCTAGATCCCGATTTGCTCCGATGGTTTCTTGTTTTTCCGGATGGGTTCCAGCAATCAGCCAATCAAGAAATACAAGTCCGAGAGCTCGGAATTGGGAAATTCCCAGGAGAACTCCAGCCTCAAAGCATATTCTGGCCGAGGAAATCTGCAAAAAATGAAGCAAATCCAAGAAAGAGTAAAGCAAGGGGGTCGGGTGTGAACAAGAAAAGGAAAGGGTGGTTAAATTGAAAAATTAGAAATGCATAAATTATATTGTAATTTGGCCCAAAGTGAGGTGACCTGGATTCCGGCTAATTGACCATTGGTTAAGAAATGCTGAAAGTTGGTGTTTTTTTGCAATAGGAATTAAAGTTTATGTACCGAAGTAAAATAATTATGAAAATTCGTGTATCATTGATGAAATTTACACAAATATGATGTCATATTTATAAAAAGAGAAAATTATCTTGAATTTGGGCATAATTACAATCTTATTTGGTTCAGCATGCATAGAGTATTATATTTATATGGAGTGAAGCATCTTTTGTATGAAAACACAATAATCAAATATTTATACAACAATTCTCTATGGTTTGTGATACATTATTCTACACACGAATTGAATGGCAAAACAAAAATCATTACACATGCACACGAGGGGAAATATTTACTAAAATCAGCTATTTAATTTCAATGGCAACCCTATAAAATTAGCTATTTGATTTCAATGAGGCCTTTTTGGGAAGCACTCAAGGGACAACCCGTCACTTTAACCACCCTACCTAAATATGGTGTGTGATGGCGTCTTCCATCTTTCCTTTTGTATGATAGAGTTCAAATACTTGAAATCATCTTTTCACATTTTCCTTTGGTCCGCAATGTTGAACTTCAATAGCGTCCTCATTTAATTTTGGTTCTTTCTAAAACTGCACCAGACTCCTATATTGATATGCTCCAGCTATGTTTGGAACATGTTTGTAACACCTAAAATGGTAGGTAAAAGGAAAAATGCGTTAGGAAAATATAGAGGAAAACCGATATTGATTAAAACTTTTATAGTTTTACATGGAGTTAGATATTTTACAGGTGTTCCGTTTAACCATTGTTAAATCTTTCAGGGCCTTTGTGGGCATTATGGATGACTATTTTGATGGATGTTTCTCACAAGAAATGATCCGAGTCTCAGGTTTGCTTACCATTTTTACTCATTATGACTCTACAACTTGCACTGGTTACATCGGTAATTTCTTCCATTTTTAGGTTAACCAACTTGTTTATGAAGAGTTGATGTGTCAGAGGTTTCCTAAACTGGGTCCGTACATTGTTTTATAGATGAATGCTTGATTCTTGCTATATAGGTGATTACTAAGTTCTTAATAAATTAATTTGCTGCGGTAAATCATCTATCTGCACCTTGGTTTCTTTCAATTTTTGTAAATATGCTTCCATGGGAAAGTGGTGAATGATATTGTGCAATAAGGGAACTTTAATTTGATTTTTGTAAATAGCATGGCAAGCTATTCATTCTTTTTCATTCTACGAGTTATTATTATAATAGGAAGCAATAAATATTATTCGTCTCATTGTTGACTTTTAAAGAATTTAAGGAGAGTGTATTTTGGTGTTGACTTTCCAAAAATGCCTTTGGATGTAATGCGTAGATTAATAGTAAAAAAGTGTGATATGATAGATAGGTTAAAATATAATAGGGGTAAAGAAACTTTTTAATAGAAATGACAGATTTTTTGGGCAGATGAAAAAAGAAAGGAGAAAAATTTTGCGGGACGAAGAGAGTAATAACTATCATGATGGGATAATACTCTTGAGTCCCATAAGATATTGATACGACTATATTTTAAAATGAATACAATTTTATTACATTTATATTATAACTAAATACACTTTTTTACAATCTGTCAAGTCTGCAACCTTTTTCGGACAAAAGTATTAACCTGGTTAACGTAAATATTAAAAAAATTTCAAACATTTCAAACTTTAGTTCATAGTAAAAATATTCATAACACGAACAGTAACAGAGTATCAATTTCATGGAAGCTTTGGTAAACAGTTTCACATCATACTCACAAAATATTTTTCATGATTTAAATATTTATTTGATCAATTCTGAATCATCACAATCTATCTTGTCAAATCATTCTTTCTTTCTTGTGTGTTGCAAATAATTAAAATATACTATACGCTCAACGGTGAAGCTGAGTAAGGATATTTAATGCATCGAACATCCACATGAATTGAATCTCAATTCATAACCAAATCATTTGATATCATGCACATAATATTCAGTTCAGATATCCAATGTTCATAATGCTCAACAGTGCTCTAAAACTATTTTTAGTCTAAAGTCAAATCAGAACAACGCTCTTAAACTATTCTTAGTTTAAGACAAAATTCATAATGTTTACCAAATCATAAACTATTCTTAATTTAAGATAAAATTCATAATGTTTACCAACTCTTAAACTATTCTTAATTTAAGGTACATACTACATACATATGAATCAATGACATATCTTATGAGTCTTATAGGTCACGCTTAAAACTGAATAAACTGCTCAATGTAGGGTTAGATGGTATCCTCAAACGAGTGATCCTCTAGTTTGGTTTGTGGATCCCGTACATACATTTTTACCCAGACCACCAGACATCATAGCCGCAAGGCTCATTCTAAGTAAGTCACGCGGGCCCTATCTTAGAGTTCTTCTAGATACCGTAATATTCAACATCATTTTTATAATAATCATTTTAATCAGGATATTCATTCATTTATATCATGCGTAAATCATAATAATCAATAACCTGGCAAAAAATGATCCGACCTGTTTTTGATATAAGGCCTGACTCAAAAATACTGAGTTTTAAAGTAAGTTTTTGCTGACCGAACCCCAAATGACCTGCTAAAAATGGGTCAAGCCCGACCAAACTCAAACTCGATCTGACCGGCCCGCTAATGTAAGAATATTTCAAAATCATATATATACTTTAATATGAAATACTACTCATTTTTTGTATCATAAATTTTTATTTTCGTACAAAATTTTAATGATATCGCATATTATCTAACATTTGTTTTTCAAAATTTTTATATATTTAATTTTTTTAATTATAATATGGACACTAATCATAAAAATTACTTAAATTTTAAAAAAAATAAATAAACGAAACTCGTAACCTGTTGAATCGATCCGAACCCGATGACACTTGGTCATGAACATGTAGTTTTCAACTCGAACCTAATGTAATCCAAACCCGAACCCGATCTGACCAACCAATTTTCCAGCTCTAATAATCAACAATCTATTAATTATTCATGACAAACATCGGTCTAGCATTGGGCAAGACATTTGAAAACATTTGAAATCTATTATTCTTGACAGAACTGCATAATAGCCACCGTCGGATGCAGTGGTTGTTGGTTGAGATAATCCAAGAGTTGATCCACATATGAGCTCCATAATGTGCAAGACATTTTCTCACCACTAAATGTAGAGGTAAGTATTAATAAAATAAAAACATTGTGCAAGGTAAATCAATTTAAAAAATCAGTATGAGGTGTACTCTAAATCTTCAAAGACTTGTTTTTTCAAAGGATAATATTGTGTTAAATTGAATGATAGACACTTACCAAACATGAGTCGATATTGAATATCTTTGGCTGCATTGAGGGCTTTAAAATTTCCAAACTTGAACATTATGTCAGGGAAATCTTCATCGTTGACATGTGTTATCATTGTGTCTTTAACAAATGACAGTTTGTATAGATGGTCAGTCAAATTTTGAGTATTCTTTGACACAATGAGATTCTCTATTCCATGCACTTGTCTCTCTTTTAATAGAGGCTTGAAGTCTGGGATCAAATGTTTTTCACAACATGCATGAATACGATTTCCCTACATATTAGAAACGATATTAAGTATTGCATACATGAAATTCAAAGAATAAAAATGTAACACCCCAAAAATAGGCCTATCAGAGTTAATTAATTTATAATTAATTAATTACTGAGAAGGACCCAAAAATAAGTAAATTCTAAAGTTTTTCAATAAATAATGAAAATCATATCATTATGTAGAGTTTGACTGTCTGATCCCAACGGTTCAATCGGATTTCAATTTGGAGAAAGTTGGAACAAAAAATGTACCCTAACTGGGACCAAAATTAGTCCCAATCAGGAACTACACACCAAACGGTGCCCTGTTCAATTAAGCCGATTCCAAATCGTCGCTCAATCACGGAAGCTGCAAACCTGTGTCTTCTTCTTCTTCTTCTTCCCTGGGCTATTTAAGGACAAACCAATTCCCTCATTTCATCACCAAAACAACTCATTCTTCCTTCTATATTGTTCCTTGCTGAGAGTAGAGTGCAGTGGTGCTGTCATCTTTGTGTGAGGTCGCCGGAGCAGTGAGATAGAGTCGCCGGAAAATCTTCAAAACCTCCCCTACGCTTCAAGGTAAGCCCGTAGATATATCTAAAGATTAGAATGTTCATATAGGTTGTTTTTAAGTTCATAAATGGTCATTTGGTTGAGTTTTGTGTTTGACATGTTTGAAGAACCAAGAATCATAAACCTTGAATTTGATGTTAAAAATATGTTTTAATAATTCTAAAATGATCTATGAACCTTGGAGAACATTTCTATATAGTTTAATTGAAGTTTGGTAACTAAAATTGATATGTCCGAAAATGGACCGAAGGTAGAAGACGATGAATAGTGATCGAAAACCGATTATTTTCTTCCTAAAAATCGATTAAAACTTGTTCAAATAACGTGTATCAAAATAAAAAAAATAATCGATTATATTAAGGTATTAAATCGATTTTTTTTATTTAATCGATTAAAATATATATTAAAATCGATTTTACAAATTAATCGATTAAAATATATTGAAAAATCGATTTTTCAAATTAATCGATTAAAATATGTTGAAAAAATCGATTTTATAAATTTAATGGATTAATATATATTCAAAAATCGATTTTTATATTAATTTATTGAATAAATCGATTTTTCCTCAATTCCAGTGTTCCGAAAATATTCCTGGAAATATTCTATGAAAATACCAATTAATTATGAACAATTTAAATATGATTTGTATAATAAATGATATTTTTGGCATATAAAAGATTATGTGATGCATGACGGTAAGTTCGGGTGTTAACACCGAGACTAGGCCGATGTTTGCTATTAAATGTTATGTTGAATGATCATTATGATGAATAATTATTATGGATAATTATGAATGATAAACCTACTAATTAGAATGATTATTGATGATTAAGTCATGATTAAAAATGAATAACAGTGTATATTTTTAAGGATATCTAGAAGAACTCTAAGATATACCCACTTGTATATTGATGATGATTATTAAGGATATCTAGAAGAACTCTAAGATATACTTACTTGACCAATTCATATTTTGGGTTAAAACGTACGTACGGGATCCAGACCGGATATCACCCACCCGACAAATCATTGTTCGGTTGGTACGTAATCCACATGACCCATGGGGTGGATTATCGATTCTTGTGTTCTGCATTAAACTATTTATAGTTTAATGGCCTGGTTAGAAATGTTGCCTTAGACTAGGAATAGCTAAGAGCTTGTTATAAAATGATTTGGCCTTAGATTAAGAATAATTTAAGAGCGTGGTTGAGATATTGAATATCAAATGACTTGGAATAAAATATTGAGAATATCATGAATGTTTGAATCATATATTGTGTGCATGATATCAAATGGTTGATTATGAATTGAGATTCAATTTATTTGGATGTTCGACGCTTTAGATATGCTTACTCAGCTTCATCGCTGAGCCTGTAGTATGTTTTATTTGCTACACGCAGGTAGACAGAATGAGTGAATGGCATGTTCTTGGCAGCGAAAGGGGCGAGACAGTCGTGGTGGATTTATTGAGAAAATAAATGATTATATTATTATGAATCATGTTTAAAAATCGCTTCCGCATTAAACACTCCGTATTTACTACAATTATGTTTGGAATTTCATTTATGATGAATAAAGTTATTTAAAATATTTTAAATTATACGATTACCAAGTTAATACTTTAGTTCGGAAGGGTTGTAAACCTGGACGGATTAGGGTGTTACAAAAAATATGTTGGTTTCTGTACATATTATAAACGATATTAAGAATTGCACGCATGAAATTCAAAGTATAAAAACATGTGGATTTTAGTTGAAACATAAAACCTGTTCATCTTGGAAAATAGCTTCGTGTGCATAGATTGTGCTCGGTGTAGTCGTCCTCGTCTTACGATCGTAGCTTCGTAGGAGTCTTAGTTTCACAGCATCCTGATACCTCGCTGTGTGCAGCCTCTTGAGAGGGACCCAATGGGGAGACATCTCGTTTTACTGGAAATTGTGAATATACTCAGAATAAAGATGATGAACTATATATACTGTTGCAGTGATGCCTTAATGTAACCGCCATGTTCTTCAAAAAATCAATCTCCGGCAGTTTCACAATCATCGTGGGAAGTATGTTTTGCAGTTTGTGGAGTCGTAGGTGGGAGATTGCGCAGGGTGGGTTTAGGTTTCTTTTACGCACATTGTATTGCCACATAGTTAAAATTGGGCCGTAGATATGTTTCAATGTCATTAAAATTGGACCATTGATTTTGGATTTTGGCGGGTAAATTAGGCAATGGATTTTGATTCGATTTTTATATATATAATAGATTATTAATTATAATTTAATATGCCGCTTTTTTATATTTTCACTCATTTTAATCAACAAAATTTAAATTTTACTTCGTAAAATGTAACTAGTAAATAAGAATATATTATTTATTCTTTATTTTTCAAAAAAAAAGAGTACTCCGTATTACCTTATAACTTAAGTGTGTGTTAGACACTCATTGTTAATTTTTATAATAATAAAAGTAATTGAATAAAATAGAAATTGTGAAATAATATATGGGTTATCTAATTAAAACTAGATGGAGAAGTAAAAATACAAGCAAAATACTTTTTTTAAACTAAAAATATCTAATGCTATACTTCCTCTGTCCTTAATGTTCTTTGCGGTTCATTTTACGAGGTTTGATCAATTATATTTTCAATTCAATTCTGTAAAACAAGTGGTGACAAGATTATATTATTTTATCAAATATCTAATGAAAATAGGTAAAGAAAGTGACTAAAGTTTGACCGTATAAAAAGTGAGTGGAAAGAACATTAATATTTTAATTCTAGTTTGACCGGGTTGACGTCCGGTCAGGTTTTCAGAACATTAATATATATATACTCCGTATAAGCCATGGATCCTATTAGGATAGGATGGGTTCTTTCTTTCTCTGAACTCAACCGATAGGGCCTAGGGCTCAGTTTGCAGTCGGAAGGTTCATGAAACCGAGGAGGAGCTTGTGGGCGCAGATAATTCGTCCAGCCCGTCCCAAGATCTATGTCAAATCTAGTCTAAACAATTGGGTTAAGGATGTGAAGAAAAAGGCTCCGGCCGGCGACCTCCAGAGGATCCTGCTCAAACTTCGCAATGACCGACGCTTCTTTGAAGCGCTACAGGTATCTTTTACCTTATTATTTACCCCCCATCAACGTTATTCAACTTTTATACTACTCGTATATCAAGATGTTGATAGCTTTTATTTGTGGTTCTCAAATTAAATGACCCTACAATAATTATAGATTCAAACTTTATTTATTTATTTATTTTTTTACTTATTTTCATTAGTTATTTGATAAATTTGTATTTTATATATATATATATATATATATATATATATATATATATATATATATATATATATATATATATGTATGTATGTATGTATGTATGTATGTATGTATGTATGTATGTATGTATGTATGTATGTATATATAGATTTTGGTTCTGGTGAGAATGCAATCTTAGGAGAGAAATGAGAATGAATCTGGTGCTTTAGATTGTGAGATCTAAGGGCCAGGATTGCATCAAAATCAGATGCACCAAAATGATTTAAAAATGCATCACGTCGAAATGCATCATAATCCTTTGAAAATGCATTGGGTTAAGTACTCCGTAGATCTTTAATCTCTGTAATATTAATAGATTTCCTTTTTGGTCATTGTAATTTGTTTTTGTTAAGTCATTGCTACAAAATGTTTTTATTTTAAAAATGGTTCTTAAGCATAATTTGCACTTAGAGTTTGATGAGACAATACATTTATTTTATACTAAAAGCTTGTTTTTTATGGCTTAAACTCTTTAACTTCCAGTTTCTTCCATTTCTTTCCAGTTTCTTCCAACCTATTCTCGTTTTCTTCATACTCGTTCTACTCTCCAACCAATTACACTAAAAACGATATATTTTTCATGTGATTATTATTATTATCATTATTACAATTGTTATGTTCATAGCTATGGTTTATAAATTATTTTTTTCATCTCACTATTTTTATGGGGGTTCACACTCATTAAATTTTCTTCAACTTTTTAACATCAACAAGGCATTTTTTTATATATTAATCTACATGATAAAATAGGAAAACATCAATATTTTGAACTATATCTAAAAATTATGAATAAAATAGTTACATAGATTGTTTAATTAATCTAACTTTATATAAGACCTCTCCCCTTTCCCTTTATTACTCAAATTTTTATCATTTTTCTAATTTTGATAAGAAAACTAAAATTCAAAAAATAGTTTAGAGAAAAATAAAAAATAGGAGTAAAACATAAAAAATGTGAAAAAAAGTTTTATGTCTTTATTCCAAAAATAGGAGTTACAATGAAAATAAAATGTCAATCATTAAAAAAAATAAGTTTGGTTACATTATGTGACATGTCTGATATTTAAAATAAAATCTTACAATATATAAAGTATAATTACAAATATATTATTTATAATAAATACTGCATAAATAAATTGAGGTGCAACGTAACCACAATAACTTTTTAAAATTTAACATTGTGATATTTATGTTAAATTTATATTATAATTATTTTTTTCAAAAGTAGTTTTTTTTGTTTGAAAAATAACAATACTTTTTTTCCTAAAGACATTCATTAAGATAATGTGATGATGAAGATGATAATAATAATAATAATAATAATAATAATAATTTATAAAAACAAGAATTAGAATGAGAATAATATAAAAATACACAAATAAATTATTTTTAAGTTTTTTTAGGTTTTCCAATTTTTTGAAGTTTTTTCAATTTCTTCCAGTTTCTTCCACTTGCTTCCAGTTTCTTGCTATTTTTTCCAGTTTCTTTCAACATTCAACTCTTTTTTTCCCATTCTAAAGAACATGCTCTACATATTCTAGTCTTGTATTTTAACTATCTCAGATACAATTCTCATACCTTAAAGTGTATCTTTATTTATATTACATCACCAAATCCCAAATATTTTGGGAATATCGTATAAAATTGGAGATGTAAATCGATGAAGGATAAAATTTGTGACATGAAAATTGTGTCTGCTATATTTAGAAAAACAGTATTAGGATGTTGAGTACAAAATAAATATGTTACATCAACTAAATAGATGTGTTAACTATGTTTAAGGACCATTTTTAAAAGAATATTTTTTTGTATTCATGACTTAACAAAAAAATTACAAGAACCAAAAACAAAGATCGCCTATCTTACGGGACTAGGAACAAGTTTAATCCTTTACAATATTATAATTTGGCTCTACGGAAATTGGTGTATTTTTGAAATTAGAATATTGATGCAAAGGAAAGAATAATGATATAAACATAAAAAATATTCCATAATATAGAAAAATGTGCAAAGCAAACAAGTTATGGATTACTTCCCTCCTTTGAGCGCACTTGTGAGCTTCGACTTGGCTTTCTAGTGTACATTTGACATTCCATATGACTTTCAAATTAATTTCTAACTTCTCCTATAATGATAAACTTTGTGTTTGACACATATAATCAAGTTTTTATTTTTTTAAA
This sequence comes from Cuscuta australis, assembly GCA_003260385.1. Taxonomy (NCBI): domain Eukaryota; kingdom Viridiplantae; phylum Streptophyta; class Magnoliopsida; order Solanales; family Convolvulaceae; genus Cuscuta; species Cuscuta australis. Next base: position 211,419 of record NQVE01000162.1, on the reverse strand, counting down.
AAATTATATTTTATTTAATACAGTATAATTTTTTTTAAGTTTACAAAATATTTTAAGCCAAACTAGCGACCACTTTTTAAACATTTGTCTTTATTGTAATTAGAAGAGCAAAGTTTCTTATTTATTTAAACTTTAAAATATTTACAATCTTTTGAAATTAGAATTTTAATAGATTAATAAACACGAAGTTGCTGGAATGCCTCTTCTAAAAACTACTTAGATAACTAATAAAAACTCATAACACTTATCAATGATACTCTATAATAATTATGATGATAGTCATAGTAGTAGTAATGATAAAAATAATAATATGTGTTTTTTTAAATTTTAAAAAATTCCTAATAAATCTTTTAAAATATATTATAGACAATTATTAAAATGTTATTGCCACTTATGTTTAAATTATGTAGTATCTTGTAAATTATAAAATTTTTAAAATACTAAAATTAAAATAAAAATCTTATAGTAAGCATCAGGTTGAAAATAAAATTGAAATATACTCCGTAAAATATACTTTCATTACAAGAAAAACATTAAATTGTATAAATAAAATAAATTTTAATTTTTTTTTCAAAAAATTGACTTTATACGTGTCAAATACAAAGTTTATAAAATATTAGATAAATTAGAAGTTAACTTGGAAGTCATATGGAATGCCACATGTACACAAGAAAGCTAAGTAGAACGCTACATCTGTACTCACAGGCCGAATATGGATACCTTTTTGTTACTTTTTTAAAAAATGGGGTACTGTTTTGTTACAAACTGAAGATGAGGTACTTTTTGTTAGATTGCGCAAAGTTCGGGTACTTTCTATGTAAAAAAAAACCGTTATTCCTCACACTTTTCCTTCTCTTTTTAAATGGGGAGCCTCACATAACATAAATTTAGTTTTTCTATATAATTTTTACGAGACAATTCATGTGACATTCACTTTGAATGGCATAGCATGTCTCGAGCCTCTTGCGGGACTCTGTTGGTAAATTGATGTTTCCAACCCCCTAACCCCTGCCCCCACCCCCCAGATTTCACCAATTTTTTAGAGTGACCACTATAGCAAATCAACAAAATGAGGGGGAGGGGGGTGTTGGGGTTAGGGGTAGGAACTATAAATTTACCAACGGATCCTCGCAGGAGGTTTGGGTCATGTTATGACATTGATATCAATGACACGTGAATCAGCCCGTAATTTTTCATATAATGAATCAAGATAATTTATTTAAAAAAAATAAAATTATTTAGTTTTAATAACAACATATACTCGTACATCACAAAAGTTGCTCCTAAATCAGAAGTATTTTGCAAAGTTATCAGAAGTATACAAAATGATATATAATCTAAATCGCTGTGTTTGATTCAATGGAAAGATATAAGCGGTGCATTTCTGATAGTGTTTTGCTTTTGGTGCCGGTTGCAGGTCTGTGAATGGATGAGAAAGAAGGGTATTTATAAATTCTCATCTAGTGACTATGCTGTCCACTTCAGCTTGATATTTAAGGTTCGTGGAAGTTGTGCTGCGGAGCGCTATGCCAAGAACTTGCCAAAACAAGCTAGAAATGACAAGACATACGGAGAAGTCATTGGTTGTTATGTGCATGAACACAGTCAAAGAGCAGGCATATGGTTAAGTCCTTTATTGCATCTTCAAAGGATGAAAGAGTTGGGTTTTGCGTTGTCACCTCGCCCCTTCAATGAAATCATGCGCATTCAGGGCAAACCTAAGGAGGTCCTTGAGGGGTGGGCGGAGATGAAGAAGAGCGGGGTTTCACCCGATAATGATAGTTACAGAATCCGCATTAGTTCATTTGGGTTAAACTATGATGTGGATGGGATGGAGAGAATGCTGAGAGAAATGGAGAGTCAACCCCACATTGTCATGGACTGGTGTACTTACGCCGTGGTAGCCGAGTTCTATGATAGAGAATTCCTTGTAGATAAGGCCGCCAATGCTCTTGAAAAGGCTAGGGTGATATTACAAAAAGAGGAGGATATTAGAAGAAGAAGAAGAAGCCCCAATTATCTGCTTTATACTGATGATTATGAGAATGTGATAAAGTCACTGTTGAAGCTTGGTGAGTTTGATGAGGCCATGAAGTTTGTCAAGAAGTGGGAAGGAATAAGTAATTATTGTATGGACCCTGTGGATCCTATTAGCATTCCCTACACAATCATTGAGGAGTGCATCAAAAGTGGTAAATTTCGAGAGGCATTCAATAAAATTCAGGCATGGTCTAGAATAGGAGGGGAAAAGGTTGATGTCGACAAACTCTCACGTTTACTTTGTAAAGAATACCTTAGAGTTGGTGATGTGTTTCAAGCATTTAAATGCTTTTGGTGGGGGGTAACTCGCCATGCTTCCCAACAAGTTCACCCGATCCTGCCGACGTTGTTTTTCAAATACTTGGAAGAGTGTGGAGCGTTCTTTCCCTTGCGCTGCACCCCATTTTTACAAGTCAATCCAATCCCCTGTTTGGCGGTACAACATGACAACTCAACTCAACCCTTAAATATGGAATATGAGAATATTATCAAGACACTAGTCGAGTTGGGGGAGTTAAACGAGGCTAGGAAGATGGTGACAGAGTGGGAAGCATCAGACAATCAGCGCAGTAGTAGTTGCGACAATCTGAACATTCCTAAGTTGATCATCGAGGGATATTGTAAAAAATGTTTCTTTTTGAAAGCAGAGGAAATGGTAGAAGCTTGGACAAGAGAGAAAAGGGGCCAGGTTGCAGAAATATGGTTTGTACTGGCTTCGCATTACCAGCTACATGGTAAAATGGTGAGAGGATTGGAGTGCATGAGGAGGTGTTTCAATTTAACACTCGGGCTCAAGGGCAATTACAATATGATGTGTTGGACGTTTATGAATGGCATTCAATATTCAAGAGATATGATCTCAGAGTATTAGTCGCACAATCTGCAACTTAGGGTTAAACCCGGACCGTGACCCGTCTCCAATGATTTCCTGTCAGTCTGTGGCATATCATCCAATTGGGTACAAATATTCCTCTTGTTTATTTTATTTATTTTTGCAATGCAACTTTTGCTAAAGGAGAGTGAGTTTCTTTGATATTATTTCTGTTAGTTCTATCCGTGAATACGGGGGCTCATGCCATCTAGAACGCTGTTGTTGTAGCTCCGGTGTGGGATTCCTCCAGACCTAGATTTGTTCTGTTTTTCTAATAAAGTACTCCGTATTTTGTTACCGTAAAAAAATGTTAGGAAAGATTAAGTATTGTGTATCTTTTAGGAAAAAATCACATGAATTCTCTTAGAAATCATTCAATTTTACACTAATATTCTAGATTCCTGACTAAGGTGAATATATGGTATTTTAAATGGTGACTGGATAGTTATTAAGTATGAGTTGGTAATTAATTATAAAAAAATAGCTTGAATGTGTTATAATTACCCCCTCAACGTGGATTTTAAAATAAAAATGTAATGAAACTAAAAAACGAAGTGTTTATATTATAATTAGATAAATTATGAATAGTGTTTTAGTAAAAAATTTAGACAATTTTAAAGTTTCTATAACGCTGAATTTATATTCTAAAGATCTTTTCAACAAATATAAATTTGATTATGATATATCTATGATGGTGTAAATTAGATACCCGGGCAAACTACTCTAAAAGTCTAAATCGGATCTAAGATAAATTGATGAGTTTAAGAGAATAAAAGGCTAAAAACACACAGAGTGACCGGGAAGATCGTAGGTGGAAACACCTGCAATCCAATTATTATTGAATATTGGGGAATGGTTATACAATGCTCTCTTAGAGAGAGAAATTGGATCCCTATCTTTGAGGGTTACATGAGTATTTATATTGGGAATAGGTCACTGGTATTTATCTTGTTTGTCTTGTTCTCTTGATTGCCAATCAAGCGATTTATCGTGTAATACTTGGACATATCCTTCGGTGCAAAGGGTCCCTAGCGCTACTTTCCAAAATATGCTGAGCTGTGGATACGCGTGATCCTCGATAGATTACCCGAGTGGATAAGGCCACTCGGTTACACTCCTTGATTTATTCCCTGAAGGGTATGAAATCCACCTGGGTGGTTGTTTGCAACCGATCTTGGTTCGGTTCCTAGGTAAGAATACACCCATCAATCTACTTCAAAATTTATCATTTTGTTCAAGACATTATTGTTCTTTATTTTTTCACTATGTAGTTACCAATATACGCTTAATAATTTATAGTCTTCATTTAAAATGACATGTATTGTGCATAATTGATAGCCTGAAGTATTGATATAAAATTGAGCAATTTCTGGAACAAAGGTGTAAATTAATTAATTTCAGAATATTAGCATAAAATCTCAAATTCTTTGAAGTATCCGCGTGAATTTTTTCTATATCTAAAATTAACTTCATTAACTTCAACGAACAAATTTTACTATAATCAAATAACTTTTGTAATGTACGTAGTATGAATCATATATACTTTAAAAACTCATGTTGTCTATAAAAATCAAATAATAATTACTATAATCTCTATCCCAATTTAATTTGTGTGTTTACTATATATATGGTCAGATTTTAATCAAATGTTTACCTATTTTTGGTATAGAATTTTGATATAGTTTTAAAATATGAAAATTTTATTTTTTAAATTTTTTTATCAATTTTAAAATAAATGAATAGTGATTAATAGAATAAAAAAGTAAGTAAAAAGTTTAATGTGATGGATGAGATATGGAAAAGTAGGGTTAAAGATAAGTATTTGTATCCATTTTTGACATTTTGAAATATTTTTTAGGATAGGTAAGAATGAAAAGTCGAAATGTTTTAAGGGACGAAGGAGTATGAGTTTGAAATATGAGTAAATAAAAATACATCATTGATCTAGTTTACCTTGTCTAACCGATTGAAACTTGACCCAATTACTTCTTCAATTTAATGTCTAGTGCTCTCTTCAAAACATTACGTTAAACATTTTTCTCCATTGTCTTGCTAGTAGACGTGAAAGATCTGACCGAGTCGCTATAATTTTCAATCAAAATCTGATACGAAAACATTGTTTTGAACAGTTATAAATCAAACTTGCCTGACCGATTTGCTAATATAAGAATTTTTCAAAATCATATACCTTATTATGAAATACGAGTATAACGCTATAAAAATAAGGTTGTTATATTTTATTTCTTACTGCTCGTTTTTAATGTATATGATGGTGTAAATATAGCTGGGTGGGCTAACCGGGTTTGACCTGGACACACTCGACCCGTGATATAAAACACACACAAGAACACAAAGTATGACCTAGACCGGGTAAATCTCCTCAGTCTGAAATATATATTTCTTACTCTATCTCGAGAGTGTACTATTTTTTAGTGAGAGAAAGAATGGATCCCCTCCTCTATCCAATATCATCATATTTATAGAGGAGGATTGTGACCTTTCCCTATTCACCCATGGACAAAATAAGAAACCTGGAGGAAGGCCACTGTACATAATCTAATCACTGTTCAATCATAGACTTGCTACTAATACAACCAAGAAGCACTGTTCAATCAAAGACTATAAATGGATATTCTCAATCCAATCAGTCATGCAAGGTGACAAACATCCCTTTCACTGTTTGCCTCATGATGGATGAGCGGCGGGGTGGTCCCTCGATCTTTGACGTGGTTCGCCATGCCTGAGAGACTGTATCAATGCTAGCCAAGTAAGAAGATATGACCGGTCACCTTTTCTCAAAGGTTACCCGGTCATTTCCTGGGCTCAACCCGTCTCTTTGGTCTTCCTGAATATTCTTCGGAAATCGCCCAAAATGTGACCGGTCACTTTTTTGGTGGAAGTGACCGGTCAACTTTTGACCCGTCCCAATTGAAGAGCTAACATCATTTTGTGAATGATAAAAGTGACCTGGTCATACTTTGACCTGTCCCTTTCGGTTATCTGGGCCGGGTATAAGGATATACCCATCAGTATAAATTTATATTTTCAGAAAAAACATTAATGATGTTGCATAATTATTTGCTTTATTCAAATATTAGGTAACTTTAATTCTTTATTTTAATTTACTCCTCACGTTCTACAAAACATTCTCTTTCATTTTTTTCACTTTGCTAAAATACTTTAACTTTCTATTAAAAACCATTTTTACCTCTATTTTTTATCATAACTATCACATCATAATTTTTTTCTAATAATCTATCCATCTTATATTATTTTTATCCATCACATCAAAGGCAAAATTTGGAGTACAATTTAACACTTCCTTATTTGATCAATTGGTCAATGATAGAATTGTTTTCATGAACGGAGGAAGTACATACTTAAAAATTACTTCAAAATTTAAAATAAAATAATATAATAGATTTAATCAAAACTTTTTATAATTTAACTTTATTTAATGCAAAATGCAGGTTTTAATACTAATTTAAAAACTTTAAAAACTAAAATCATAATTCCATCTCGAACCCTACCTAGTTGACCAATCTAGCCATGTTGTGACTCTGATGGTGTCATGACTCATGAGAGGCTACTCCCCCCAATAGTTAATGCGTCGTAGGTAAATTAATGGACTTTTTTCTCTTGAAAAAAATTGAACTATATCGTGAAATGTGTATAGTCCCTTCGTCCGGAAAAAAAAAGTTATTTTTCCACTTTCAAAAAGTATAAGAGGGGTAGTAGTTAAAAAGGTGTAGTTAGAATTTGATGAGAATTTTGTTTACCCACATGTGCTTTTCCTGATAAGTACTCGTAAAAGTAAATACTTCTTCTGTCCCTAAATATTTATAACATTTACTTTTTTAATAGTCCTGGGAATTATTATTTATTTCTATATTTTCATTAATTATTTGATAAAATAAAATATTTTCAACACCTCTTATTTCGAATAACTTTTCAGGTAATTTTTTGATATGTAAATTTTATTTTTATTTCTATATTAATATGTAAATAAAATGAATTGAGAAAACTTGATATTTTACCTCGTTGTAGAAGTGTGACAAATATTTAAGGGCGAAGGGAGTAAATAAAATAAAAGACTGCTCTCTCCAACCTACTAAATTTTATTAGAATCAAATAAGAAACACAACAGTTTAAATTATAATTTAAAAAAAATGAGAATTGAACCGAATCAAATGAGAGTAATTAGAAAAGTCGAGGATAACAAGTCCTAGGTGTGGAGGGGTCCAAATAATTCTTCGTCGTCGTCTTCTTCTTCTTGGGTGCAACATAATAAATCATTCAGTTGAAACAAATTTTGGGAGCGCATGCGATCCTCAGACAGCCCTGCGGCATTCATGCCCCTGGAATATTCAATCATATACACATACATCTCAAACAACACAAAGCCTCCATACCTTTTGAGCCATGGTGTTAAACTAACAAATCTCAGCATGCACTCGAATCCTCTCACCAATTTACCCTCTTCCTGGTAGTGACAAGCAAGCATCAACCAAATCCCTCTGACCCAAGGCTTATTTTCCCTTGTCCAAGCTTCGGCCATTCCCTCCGCTTCCACAGAGCGGTTCTTCTTGCAGTATCCGTCGATGATCAGCTTGGAAAAGTTCAAACAACCATGGAGATGGAGACTACTACTACTACTAGTCAAGTTGCCAGAAAATGCTTCCCACTCCATCGCCGTCTTCCTAGCCTCATCAAACTCCCCAGACTCCACTAGTGATTTTATTACACCCTCATAATAATCCATGTTTTTTACTGCTTCTTCTTCTTCTGCTGCTGCTGCTGCTTGGGTGGTGGTGGTGGTGGGGGGGTGTACCAGTACCGCAGCTGTGAGCGTGTATTTCGCGCGAGTTCAAAGAATGTTTTGCCTCCAGCAGTTCTGAGTGATGACACCGCGCAGCAGCACAATGACCTTCCACCGCTGGAGGGGAAAAATGATCCACAATCTTCTTCCAGGTATTGGAAAAATGACCTCTGAAGCGCTAGAGGTCCATACACAATCGCACCCTTTCCCTGAAAGCATGAATATGCATCAAATAGATCGCCCGCTTTAAGCAATCCGTTGCAGAGTAAAAGTGAAAGTCTGTCGATGCCAGCCCTCCCCTTGCTTTCCCACTCCCAAATCATTCTGTAAGCTGCCCTTAGTGAAGATTCAGAACCATTTTTTATGTACTCCTCAATGATTGTGCAAGGAATACTGATATCACCCACAGTGCACCAATTACCCAGCGATTCCCACTCCGTAGCAAACCTCATAGCCTCACCAAACTCGCCAAGCTTCACCAGAGACTTTATCACATTCTCATAATCACTATTTATCAAATTGTGGCTTCGATCACCACCACCACCATCATCATCGTCACCACCACCACCACCATCATCATCATCATTCTTATTCTTATTCTTATTCTTATTCTTATTCTTATTCTTTTGTAATATCACCCTAGCCTTTTCAAGAGCATTGGCGGCCTTATCTACAAGGAATTCTCTATCATAGAAGTCGGCTACCACGGCGTAAGTACACCAGTCCATGACAATGTGGGGTTGACTCTCCATTTCTCTCAGCATTCTCTCCATCCCATCCACATCATAGTTTAACCCAAATGAACTAATGCAGATTCTGTAACTATCATTATCGGGTGAAACCCCGCTCTTCTTCATCCCGGCTAACACCTCAAGGACCTTATCAACTTGGAGACTTTTGGCATAAAGGTGCATGATTTCATTGAATGGGCGAGGCGACGACACAAAACCCAACTCTTTCATCTTCTGAAAATGAAATAAAGCCTTTTCTCTTCTGTGTTTATGCACATAACAATGAAGAAGTTCTCCATATGTTACGTCATTCCTAGCTTGTTCTGGCAAGTTCCAGGCATAGCGCTCCGCGGCAGTCAATCCCTGAACACTACCAATCAACTTGATCTGGAAAGCATGGTCCTTAGGTGAGAACTCATAAATATCCCTCCCCCATCCATTCAAAAATCTGCAACAAGTACAACATTATAATCCAAGCAAAACCCTATCAGGACGTATCTCAAATATTTCCATTGAATCAGAAACTATGATTTCAACTATAAAACAATTACATCAACTTTGATAAAAGTACCAATAATTCAGATTGACCATCACTTAACTACTTAGAAACACTCGATTTAGCTAGCACTATATTCAAACCTTCACACCAAAGGTAACATGCAATAAAATACTAGTCTTGTTTCATTTGGCACAGAGTGAAAAGAATGATGACGTCTGATTGCCCTGAATTCCCTTACTGGGTAGGGACTTCAAAGCTTTGAAACAAAAGAATTCAAGATGCTCACTATAAATTTGAAATTGTAGTCGAACTCTGAAGTAAAGACAATTCTAACTACTCTCTAATAAATTAAACACTACAGTAGTTTCTCGTGAAAAAATTAATACAGAACAATTTGTGACAATTAAAAATAAATACGTAGTACATAACAATTTGTGACAATTTTACATTTGCACAAAGCATTCAATGTTTGACACAAGAACACTAACTTGATAATAGAAAGTCATGTATTCCCTTGATTCTAACAAATATTACACGACCGCGTCCTAAAGAGAAATTGGTAGTTCAGGCTTTTATTCGCTGCCACAGGATACATGTGTAGTGCTCACTTCAAAATGGCATCCATACTTTGATTTCTTTTTCTGCTTCCTCCTTGCATGTCTTTAATCAACTGACATTGTTGATTTTATACTTCTTTTTAATCAACCTACATTTTCGCATGATGGTGGAGTCACTTGGTGCTAAGACTGAGTTTTAGTGTGTGTGTGTGTGTGTGTGTGTCTGTGTTGATGTTGTATTGATGGTGGAGTCACTGAATTTTCCAAAGGCGTGTCTTCTCTTTATTTATTATTGATGATGTATATTTTTATGTATGTCATAATATCCCACAATTTCAGAATTAATATTTGTCGGCATCACCAAGGGAGAAGGCTTGCGTTGGGGGTGTGCAGGAGAGTGTTAGAGGTCATAACCGCCAATTTCGTGATTGGAACACCGAAGAAGCACCAAATTGATTGGTGTCAGAATATTACACCAAAAAATTGGTGTAAAACACCCCTCTCATTACTGTATTATGAATGTGATTTGTGTTATTTCTTGGAATATGATCTTAAATTCATATAAAACTTTTCTTTGCAGGTTTTATAGGAGTATCTCTTTACATGTAATGACCAATGTACCGAGTATATATTTACCTATATACTCCTTTTGTCCCAAAGTATTCATCAAATTTGATATTTTGATTTTCTATATTTAGTCCCTAATTCTAAGATACTACATAAATAAATGCTCCTCAATTTTGAAAATTATTGCATGGATAGTCGGTTAGGCCAAATATGTCAAAATATTTTTCCACATTTAGTCTATGAAAGACCAATTGTGGAATAGCTTTCAATAATTAAGAGTCATTTATTTAAATATCTTAGAATTAAGGACTAAATAACGAAGATCACATGTACTAAGGCACCCTTTGTAGAATTTACTCTAACATAATACGGAGTATTAATAATGATAATACGTACAATAATCATACAATAATCAGATCTATGCAAATCAGATTAAAAGGATTTGGATCAGGTAAGAACAAACGAAGAGAACGTCACCTAGATCTTGTTACCAAAAAAATGCCAATGTATTTGTAGCTAATAACTAATACTCCATTCGTACAAAAAAAACTTTGCTTGTTTGAATATCAAAGAATATAATAAAAATGTTGAAAAGTGAAAAATTACAAGCCGCGTGTTCATTATTAAAAAAAAAGTAAGATGGAAGTCTAAAAAGATTATTGATTAAAGTTTTTTTTGGGACCGAGGAATGAAGTATTTTATCCAACAATCTATGACTAAAAAGGTGGAAACAGTACTTGTACTATGTACTCCTTCCACCCCAAAATAAACTTTCATTTTACTATTCACAAGGTCAAACTGTGAACCAAAACCAATTATATTCAGCTTATTCTTAGTATTTACTATCCTCGTCTCAGAGTATTCGTCTCGTTTGACTTTTTCAAGTTAAACTTGACATATTTATCATTAATTAAATAAACCATATTGTAAATTAGCACAAAAAATGATTTTATTAGATATATCTTATGGAAAACTATCTAAAATTTATTTAATTATATTACTACGTAATGTGTCAGACATATTTAATTTAATTGGTGTTTAAAGTTTGTCCACTTTGACTCGAAAAGGTCAAACTTGGCGAATACTCTAGGACGAAAGAAGTAATACTTATTCTTATTGGAATCACACCAAACCAAGCCAAGTCATATCACGAACATTAAATTACACTGCAAACAGGCCATACCAGCCCAGTTCTTAACAAGTTCAAATCAGAACCAATTAGATCACACAAAGTGAGCATGTTCTACTCTTTATTCACTTTCATTACCAATTTTCATGTATAATTTGATGAATAAAACTGTCTTGACACTACTCGTTTTGTAAAACTTTTGAACTCGTTTTTGAATATAAAAGTTTTGTTTTAAAATTCACACACAAATAATCAAAAAATTGCTGTCAGGTACCCCATTTGTGGTAAAAACTACCGGGTACCTCCAATTTTGAAAATATACTCCCAGATACCCTGAATTTTAAAAAAACATACTAACAGGAGATTTTCCATCCATTCTCCGTTTTTCCAAGTTTCTCCGTCAAGTTTTTCACCATCATCATCATCATCATCCGTCCACCACCACCATCTCCTTCGTTCTTCCTCCCCCTCTTCTTCTTCTTTCTTCTTCTTCTTCTTCTTTTTTTTCTTCTTTTTCTTCTTTCTCTTCTTCCTCTTCTCCTCCTCCTCCTCCTCCTCCTCCTCCTTCCACTTTGGATCTTCTTCCAAACCCCCCACCCCTCACCCTTATTTCTTCTTCTTCCACTACCACTACCACTACCACTACCACTACCACTACCACTACCACTACCACTACCACTACCACTACCACTACCACTACCACTACCACTACCACTACCACTACCACTACCACTACCACTACCACTACCACTACCACTACCACTACCACTACCACTACCACTACCACTACCACTACCACTACACTACCACTACCACTACCACTACCACTACCACTACCACTACCACTACCACTACCACTACCACTACCACTACCACTACCACTACCACTACCACTACCACTACCACTACCACTACCACTACCACTACCACTACCACTACCACCAGTGGCGGAGCCAGGAGCTGCTTATCGGGGGGGCACATTGGGTCCGAGGGAATCGTAAGGATTTGTTTAAAAACATTATAAAAAGACAAAAAATAATAAATTATATCTCGAAATAAACATTTGAGTAAGTCAACATATAACAATAAAATAACATTATAACAGAGTATTTATTTTACAAATTTTAATTTTTTTTCAAAATAACAACATTGGGATTATCATGGAGTAACAAATTTATCCATAACTATAATTTCAAATAAAAAAATATTCTATATCATGACAATATCATTAGTTATACGACATCCAATTTCTTTTCCAAAATCACACTTTAATTACACAAAACAAATCCATAATAAATTATATGGTTTAATTAAAAATTTAAACCAAAATTGTATCCCTGCGTTTGAAGCCTGGATTTGAGAGGAACAAAAGAGAGCAATGGAGCCTGAGGTCATACGGAAGGTTTTTTTATATATAAAATCGTAGCAATAACATAAACGATGTCGTTTGGCTGATTATTGGGTCTTTAGTTTAAAAAAAGAACGGCGTCGCTTCACTAAAAAAACCTACGGAGTTATTCATGAAATGAAGACAGAAGCTTAAGCTTCCGCTTTGGCCGTCGCACGCGGGGGGGGGGGGGGGGGGGGGCACTTCCCTTGTCGTCAGAGCAACCATAGCCGACGCCGGTAATAAATATTCTTCGCCAGCCCTTCGCCGGGGGGGCACGTGCCATGGCAGCCCCCCCCTCCCCTCCGCCCCTGACTACCACTACCACTACCACTACCACTACTACTACTACTACTACTACTACTACTACTACTATTATTATTATTATTATTTATTACAAAGTATAATTTTCTTCTATCACTATTATTTATTATTATTATGAAGTAATATTTTCTTATTCTTCTTTTATTATTATTAAAAATAATAAATAATAGTTTCATTAGTATTTTTAATAATAATAATAATAATAATAATAATAATAATAATAGAAGGAGAAGAGGAAGAAATAAGGGTCAGGGGTGGGGGGTTTGGAAGATCCAAAGTGGAAGGAGGAGGAGAAGGAGAAGAGGAAGAAGAGAAAGAAGAAGAAGAAGAAGAAGAAGAAAAAAAGAAGAAGAAGAAGAAGAAAAAAAGAAAAAGAAGAAGAGGGGGAGGAAGAACGAAGGAGATGGTGGTGGTGGACGGATGATGATGATGATGATGATGGTGAAAAACTTGACGGAGAAACTTGGATAAACCGAGAATGGATGGAAAATCTCTTGTTAGTATGTTTTTTGAAAATTCAGGGTACCTGGGATTATATTTTCAAAATCGGAGGTACCCGGCAGTTTTTACCACAAAATACGGGGTACTTGACAGCAATTTTTTGCACAAATGTTCATATCAAGTGAATACATAGTAAAAAATAACATCAAATATCATAATCTATAAAGAAAAGTTTATTTGGGGATGAAGATAGTGCATTTTAACCATTTTTAAGTGAAGTGGCAAAATAAGGTACCACGAAAAGCCAAAAGTTTCTTGTGGTCTAATGGAACTATAAAGCACCATCAAAATTGAATATTATGATTATATGAAATAGGGAAGAAGCTACCTTTAGAGCTAAAGAGAACCGCCCGTCATTACTAAGTCTGCTCAGGATCCTCATGAGGTTGCCCGCCGAAATCTCTTTCTTATGATATTTAACAACAAAGTTAAGGCTAGACTTGATGTCATACCCCATTTCCTCGTCAAATTTACATGGAATAATCTGCGACCACAAGCTCCCCGTCCGTCCCTTTCATAAAATGAGAAAGTACAACATTAAGTTTATGGCGACAACAATGACCCAAAATGATCCCACGAAAGTAGGGTCTCAGAGGGTTGTATATGGCAGTGTGCAGACCTTACGCGTAATTGGAAGTGTAGAGCTTGTTTCCAATACACCCCCCAACCCCCATCTCGAGCAATCACAGAAGCACATAGCAACAACAAAGAACAAAGGACAAACTAAAATCTAACGGTAAAAAAACACAAAGAAACAAAAGGTACCCACACTGCCTGGGCAAAATAAAGCTTAAGCCTTAAAAACACACAACGGCAAAATCACAACTATAACCCACGTCAAAACAATTACAAAACAAACTTTGTCAGATGACCCATGATGAGCATAAAAAAATGCATTAACTAACTGCTACTTCACAATTGCAAGAAGCGCAGACAGTTTAAAGAGACAATTTCCTTTATTCCATCATAACCCAAAGCCAAATCTTTTGCTCCACACCTGACTAATGGCCTTCAGAATAGCATTAAAACTTATACTAACTTTCAAATATGGTCAGTTTAAATTAGGTCTTTTCTCAAATTGGTCCATTTTTAAATAAAACTAATTAAATATGGAAAAATAATTTTAAATTTTATAAGATGAGAATATAATAAATAAACCTATAAATATACTTTTATAAATTTGAAAGTAAACATTTCATAATGTTAACAATTATTTAGAACAATATCATGAATATAAAACATTCCATATAATTTAAAGAATCTCTCATCCTTTACGATTAAACTGTAAAGGGAGCCCCTTTTCTCATCCCTTGCAATTTTTTAAAATAACTTCAGTCAAACATCATAAACGGAAGCAAAAGTCTTATTTCAGAATGGATGGACCTGGTTATTAAATACTTATTTATTGATATTCTTCTAAATAATTTTAAACAATCTAAAATGTGTATGATCAATGGTTTAAAATCTTAAAAAAAAATCCATATTTAATGAGTGTTTTTATTTCAAAAATGGACTAAAAAATCAACTTGTGTGGTGGAATTGAAGGGGGTGGGGGGTGTATTTGGGTCGGGGTGAGGGGGTTTACCGAGGGGCTAGGGGGTAAGAACCGTTAAGTTTACGAACGGGACACGAGAGTGACCCCGGTTATCTCATGACATTGACATTCAATATTAACCTTTAACAGTAATAAAACTAATACAAATAAAAAAAGCTAGAAATTATGAAAGTATATAGAGAATGACAGACATTAAACAGTAGATGGAAATAGGGCAGAAGCTACCTGGCGACCTCCTTCAAAGATCCCCGCTGGCATGGGCATGTTTGTATGGCAGTAGCGATTCCATCCCTGTCGCGCTGCCCACTGGAAACGCAGCCCTAAGCCCAACCGGTAGAGGGTAATCATCAATTGAATTTGGACAGCCTTCCTAATCGATGGTCAGATTTCTTCAAAAAATTGGACCATCGGCAAATTGGATGCGTAGCGTGAGAATATAGAGAGTATAGACTACAGACTAGAGAGAGAGAGTAGCAAGAGAATAAAGCTATGTTTGGTTGGGACTAGGCAAAAGTTTTATTAGGCAGGTAATTGTAGGTAATTGAAAGTAAGTAATAAGTTAAAAAATTAGGAGTGCTAGGGTCACAAACATTTTAGTCACAAAATACACAAAATTACTATTTATGTAATTACTATTTTAAAAAATGTCTACTTTTTAATTATTTAACATTATTTTATTCACTTGGTGAGATGCACAAATGGCAAGTTTGTGTATTTTGTGACTGGAGTTTTTGTAACTTTAGCATTTCTCTTAAAAAATTATGTTTGAATGTTTATTAGGTAACGTGAGTAGAGAAAGAAGAAAATTACCAAAATATCCATTTGAGTATTTTGGCATCAAAAGTGGTTCACGAAGCATAAAAATACAAATTGAAAATTAAAAAAAGTCATCTATTGCAGTATTGTCTTCCATATCACAATGTGAAAAAGGATAAACTGCTTCTTGCATAGTTAGTTAACTAGATAAATTAATCTACAACAATTAATTAACCCTAGAGCTAAATATACAGAAACAAAAAAAAGTGAAAAAAAGAAAAACTGAAAACTGAAAAAAAGAAAAAAAAACGAAAACTGAAAAAAGGAAACAAAAAAAACAGAGGAAATTAAAAACTGGAAATTGAAAATTTGAAAAAAGTGTAAAATTGAAGTAGAGCAGAACAAAAAAAGTGGGAAAAAATCTGGAAATTGAAAGAAAAAAAGTGAAAATTGAAGTACAAAAAAATAAGCAAAGAAGGAGCAGCAGATGGCGATAGAAATTGAAGCCCATCGCAGAACAAAAATAAGCACCTAAAAACAATCTGAATTGAGCAGCGCTTGAGCAGCAGATGGCGATCAAAATTGAAACAAAAACGAGATTAACTATGCAGCGTTTATGGCGGAATTGAAGAGCAGAGCAATTCCGATAAAAAAAAGTGATATTTGAACGGAATACCTGTGCGATGGGAACCGAAAAAAGAAGGCTAATGGTTTGGTGCGTTTGGGTTAAGGGCAGCAGCCTATTTTATTAGCTCCATATTTAGCCAATTTGGCAATTTGGTGGTCAAGTAACCCTGCCTCTCTCTACTTTTCCCTACCTTCCTCTACTAGACCTGTCAAAAAATGACCTAACCTGTTTTTGATCCGAAACACGACCTGAAAACACTAGGTTTGAACAAAGGTTTTGATGACCGAACCCAAAGTTGACCGAACCCGAAATGACCCGCTAAAAATGGGTCAAACCCGACCAAACCTGAACCCGACCTAACCGACCTGCTAAAGTAATAGTTTTTCAAAATCATACACTTTAATACTCATTTTTAATGTATAAATTTATATTTTCAGACAAAATTTTAATAATATTGCATAATTATCTTACTTTTTTCTAAACTTAAGCATTTTTAAATTCCTTATTTTAATTTATATGTCTAAAACAATTTTCAGGATTTAAAATAGAACAATATAATAGTTTTAATACATATTTTTTGATATTTTATATTTATTTAATAGAAAATGTAAGAATTAATGTGAATTTAAAAATTTATAAAACCAAAGTCATAACCCGTTGACACTGGATCATGAACATAAAGTTCTCAACCCGATCCCGAATTGACCCGAACCCGAAATAACCCGAACCCAAAGTGACCGAACCCGAACCCGACCTGACCGACCGATTTGCCAACTCTATCCTCTACCTATCTCAATTTTTATTAACAAGGTAAAATATTAAATCTACCTCTCTCTACCTAGGGGCAATGTTCTGAAAACCGGACCGGACGTTGACTCGAATGAAGTATTGGGTCAAGGGTTGATTGGTCAAACCGGTCAAACCGGGGGTCATCGACTCAGTCAAACAATGTTTATAATAATAATATTTTATATTATATATTAGATAAAAAAAATTAATTTGTTTTTTATTTTTCCATCTAGTTTTTAGTATCACTCTGCATATGCTATTTCACACCTTTTATTTTATATTCGATTATTTTTATTATTATTAAAAATTGATAATGAATTTCTAATAAATATTTAAATAATTGGGCACTACACATATTCTCAAAAAGTAAAGACTAGATAGTGTATTGTTAAACATTATATTTAGTTGAATAAAATGATTGGAAAAAAATTAGGATATTAAATTATAAACACTAAATATTACTTGAGTTTTAAAAATAACAATAATTTTCAAGTATTAAATTTACAGTGTATATTTGATTTTGGAAAAAAAAAATAATTCTTAATTTTTTGAAACTATTTAAAAAATGCATAAAGTAAATAAAATATAAATGCACACTTGCAAAAAAACGTACTTGTATTAGTTTGTTTTGTACTCCGTATATCACATATGTAAACTGCAAAGTAGTATATGTATAATATCTCTGCCAACATATTTTCACATGACATGAAGAGCTCGCTTGGAAATAAGAGTCTACTTTGTAGGAGCCATCCCACGTATTTTTTAAAACTAAAGAGTAGATTTTGGTCCAAACCCGTGAACCGGTCGGATCGACCCGGGTCATCCGGTTCTCCGGGTCTGGCGGATTTGGACGGGTCAATTGAAAACTGGGTTTATCAATTGGATCGGACTAGATTAGTGACTAGGTCACGGTCCAAGCTCGGTCCGGTCCGGTTTCCAAAACACTGCCTAGGGGTGGGCGCAGTCCGGTCCGGTTTCCAAAACATCCCACGTATTTTTTAAAACTAAAGAGTAGATTTTGGTCCAAACCCGTGAACCGGTCGGATCGACCCAGGTCATCCGGTTCTCCGGGTCTGGCGGATTTGGACGGGTCAATTGAAAACTGGGTTTATCAATTGGATCGGACTGGATTAGTGACTAGGTCACGGTCCAACCAGTTGGACCGCCCGGTCCGGTCCGGTTTCCAAAACACTACCTAGGGGTGGGCGCAGTCCGTGATGGTCCGTGATACTACCAGAACCTATCACGAACCGCTATTATTTAAACAGTTCAGGGGTGTGTTCGGGTCGGGATGGGGGTTTACCGAGGGGCTAGGGGGAAGAATCGTTAATTTTACGAACGGGGCACCAGAGCAATCACCGACAATGTCATGGGAACCTTGCCGATAATTATTAGACATTCAATATTAACCTTTAAGAGTAATAAAAAAACAGTAGATCCCCGCTGGCATGGGCATGTTTGTATGGCAATAGTGATTACATCCCTACCGTGCGCCATATGGCTCGTCTCCCTTATTATGGAGTGGTCCATGAACATCGCGTCGAAGATTGCGCGTTTCAAGGCGTATTGTTATTAGTCGTGTCCAAGCCCAAAGTTGCAGACGTAAAGCACATCCTCCCATTTTTGGAGTATCAGTTCTCCGTAACACTACTTTGCACATATTATGATACAAGTTTGCCAAGACAACAGAGCCCCAACTGAATCGATGAATGTCATCCAAATTTGCCAAGTATGGCAAGAACTCAACACTCAAATATGTGTTTGACATAGTAGGAAATAACAAACATCCAATCAACTGTAAAATAATCCCTGTAGTATACTGGACTGCTTCCTCATTAGTGCTATCCTCAGACAGTGGGTCTCGACCTTCTAGTCTACGCAAGTTAAACCCCAATGACCTAAAATCAGTGTCATCCACCGGAAAGTCAAGAACCCTAAAAAATAACCGTGAATAGGTTTCCCGCAGAACATTTTGCGTAAAAACAATGGGTTCACCATCCACAAGTAATCCAAGAAGACACTCAACATCTTGTAAGGTAATCCCTTATTCGCCAAAAGGGACTCGAAAGGCATGAACCTCTGGTCTCCACCGTTCCAATAGGGTCGTGACTATACTGTGATCCAATTTAATGGGTTGAACACGATGCACCCCGTAAAACTAGCAGTTCGGAGATTTGTCTCTATCCGATCATCTTCGTAAAAACTTTCAACGTCGGCGTCATACCGACAACAAAAAACTTTTGCATCAAGAAAATCTTCCTCTTCCCAAATGCGCCTTGAACGATGTTTCTGTTGAAGCGTTAACACAACATCGTTTCGAGGACCGGCAATATCACGTTCAATTTGGTCCATTGCTTCATTAAAATTAAATGCAAATACAAGAAAATATAAGAGAAATAAAAGAAAATATACTCTATAAAAGAAACATATATCTGCCATACATATACAAAACTTCCATCTTGGAGCATAATAATGTATGAAACATAAAAGAAACAAAAAAAATTACTCTAATATACTCCAAATTTATTTCTACCATATATACAAAACTTCCCTAAAGTTATTATATACAAATGAAAAATATAAAAGCAACATATATCTATCATAAGAATTTATTTGATTCATTTTTTCATACTATTTAATACTAAATACCACATTTCTAACGAATAAATAAATTTATATGATAATAAAAACAAAGTCTAATCATTTTAGCCAAAAATATTATAATGATTTTAAAGAATAAAAGTTAAAAAATTAAGAGTAAATTCCAAAAATAGTCCTTTGTAATAAGGGGTTTTCCCAAATTAGTCATCAATAAGTTTTAATTACCTACGTGGTCCTCTATAATTGAGGTTTATTCCCAAAATAGTCCTTTATAATAAGGTGTTTTCTCAAATCAGTAATCAATAAGTTTTAATTACCTATGTGGTCCTCTATATTTGAGATTTATTCCGAAGATGGTCTTTCGTAAATAATGTTACTCAAATGAGGATTAATAGAGGGTAGTTTTTATCCTCTAAATTTAGAATTAATTCTTAAAATAATCATTTATAATGAAGTGCTTTTCTAAAATGATTTTTCTAATTAGAGATGTGTATTTGATTGGAAATTTAAAAGATTTTTTTAAGTTTTAAATAATTCATAAATTATTTATAGTCAATGTATTTTTTAAATTTTACATTTAGTTGTACAGAAATGATTGTTTCGAGAATATAGTTTAAATTTGGATGATCAAAATGCCAAAATATTTCCCAATAAATCATCATTTGAGTAACATTATTTATAAAGGACCATATTGAGAATAAATATCAATTATAGAGAAAGAAATCACCCAACATAGCACTCTAATTCCCCCAAAAATACGCATTTAGCACTACATATTGTTTTTTACAAACTTAGCTATTTATGGTGTCAAATCCTTCCTATCATACCCTTTACCCCTTTTTATTTTTTTCATTAAAATTAGGTTATTGAAGGAGTTCAATTACCGCACTTGACATGCGACTCCACCTACGCGTGTCTCCTTCCTCTACGTCTTCACTCATTCACTCATTACCAGCGATTCCTTCGTCGATTAGCAGCGGCGATCATCAATCACCACATCTCTCTAAGCAATGGATAAATCAGGTTCTCTCCCATGCTTCCTTCTTCAAATTACCTATATTTTTTAGTTTTAATTGTTGTTTTTTCTTTTTAAGTAATGGGCGAATCCACTACGTCGGCTTTTTCTTAGACACCATTAATTGTTTTTTTAATAAAATTATGCTAAATACAGCAGCGGCAATTCCTTTCACTTATTTGGATTTCACACTGCCAGTGTTTATTGAATTGTAGTTAGCAGTGTGATGTTTAGGTGTTGTGAAATCATTTTTGAAATACCAAGTATTTGGCCCTTTTAAAAATTTAGATGTTTTGAAAGGCATTGCAAACATGACAGTGGGGGGCTGCACTAGTTGGATGTAAGACTCACCTGGTGTAGTTGTTATTTTCTCTTGTTGTTAATGTTTCTGCTATAAGGACTGCCTATTGGGCCTATTACCCTTTGAGTTAATATATTTGCATTTTGTTATAAGAAAAACTATTATAAAGCATAAATATTAGATTGTTTTGACTAATATAATTTTTTTTTGGGAGACAAAATATGTCCAACAACTAGACTCTTTTATGGGATGCAGGGGATATATCTCGATTTCATCTCACCATATTACAAATGGGAAGCATTAGTTGCTACTTACAATGACATTGTGCACCCAATAGGAGATAAGTCTTCTTGGAGTGTTCCACTGGATGTTGCATTAGTGATTTGCAAGCCTCCATCTTGTAATAAGCATCCCTCGAGTAGACCAAAGAAGAGGAGACTTCCATCAATAGGTGAATTTCAAATATGCCAGAGACGTAGAAAGCAAAGATGCACACGCTGTTTGAATTTGGGGCATAATATAAAAACATGCAAAAACTCAATACCAAACTGAAACTGCATTGTTTCGTATTTCGTATAATATACAATCCTCAATTGTTTCATTCATCCATTTTTGATGTTGTTTGGACACATTATTTGGTTTTTTCATTCTTTCAATAATTGTACTCATAATATAATTTGAATTTTGAATTAATATATAATACTTTGTCTACTTGCACCATTGGATTGTAAAAGGTGAATATGGTATAAGTTGCATTCTTTAAATTCTTATTAAATTCTTTGTGAAATGTGGAAATGTACTAGGACAGTGATTTTTTTAGCAGTGTATTTATTGTGGCAGTGTAGATATATTGTGCCAGTGTATTTCAGACATTTAATTTTAGACAATGCATATATTGTGGCAGTGTATTTAGACATTGAATTTTAGGTAGCGCATATATTGTGGCAGTGTATTTAAGACATTGAATTTTTGGAAGTATTTATTCTGGTTAACAATATGGCAGTGTATATATTGTGGCAGTGTATATATTGTGACAGTGTCCTATGACCAACTTTCTCTAGTGTTTTTTCGTCAAATGTGATTTATATATAAGAATCTCACTATCGTATATTATTCATTGAGTTCCATATAAAGTGGATATGCAGTGTAAGCGTAAAGTTTTTTGGAAGTGTGAAATGGTCGTGATTTGCGTATAACTTTTGGCAATGTTTTTTTCCCAATATTTTTGGTCAGTGTGCTATGAACAGTTGAAATGTATGCTCCATACAAACTCTTTAAATTGACAACATATTTCAATGTATGCTCCAAAAAAGGCCAAATCAATGATAAGCACTTGTATAAAACTCTCCACTAATCCACTTCTCAAATCACTTATAAATTAAATGCCCATAAATTACTACTAAAAAAACTGTTATGAATAACACCGAAAAATTTAAACAAACAAACACCAAACAACTGTCATACGAAGATTAAATTATCCAACATAACAGAGAAAAATCTATTGCTTCCCGGATTCTGCCTTTCTTTCATAGTTATAAGCTAAAAGTTCTGTTGTCATTTTAACCCGGTAAGCTTCCATGTCACATGACTACACTTCCTGTATGTCTAAATCCATCATTAGAAAGTCCGCGAATTTCACCACAAACATACTACAATTACACCTACATATGTATACATATTTCAAAGTCAGTAAACATTGGGTATTATTTACATATTCAACAAAGGTAAGATCACTCACACTAAATGTAATTAAATTTTTATAGTTTTTTCCAAGTAAACAGTAAACGTAAAATTGTTTTTGGGAAGGGAGTGTTTGTTATCAAATCAATGATCTATTTTTCTTTAAACCCACTGCTATCAATTCACAAAAAACACGGTGCCAACGACAATTTAAACCCACTGCCAACATTCACCAAAAAACCCACTGCCTCAGGTAAAAAAACTCAAAAAAACACACAGCCAAGAAACAAAAACCCAAAAAAAATTAATTATGTTTCAGTGGTGAACAAAAAATTCAAAAAACACACTCTCGAGCAACAAAAAACCCAAAAAAAATTTACGTCCAACATTCACAAAAAACCTAAACGGTTTTAAAGTACCCAAAAAACCATTACGTTACAAAAAAACACACTGCCTAAGGGGGAAAAAAAATCTTTTGCTAAAAACACAAAAATTCATTGCAGTGGTTCTTCACGGTCTAGACAATGATGTTCTTCTCTAGTCAAGGCACCCCTATTGAATTCATTGGCAGTGGTTCTTCAATATTTTTTTGCCAAACAATTACACAGTACATAACAGAAACCCTAAACGGTGCGCCATGAAAATTGTGAAACCAAAAACAAGTCAAATCTAATGCTAAATCTACCAATTCACTGCCAAATAAAACAAATGTATTGCTGAAGTAATGAATTCACTGTCAAAACGAAGCATACCTGTTTCTTCTTCAATCTTTTGTTTAGAGGAATCTCGTCCAACGCATCATCGCTTGTTATTGAAACCCTAGCACTGTGTCTCCCTTCTCAAAACTGCTGCGGTCAAGGCCGTGTGTTTTCGTGCTTATATTGCGTGAACCACTGCCGCGTTCAAGGTCTTGGAGCTCTGGCCGTAAATTCTCGATAAACATTGCATGAAGGTAGGCGGCCAATTACTACTTTTTAACCTAAGTGAGTATAATACAAATTTGTTTAATTAAGGGCAATATTGGGAATTCATCTCAAAAACTCATAGCAATATTGGCAATATTAGGCTATATATATATATATATATACACATATATATATATATATATATATATATATATATATATATATATATATATATATATATGTATATATATGTATGTATGTATATATAGATATATATATATATATATATATATATGTATGTATGTATGTATGTATGTATGTATGTATGTATGTATGTATGTATATATATATATATATATATATATATATATATATATATATATATATATATATATATATATATATTGGAGTATACAATATTTTCTCAAAGGAAGTTGTTGAGTGCGTTCTTCCCTCTGCAGAAATAAGAACAAAAAAACTTCCTTATCTCGGAAATTTTTCTAAAAAAAGAGTAATTCTAGAAGTACACTAAAGGTGTACCCCAAATGTACACTACCCCCTTCTCCACCACCCATTTTTATTTTATTTTTATTTATTCATTTTTTTTTGAATTTCTTGCCCTTTTTTTGTGGGCAAGGAGGGGGTGGGAGAGAAATGGGGATACACATTTGGTGTACCCCTAGCATTTTTCTTTGAGCAATGCTAGGTGTACCCCATTTGTCCTCCACCCCCTTTTCCACTACACATTTTTATTTCATTTTTAATTATTTATTTATTTTTATGTTTTTTGCCCATTTATGTGGTGGATGAGGGGGTGGAGGACAAATGAAAGGTGTACCCTAGGATTTTTCAAAAATATTTTGTTCCTCACAGTAGTGTAAGGCCTATTCCGTTCAACTTATTTTTTCTGTTTTTTTCTTATTCTTATTAAAATCAGATCAAATCTAATCAAATCAGACTAGTTCAAATTCGATCCCATCAATTTATATTATTATTATTATTATTATTATTCTTAAAAATGAAAAAGAACAAACTTTAGAAACAAGTTAAATAGAAAACAGAGAAATTAATCCTTAATTATTAGACGTCAAAAAATTATTTTTAAAACACATTGGCAATGTCAATCTAATTCTACTTTTAAAATATATTTTTATTGCTACCTGCAATTTGAGTTTCTAAAGTTTTGATCTTTTACTACATCGAATTAATCAACTTTGATCATGACTTAAATAAAATTAACATTTAATATTTATATACGGAGTATATTTTAGTTTAACTGAAATAACTACTATATGTATGATGTTATATTAATCATAAAAAAGTTTTGTAGTACCAAGAACACATTGATATATTATAAGGATGAGATATCTTAATAAAAATACTATCTCTTCTCTATATTGATTATTTAAATTTAATTACTTTTTAATGTATAGATGAATTAAATATTTATTCTAATGTATATATCAACTAACTATTAAAATATTAAATCAATATTCTTATTTAATAAAATACTAATCATAAAATAAAAAATATTATTACATCATAATATAAATGATTATTCTAATATATGAATTAACTAATTTTATTTCAGTAAAAAATAATCATAAAATAAAAAATATTGATTATATTATAATATGAATTATCATTACAATTTTCAAACGTTATTATAAAGTCAAATCAAATTATTGATTTGAATTTTAAATCAAATCATAAATAATTAGATCTGACCAGACCATATCAGATAAGATCTAATCAGATCAGTTCAGAACACTATAAGAGTTTAGATTTAAATCTTTAATGTTAACATTTTCTAAATTAATTTATCCCAATAAATTTTTATTCAATACTCCAATGTTAATTAACTTTTTATTACTCCGTATGACATTCATAATATATTGAAAAATAAGCGAATGTAAGCATATTTTATATTCCTGTTTATTTTTTCATTTAATATATTATGAAAGTCACTATAAAATGTAGATTAATAAAGAACAAAGGTAGTATATTGGAGTATATGAAAACAAATAAAATTACTAATTGCTACTAATTAAATTTAGGGGGTATGTTCAATTAGGAGTTCGTAAGATTTTTTAGACTTTCAAAATCTGAATGTATTCAATCTGGATTTTAAAAGTTTTTAGAAATTTTGAGATGTTCCATTTAGATTTTTGAAAGGGTTAAGCACTGAAATAACATTATTGTATACATTTTAATTCGTATTTAGCTCTCATATTTAGAGTAGTGATTTCCGTCATCCAGTAGGGCATGCAATTCCGATTTTGTCCATGAGGTTTTAAAAAGGTAACGAATTAATTTGAAGCTGGCAGTGGATTTTCCGATTCTTGAGGACGGCTAATCAGGCGGCAGATTCGCAATTATAGTTTGTTGCATACTTCTGGATATTGATTTCTAATTTAAATACCTCCAAACAATTTATTTCAGATTTCAAAACCCATATTATTTCTCCCAAATTTTATACTCCCTCCGTCCCATAAACTCTTCCCTTTTCTTTTTTCATCCGTTCCAAAAACACTTCTTTTTTCCTATTAAAAAGTCACTTACCCATATTATTTTTTAATCTACATATCACATCACACTTTTTCTTCATTAATCTACCAATCACATCCTATTTTGTCCATCACATCAAAGGGCAATTTTGGAAAGTCAACACCAAAATACATTCCTCCTAAATTCTTTAAAAATCAAATTGAAAAGTTTTTTAAGGGGCGAAAGGAGTAATTTAAATTCAAATCTTCAAAACTCACCAAACGGATCTTTAGATATTTTTTTGAGGGATGCTAGGAGTACACCAAAAGTGTACCCCAAATATACATAAGTAATATTAAAAAAATAAAGGGATAATAAATTAATTTAAGTCATCCAACATAAAAAAAGAAGTGTAAATGAAAATAAAACAATGACAAAGAGGGGCATGAGAGTAAACGGTTCCACGGGTCAACTGGTCCGAACCTATCATGATAATACTATTAAAAAAATAAAGGGATAATAAATTAATTTAAGTCATCCAACATAAAAAAAAGAAGTGTAAATGAAAATAAAACAATGACAAAGAGGGGCATGAGGGTAAAGTGTACACCCCATGATCACCCAACAACAATTTTTTTTTTTGAAAAGTACCCAACAACAATAATAAAAAAGAAGACAACCATATTTTGGCATTATAATGTCAATGGGTTCCAAAAAGAACAAAATTCACAATCTTCATGGGTTCCGACTCTATGACTATGAAAGGTTTTCTTACTTTTCTGTCTGCGATTGGAAGGACCAAAAGATTAAATGACTTAGGCAGGTATATTTCCATATACACGTATATTTACTAAAAATAATATTAAAAATAATATTGGGATTTAAAAAAACAGTCCGATCCGGGTCCAATACAATTTCAAAATGAGGAACCGGACCGACCCTAAAATTTGTAAGGACCGGACCGACCCGGACCGTTTAAAATTTTTGAAAAGAGGACCCGACCCTAACCCGGACCGAACCTAGCGGTTCAGTTCTGACTCCCGATTCCTAGACCCGATTGCCCACCCCTATACATAACCCTCTTCCTTACCACTCATACTAGTTTTCTACCTCGTGCTTCACGGGCTTGAGTTGTAGGCAAATGATTAATGTTTGTGAAATGAATTAGTAGTAGAATTATATGCAGTGCATTCTAATCCAAGCATGTGGGCAAACTATTAGTAACATTGAATCATAATGAGTTGGAGACATTTTGCTTGGTTATGGACTTATCATGTGTATATGGTGCTAGTCACTCGTGGCAAAATGATTGATGAAAACGTGTGATTGATACCCCTATCACTACCCCTATCACTACAAATGGGTTGTTATCCAGGTATGACTTGTTTGGGAGAAAATTGTGTGAATTTTAAAATATCTATTAGGTCGGGTTTGGGGGGCTCATCATGCCAGAATTTTTTATAAGGTCGGCTTTTGTTGTTCAGTTGATGATATTTTGTGAGCTTTAAGTTTTGAGATAGGAAAAATACAGATAAAATGTCAAACTAACGGTTAGTAATGCTTATATTTCTCAATATACAAACCCCAAAGTCACTTTTACAAATTTGGCAAAAGCCACTTTTGTCATTCTCCAAAAAAATATCCCCATTAAATGTTATGGAGTATGTCGGAATTACATTTGCTGTAGATTTTGATCCCTCATGTGGCTATCAACCATATAATCCTGCATCTCCCAAATGTGGTAGGTGTCAAACCTTACCCCACTCACAAATAGAATATTCACTCATACAGTACACTAAGTACAACCTGCAGTGATCTTTAAAAGCAAACTTAAATAGTGTAAATGTAATATACTCCCTCCGTCCCAAAAAGAATGGGACAGTTTGACTTTTTGGGAAATTAAGGGAGGGATATTTTGGTATTGACTTTCCAAAAATACCCTTGATGTGATGGATAAAAGTAAGATGTGATGGGTAGATTATTAGGAAAAAGGTATGATGTGATAGGTAGGGTATGAAAAAGTAAGGGATAAAAGTGGTTTTTTATAAGAAATGTAACGGATTTTACGGGACACAGTTTTTTCTAAACGTAACAAACTTTTTGGGACGGAGGGAGTACAAGTTTGCAGCATATAAATACCTTGAGCCCTCTGACCTCTGCATTATGCAATCCCATCGGAGAAATTACGCCAGAGGGAAGGATTTTAGCTTCAAATTCCCAATTGGGAAGAACGGGATATCAAATCCCGATTTTCACTTCTCAATTTTTTTTTAGTTTTCGGGATTACAAATCCCGATTTTTAAAAGTAAATAATTATGGAATTTTTTCGGGTTTACAAATCCCGATTTTTAAAAGTAAATAATTATGGAATTTGCATGGGCAATTAAAAAACCGTAAGTGAAGTACATATATATTTTTTTGTTTGCCTTTTTAGTGTTTTAGAATCCTGATTATTTTAAATAATACAAATAATTACTAATTTTGCATTGGAGGTGTATAATTAATAATATAAATATTTAAAATCTAAAAAACTGAACAAAAATTGAAGTTTTTCATAAACAAAAAATAATGAAAGAAATATTTTATTGAACAAGATACATCCAACAAAAAGACCAATAAAGTTACATTAAGTGTGGTAGATGTATATATTCATCCTCCTCTGGTAGCTCTTCGATCCATCTCACCAATGTACCGGTTACGCTTACGTCTTCCTGAACGTGGAATCTCTCCCTCCGGCCTTATAGGTGGATTGACACGAAAGTCACCAATATCTAAATTGGGTTGAAAAATAACAGGATGAATCACTCCACTATAACACTGTAGATAATTTTGAACGGAATATACCGGTGGGATGAGATTGTTAGCAACTTGACGCTTAGAGTGGAAAAGAGCATGAACATGAACACATGGGACTGCATCGGAAGACCATCGGCCACAAGTGCAAACTCTATTCTCGAGATCCACCATGTAGCTATAGATAGATGATGGATCTGTTCGAGAAGTATGACTAGTAACATATTGGTTGTTTCCATAGTCTTCAACAACCCACTTAAGTTTTGTTCGCTCACGACTTCGCAAGATGTTCGTAATTTTCGGAGTGATACGAAAATGTTTTTGTTGCCAATTGAGAAATGCATTAGAACGTAAACTAAATTATAGTAGATATTAATACCTAGCACCATGAGGTTCGTCAATCGCAGGAGGTCCGTGGCGATAATTAACCTGAATCTTCACCTTATGTTGGATAGGCAACAATCGTGACCAAGCCCATAATTGAAGTAGAAGTAAGCACCCTCCTGGTCGAGTTCGATCATTCTTCTTTAGTGCTGTGCGGCATAAACTATTGTAAAGCCGTGCCAAAACAGCTGATCCCCAACTATATTGAGAAGTCCGATCAAAATCGTCTAGGAACAATACAAAGTCGATGGGTGCAAACCTTCCGGATGTGTCTGGAAAGAGAAGACCACCTAAATACCCATATATAACTTGAGCAGTGTACTGATGGACATGAAAATCATTCCACTGGGCATTTGGTTGCAACCCGCGGTTTAACAAAGGAATCTTAAACTGGTCTGGACGTCCAAAATGTGCCTCATTTGGATCCCAACCTAGAATGGTACGAAAAGCTGCATCTCGTTCTTCGGGAGTCATGGGTGGCGCACCCAGAATAGGAAAACCATCAATTGGCAACCCCATAAGACACTCTACATCTTGTAAAGTTATACCCATTTCTCCAAATGGGAAATGAAATGCATGTACCTCAGGCCTCCAACGTTCCATCAATGCAGTGATGAGGCCATGATCTAATTTAATGGGATGAACTCGGTGGACCCCATAAAATCCAGCTCTACGTAGATTCTCAATAACCCTTGGGTCTGTAAAATTTGTAGGGGTATGACCATCATACCGACACGGTTCTACTTTTGCATCAATATATGTCGGGTCATTCCAAACACGGAGAGAACGATGAGCCGCTTGTAAATTTAATATTTCTAAACTTTTTGGTCCAGCGAGATCTCTTTGCACTTCATCCATCACACTAATACATATAAAATAAGTTATTTGTTAAATACAACTTCTGTCACTTTTTTTCTACTTTATCATATTTTCACTTATTTTCACTTTTTGAAATCATTTAATTTATAAATTGGTATATTAATAAGAAATAAAAATTTCTAATTAAAAAACTACGTTAAAAGTTCTAAAAGACAAGATGTGACAATAATCTTTTATTTTATCAAATACTTAATGAATTACATAATTAAACTTAAGTTTTCGAAAAAAAAATTGTAATAGAAAAGGGAATGGAGGGACTTTTAAATAATTAAATAGCTAATGAAACAAAAAAAGATAAGTAAAACACTACATACCTTCCAAAAGAAGAAGATCTTCTTTTACTCTTTTGGATTCTTAAATCTTGTAATCTAAAATATATATTTTTTGGCTATATTATCATATAATATGATAGTTGTAGAAGAAGAAGATGAAAAAAAACATCTAACTTTGCTATTTAAGGATGAATTCATACGGATAGATATACGGAGTAAGTATTATAATGCATTAAAAAAGCGTTCTCACATGCCTAAAGTTGGAATCTTACCTGCAAAAGTGGAAAACTTTTTCAGAAAAATTGGAATGTTGAATCCCGTTTTTTGTAGGCCCTATTTTTTAAAAAAAAATTCGGGATATTGAATCTCAATCTTCCCTCTCAGGAATATAATCCTATATTCAAGAATTTATTCCCAAACTTTTTCCTCCTACGTGAAACTACCCAATCCCATCCTGGCCATGATTAAAACCCAGTAAACCCATTATAAGTTCAATCCTGACCTTATGGGTGAGTGCTTATACCACTTGGTAGCATGAGGAAATAATCTTTTATTCGCAACAGTAAAATAATGAATACAACTTCCCAATAAGACAACTTTTTATGCTTAGAATATGAAAATGAAATCAAAGCAGGATAGTACACATGGGTCAGAGAACAGATAAGAAAATTAAAAACTCCAAGTCAGGCACCACGTCACATGGCAAGGCCACCACTGAAAAACTCTCTTTTACATACATATAGATATACATATACATATACATACATATATACATACATACATATATATATATATATACACACACATATACACATATACATATACATATATATATATATATATATATATATATATATATATATATATATATACATATATATATATATACATATACATATACATATACATATATATATACATGTACATACATATATATATATATACATACATACATATATATATATATATATATATATATATATATATATATATATATATATATACACACACATACATATACATATACATACATACATACATACATACATATATATATATATATATATAGTGATTGACTCCAGTCAGATGACAACGAATGCTCATTCTGAATCAATGTAGTGCTCATTCTTAAACAATGTAGGATTCATTCTCACACAACTGTTCATCACAATGTAGTGTTCATTCATAGCCAGCGAGACGACAACATAGGGTTCATTTTGAATCCACGTAGTGTTCATTCTAAGACATTGTAGGGTTGATTTTCACACATTTGTTCATTATAAACGTAGTACTCATTCTGAAAGAACCTAGTATTCATTCACCTCAGTGCAGTGTTCATATTAATGTGTTGCCTTTACGTAGATTAGTAAATGGGGGTCTCACTGCCCGGTCAGCGAGTCAGGGGGTCAAGGGGGGTGACGCCCCCTTGCCTGGGGTCCGGGGGCAGAGTCGTCCCCGACCTGACAGTATGCTATGTTGTTGTATTGGGCTCTGTGTGTCTTTACGCTTTCTGTTTACTTTGATTACTCAATTATATTACGCTTTTTGTTTATTTTATAAAATATTTCAAAATATTATTTTATTTAAATAACATACAATATATATTTTATTTAATTTTAGATCAAAGATTTAAAATGATTGATTGCAAAGAGTAAAAATTAAACAAATATTCGAAGTCTAAAAACTACGGAGTAAAACATTTTGCATCCCCTTCTCCAAAGCAGTGGTACATTTTTGCAACTTCCTCCTCAAAATTTAGAATTCCTCTTCACTTTTGTTTTCAAAATCACCTCAAATTTCACATTCCCTCCTTAAATTTTCAGAATCCCTCCTTTTTATTCTTTTCTCTTTTGCTATCTAAGAATTCCTGGCCATCCTTCACTCTTGCGTGCACCCAACATAATGGAGGCGGGGTTCTCTCTCCAGGAAACACGAATGAACAGTGCCACGAGGCTGTTCTTCGCCATATCTTCTTCATTTTGAGCTCTTTTCTTCTGATTTTTGGAACTCTGGCTTCGCCTACAGCGGGTGATTCCATATTAGAGGTTGAATCGCTGATTTTGCGGCTGAATTATGAATAATCGAAGGTCAACGCTTGGGATGGTACTGTTCACTTGCGAACTTTGCAGCTTGATTCACGTCGTTCCAAAAGCTTCTGAAGGCCAATTTTCTCAGATTATGGGCGATTTGTGATCTTCTTTCAAGTTATGAGAGTGGATTTCATTCCCGTTTGATTTTTATTAGATTTGTGGATTTTGAGGCTAGGTTTACCCTGTTCATTTTGCGACACTGGAGTGCAATTGGCACTGGTCCATGCCTGATTTTGGGTCCAGCTTTTGTGGGTTCTCATTGACGATGTTGAGGACTTGTTTGTGTTGATTTTGGTCTTGCAGTCCAACAAACTTGTTTGTTCTTCATTGATGAATGATTTTCTGGATTTGTACCACTAGGCATAATTAGGCATGTGCTTTTGTTGCTGTTTCCTTCTGGTTGGGTTGTGTATTAGGGGTGGTGTGGATTCTTCTTGCGGTGATGAGGGGGTGGAAATTTTCTAGGCAATGTCATAACATTTGGTACAGGTTTGCCATTTTACCATAGCCCAGCCCCGATATCCGATGGAGTAGTAACGATGTACAATACCGTGCATGGCTAAGGAGAGCGGCGATTTGCAGCGACCTGAAGATGATTTACCAGCATGTCCAGCCCTAAAGTCTGAAAAAACTATACTAGCATCCATGGTTGTTTCTTGGTATAATCTTCAAATTTGGTTTGTTCTTTATATGATTCTTCCTTGATTAGGTTTGATTTTGTGTTCATATTCTATTTTAGTACAATTTCTTATGTTTAAGTGCTTCAAAAGATCTGAAATTGGTTTTGGTTGTGTTGAAAGGTTGGTTTGATTTTATTTTGAATCTAATATGAGTTGTGTGTGTTGACTTTGGGCTTTCAAGAGTCACTTTAATCACAGGATTTGTTTGATTGTGGTACCATCTCAGAGTTTTCATTTCTTTTGCTTCTTTAGGCTCCTGTTAAGGTTCTTGTCATACTCATTGATGAAGATAAAGTGTGAGAAGCGGGGCTTGGGGAGAACTTACGAGTCCAAGTATTTGGGATTGAGGAAGATGATATCTTATCAGGATCTGTTCTATGCAATGTTGGTAAATACCATTCAATTATTTTCTTTGCTGAGTCTACTTTTTCAATTTTCAAAGCTTTATGTGTGGACATGGTTTGCTCAATTTGTCCATTGTTAAGCTTATTTGGAAGGGGTTCATCAAGTTATCATACCTATATAATCCTGTCTCAGTTTTTACTCAAATGGATCTGTGTCTTGGTGCAGTAAGGCATTTTTATTCTCTTATTTGCTTGTTATAGAACTAGGTTTATTGTATGTAACACTCTAATCCGTCCAGGTCTGCAGCCCCATTCGGACTAAAGTATTTAACTTGGTAATCATAAAATTTAAAACTTTTCAAACACACTTTATTAATCTCAATAATATTTTTCATAACATATACAGTACGGAGTATTTAACAATATTGCGGAAGCGAATTTAATATTGACATATCATAAATCATTTCAAAACTTGTCACATCCATCCCGACAATCTCGCCCCATCTGCCGCCAGGATCACATTAATCTTTCTGTTTACCTGCGTGTAGCAAATAAAACATACTACACACTCAGCGGTGAAGCTGAGTAAGCATATCTAAAACGTCGAACATCCACATAAATTGAATCTCAATTCAAAATCAACCATTTGATATCATGCACACAATATATGGTTCAAACATTCAAAATATTTTCAATATTTTATTCCAAGTCATTTGATATTCAATATATATCAATAATGCTCTTAAATTATTCTTAATCTAAGGCCACATCATTTTATATTCAGCTCTTAGCTATTTCTAGTCTAAGGCAACATTTCTAACCAGGCCCTTAAACTATAAATAGTTTAATGCAGAACACAAGAATCGATAATCCACCCTATGAGTCATGTGGATTACGTACCAACCGAACAGTGAACTGTCGGGTGGGTGATATCCGTTCCGGATCCCGTACATACGTTTTAACCCCGAAATATGAATTGGTCAAGGAGGTATATCTTAGAGTTCTTCTAGATATCCTTAATATTCATCATCATTATACAAGTGGGTATATCTTAGAGTTCTTCTAGATATCCTTAATAATATACATCAATTTCATAATCATCATAATATCCATTTTTAATCATGAGTTAATCATACCAATCAGTAGGTTAATCATTCATAATTGGCCACAATAATAGTTCATCATAATAATCATTTAACATAACATTTAATAACAATTAGCGGCCTAGTCTCGAGTGTTAACACCCGAACTTACCGTCATGCATCACATAATGTTTTATAAAAACATCATTTTTGTTATGAAAAATCATTTTTATAATAATCATAATCAATTGGTATCAAAAATAGGATTTTAGAGCTCAAAAATAGCAATTTCAGACAAATTTTCGGACCAGAGTTTCGGAAGATCGATCCAGCCCTCTGGATCGATCCAACTAGAAGAAAAACTACCAGAGGATCGATCCAATGAAGGGGATCGATCCACTCTGTGGATTTTCAGCCACTGTTCATTCGTCTTCAACCTCGGTCCATTTTTCGGGAAAACCATTTTTAGTCACCGAACTTCAATTAAACTATATAGAGGTGTTCTCCAAGGTTCATAGATCATATTAGAATTATTAAAACATATTTTTAACATCAAATTCAAGGTTTATGATTCTTGGTTCTTCAAACATGTCAAACACAAAACTCAACCAAATGACCATTTATGAACGTAGAAACGACCTATAGGAACATTCTAGTCATTAGATATATCTACGGGCTTACCTCGAAGCTTATCGAAGGTTTTGAGAATTTTCCGGCGAAACTTCCGGCGATGATTGTAGCTTGCTCCGACGACTTCACACCAAATTGACAGCACAACTTCGTTCTCCACACTCATAGCTTTCTCTCAGAGTTTATTTGAAGGAAAATGGTGAAGTTTGGAGGGGTTTAAATAGGAGAGAGTAATGGAATGAAGACATGGTTGATGACTCCCTCTGCTACTGTTGTGGCGTCTCAGTGGAGGGAGCGGCGATTTCTACGGGCTGCAAACGTAAGTCCCTGATTGGGACTAATTTGGTCCCAGTCGGGGAACACTTTTTGGTCCAACTTTCTCCGAGTTGAATTCCGTTTGCGCCGTTGCGATCGTGCAATTAAACTCTATCCAACGATATAATTTTTATATTTATTCGTTATACTTTTTCCGACATCATATTTTTGGGTGGTTGACTTTGACAGAGTCAAAATTGGCCTTTATTCAAAAAGGTTCTCACATTTAATTCATATTATTTATTCCCATGATTTATTTCAATAAATCATTTCAAAGTTCACATTATAATTAATTAATTTATTTATTCTTGATTTGGGTCTGTACTCAGGTTCTCAATCAAGACCACACAATTAGTCCACATATTGGATTTATCTCGATTAGACTTATCCAGATTTTGATATTGAATATTAAAAAATATTTCATATCAGCCCAAAGCCCAATAATAATCAAAACAAATTTGTTTAATCGAATAATTATTTAATAATAATTCTAGGGTATGTTTCGGGGCGTTACATTGTATGTCGTATTTAGGTTGGCTTCTTAAGAGCACGACTTCTGCTATGTAGTCTTCTTATATTGTGCGAATAGATGAACTTCAATTGTTAAATAGATGTATATGAACTACTTTGGAGGTACGGAGTACTAAGCTAGCAAATAACTCCAACAAATTTCAAT
This sequence comes from Cuscuta australis, assembly GCA_003260385.1. Lineage (NCBI taxonomy): Eukaryota > Viridiplantae > Streptophyta > Magnoliopsida > Solanales > Convolvulaceae > Cuscuta > Cuscuta australis. The sequence goes on along the minus strand of NQVE01000162.1, from coordinate 175,132 downwards.
TATTTTTATCATGAACTCTTTCTTGTTATCAACAAACATTCATTTTAATTATTCAATGGTATGTAGATTGAGGATTAAAGTGGATGCTTTACAAGAAAATATTGCTAGAGCAAGAGATGTATTCAGAAATGT